>JASCZW010001379.1:0-73493 GCA_034211315.2 Aedes japonicus | reverse complement strand
ATTTTTAGGCAACAGAAAGTTACAATAAATAGTCAAACATATTCAATTAATACTTAAAAGTCAAAATATAGAAAATAACATGTTCTGGGTCATGCAAACTATCCTTGATATCAGAACATAGGCTTACAGTTGCCACAAACGCTATGCAAAACTACGCTATTGAAACATATTCATTGAATATCTTGGAAGACCAACAGTCATTATGAGCTAATTTTCTAGGTTAACCAAACTATCCTCGAATTCAAGTTGATTTACAGTTACAGCTATAAATGTAGATGTCTAGAACAAACAAAGTAACAACATGCATTTGACCAATTTAAGTGAGTCGTCTGGTAGGTAGACAGATAGAATGAGATATCTTGGTATGTTAAAACTGACTTGAGTTCAGAACTTAATATATACAGTAGTAACCGTAGCCACTTGGCTATACAAAACTACGATATATATTTAAACCTATTTAATGAATATTCTGAAACGTCCGTTTTAAGTTATTTCAGGGCATTCATTGAATATGTTCGGAATATATATTATAACATTGTAAAGCGGATAAAGCTGCTGCTACAGCTGTAGATCTTAAGTTCCGAACTCCAGGACAGTGTGGACTACCTAGCACATCTCACAAAAATATGTCCTACGTTTTTCAATAATTAATATCTAATTGAGCACCAATTTAATCAAAACACACCAAATTTCTTCTATTGTAACGCTTGGAAAATTCTTGGCCAATTTGTTGCCAGTTCGTTTTATTTCACCAAAACAGCTTCAAATTGGACTCGTTGTTTTTTTTGGTCCACTGTGCACTAGGCAACCCATTTGGAAATAGTCTTCTCATGGACAGATGTTCATGCAAAATAAAGCTCACACGTTGCTTTAAGATCTTCAAAGAGCCACCTATCTCCTGAAACCCAATTTAACGGGTTTGTCAAAATGATTTTGTGAAATTTTTAATGTTTTCCTGAGTGACCACCAGTTTTGGTCGACCAGACCGGGGTGCAATCATTGGCGATCACGTTGAACTCAGCATACCACGTTGATGACTCATGCATTATCCAGATGCAGAGTTTGGACAACACTTGTCAAGCCAAGTTTTCGGTGTAATGGTATTTTTTCCCATAAAAAAAACAATGAAACTCTTATTTATCCATTGACTTGAAAATCACAGAGACAGCGTTACTGAAACCACTGTAGCTGCTGCACATACAGTCGGAGTGCCGTGACAGCATTTTGACAGCTATCGTTTAAAGTTGGTACATTCTAAAACACCAGGTATTCATTTTATATTTGTGGTGCCACCTGGGTGTCAGTCCGGGAACATTTCAGTCGGTATGATATCTAGGGTTTTTTTGAATAGGGCGAATCAAACATTGAGAGATCACCTCACTCTCTTTCATTTGTTACAGCGCCATTATAAAATTTTCGAGGAATTCTTTAGTACAGATCGAATCACACAGTGCTGGTTAGCATACTGTACAAAAAGTAGAATGAAAAACGTAGAGGTGATTGGAATGTGAATGAAAGAGACAGTAACCAAAGGGAGTCTCTCAATGTTAGATTCGCCCTAATGAAAAAAAAACCCTGAGATATGTTCTGTGCTGAATTTTGCTGAAACTTTACGATTATTCGGCTCGAAGTAACTGGTTGTTATCCGATTTAAGCTCCAGTTCTTTAATCTTTCTTGAAGTTCTGCCAACTTTATTGAAACTCTATGAACCTGTCTGAAGCTTTTAAAACATTGATGAAAGGTATCTGGACATGTCTGAGGCTTTGATAGTGCAAATATATCTTATATGCAATTTTTCTTAGAGTGTTACAGTGTTGCAAAATTTTCTAAATTTTTACAAAGTTGGCTGAAGTTATGTGAGTTTTTAGTGTTTTGTTGACATAACTGAAGTTATGTGATCTATTATTTAGTTCTGGAAGCTTTGCTGAATTCCAGTGAACTTCGCTGAAATTTTGCTGTTTTCTGAAGTTCTGCCAATAAAAGTTTCAACATTGCTGAATTCTACTATCTTATTTTTAACTTTGAAGATCCGAATTTTTTCAAAGGAACTTTGGAGTGCGCACCTTTTTATGTTTAGGGGACAGGTTTTAAAAGGTTCAAGAGTTTTAAGAGTCAACAAAAGGGTATTCGATGTATGAATGAACATAGAAGAAAAAAAAGAAAATGTCTTTCATCGACAAATTGCTGTAATATTTGGATTTAATCTTAATAAGGTTATATTATCATCCTTTTTTAGACCTTATTGAACTGTAAGCTTTTTTTTATGTCTAATTTTATATTTTTCCATGTCAGAAAACTCAACTTTTGGTGCATAAACACCTGAGTTAGGGTACGGGATGGGTTTTAAGCCGTTTATTCAGCAACTGGGACATTTGATGAAGCTGTCTGTAATCTATCATTTGAACTGCCAATATTCAGACGTTAATCCCTCTACATACTTCTGATCTATCGGAACATACCTTCAGAAACGAGCATTAGACTCAGAAAATTTCATAGCCATGGAATAAAGTTCCCAATTGCAGGGACTTATTAAAAGCATGCGGATTGCTTTCCGATCAAGAAACTGTTTTCTTCAGCTCCGCAATCTAAACATGTCGTTTAACCCATCCGCTCTCGAAAACAATTGACTCAAACATGTCGACTGCTACGATCATAAACGTCTACTAGCAGGTTATGAGACATGGTTATGATAATCAACTCCAAAAACTCCCGATAATCGAATCTTTCGATAAACGAATTTGCCTTTCATGGAGCTCAGCCTTGCAATACGTAAAGAGTCCTCCGGAAGCCTCTTGAACTTACTCCGTCGTAAATACACAGAACTACTTGAAGATTAGAAGGATCATTGAGAAACAAAATAGATCGATCAGTGCAACAATACATGTCAAAAGTATTCTGTAAATTCCATTTGAATAGCGCTTGCTCAGTCAGAGCCTCTTCGTGCAATTGGCTGCATTGGATACAGGATCTCCGTAGCCTCTCTTTTCCAGCTTCCATTTGGCAGCAATTATTTCGGAATCAATAGTTTCCGGAGAAGTATACAATTTACAGCTCACTCGGGAAAGCCTTAAAAATTTAATGACGCTCTCCTTGGAGGATGCTTCTTGACGCCGATGCAATTCCGAAAGCATCTTCTTCAATTCTTCTTGCTCGGGACAACCTGTAGTTAAACACTCTTACGTCTTCGCGGTTGTTTCTGCACGAATATGAATTCATTACGTGTATGAAGTGTCATCCGCCGAAATAACATATTGAACGGGATTGGTCCTCGGGAAAAGTGGTCCCGGGAGTCTAGGATCTTTCCAGTTCATCGATTTGGCAAATGAGCAATCGACAAATAACCCACCGTCACTGATTCATCCTCTTGCTCGTATGCTCTTGAATTTCCCTGAAACTACTCGGAATTTCTCAATAAAACTTTCCCAAACTTCTTTGATGAACTTATCTGAAGTTCTCTGAAGAATTTCCTGAACTTCTCTGAAGAGCTTGAAGCTCTCTGATCTTTTCTAAAGAACTTCCTTAAACTTCTCTGAAGAACTTCCCGGAACATCTTAAAAGAACTTTATTGAAGTCCTCTGAAGAACTTCATTGAAACTCTCCGAGGAACTTCATTGCAGTTCTTTGAAGAGCTTCACTGAAGCTTTCAGAAGGACTTTATTGAAGCTCTCTGAAGACCTTCATTGAAGTTCTTTGAAGAATTTCAATGAAGTTTCCGGAAAAACATCCCAAAAGTTCTCTGACGACTTTTAAGAAGTTCTTTGAAGTACTTCCTCGAAGTTATATAGAGAAATTCCCCGAAATTCTCACGAGAACTTCCCTGAAGTTTCACTAAGGAAGTTCCCTGGAGTTCTTCTGTAGAATTTCACAGAAGTTCCTTTAAAGAACTCTTTACTGAAATTCCCTTTGAAAAAATTACTTAAAAATCGTCTGAAGAACTGCTCTTTCCTTGACTTTCCTGAAGTTTTCTGAAGAACTTATCCGAACTTATCTGAAGATCTTTGAACAACTTTCTTTAACTTTTCTTAAGAACTTCCCTGAACTTTTCCGACGAATCTTCCTGAATTTCTCTGTAGAAGTATCATGAACTCCTCGGAAGGACTTTTCCGAAGTTCTCTGAAGAACTTCCCTAGACTTCTCCAAATAACTTTCTTGAACTTCTTTAGAGTACTTCCATGTAGTTCTCTGTAGAACTTCCTTGAAGTTTTCTGAAAAAACTTTCGCGAACTTCTCTGAAGATCATATCTGAAGTTTTCTGCAGAATTTCGCTGAAGTTCTCAGAATAAACTCCCTTTGAGCCTAAGAACATCCTTAGACTTCTCTGAAGCACTTCCCTGAACATCTCAAATAAACTCCCCTAAAGTTCTCTGAAGAACTTCATTGAAGTGCCCTGAAGAACTTCATTGAAGTTCTCTGAAGAACTTCATTGAAGTTCTCTGAAGATATTCAAAAGTTCTCAGAAGAATTTTCAGGAGAATTTTGAAGAATATGGATCGTATAAATTCTCCTAAAATATCTAAAGAACTTTCCCGAACAACTTCCCTGAACTTTTCGAAGAATTTCCTTGAACTTCTATGAAGGACTTTTCTGAACTTCTCTGAACGTCTCTGGATAACTTCCCCGAACTTCGCTAAGGTACTTCCATGAATGATTCTGAAGAACTTACCTGAAGTTTTCTGCAGAATTTTTCCGAACTTCTCTGAAGAACATATCTTAAGTTCTATGAAGAATTTTCCAAAACTTATCAGGAGAATTTCCCTAAACTTCTTTAAAGAACTTCCTTAAACTTCTCTGAAGCACTTCCCTGAACATCTCAAATGAACTCCCGCGAAGTTCTCTGAAGAATTTCATTGAAGTTCTCTGAAGGTCTCAATTGAAATCTTCTGAAGGACTTCATTGAAGTTCTCTGAAGAATTTTGCTGAAGTTCTCTGGAGAACTTTGATCAAGTTTTCTGAAGAACTTCATTGAAGTTCTATGGAGAACTTTCCGAATATTATCTGCAAAATGCAAAAGACTTTTGAAGAACTTCCTCGGAGTTTTCTGAACGAATTCCCCGAAATTCGCTGAAGAACTTTCCTGAAGTTCTTCTGAAAAACTTTCCTGAAGTTCCTCTAAAGAACTTCAATGCAGTTCTTAAGAGAACTTAACTGAAATTCCTCTGAAAAACTTACTTGAAGTAAGTCTGAAGAACTTCTCTGAAATTACTTTTGTGAAGTTGTCTGAACAATTTCTTCGAACATATCCGAAGTTGCCTAAGAAACTTTTCTGAGCTTTGCTGATGAACTTCCCTGAACTTTACCGATACATTTTCCTGAACTTCTCTGAGAAATTGCCCTGAACTACTCTGAAAAACTTTCCTGAACTTCTTTAAGGAACATTCCTAATCTTCTTTGCAGAACCTCCCCGAACTTCTCTATAGTAATTCCTTAAAATTTTCCGAAGAACGTCTCTGACCTTCTTTGAAGAGCACTTCCGCGAATATCTCAAAAGAACATCACCGAAGTACATTGAAGCTCTCCGAAAAACGTCATTGAAGTTCTCTGAAGAACTTAATTGAAACTCTCTGAAGAATTTCATTGAAATTCTCTGAAGAACTTCATTACAGTTCTCTGGAGAACTGCTCAAAGGCTCTCTGGGGAATTTAAAAAAAGTTTTTGCAGAGCTTCTTCGGATTTATCTTCAAAAAAAATCCTCAATTTATCGGCAAAACTTCACTTAAATTCCTCTGAGAAACTTTCCTGAAGTTCCTCTACAGAACTTTCTTGAAGTTCCTCTAAAGAACTTTACTAAAATTTCTCTGAAAAACTTCCTAAAAGTTAGTCTGAGGATTTTTTACTTAGAATTACTTTCCTGAAGTTCTCTAAAGAACTTTTCCGAACTTCCATGAACTTTTCCGACAAATTTTCCTGAACTTCTCTGAAGAATATCCCTGAACTTCTCTGAAGAATTTTCCTGAACATCTCAAAAGAACATCCTCGAAGTTTTCTGCAGAATTTCATTGAAGTTCTCTGAAGAACTTCATTGAAGCTCTCCAAAGAATTAAATTGATATTCTCTGAAAAGCTTCATTGAAGTTCTCTGGAGAACTTCCCAAAAATTCTTTGGAGAATTTTAAGAAGTTTTTTGCAGAGCTAAAATACTAAAGAAATTCCCCAAAACCTCTGAAGAACTTCCATAAAATTCTTGGGAAGAACTTTCCTGAAGTTCCTCTAAAGAACTTCCCTGGAGTTCATCTAAAGAACTTGACTGAAATTCTTCTCTCTGAAAAACTTCCTCAAATTTCGTCTGAAAAACTTCTCTGAAACTACTTTCCTGAAGTTCTTGGAAAATTTTTCCCGAATGTATCTGAAGATATCTGAAGAACTTTCCTGATCTTCTCAGAAGAACTTCTCTAAACTTCTTTGAAGAATTTCTCCGAACTTCTCTAAAGTACTTCCATGAAGTTCTCAGTAGAACTTCCCTAAAGTTTTCTGATGAACTTCACCGAAGTTCTCTGAAAAACTCCTCTGAAGAATTTCATTGAAGTTCTCTGAAGAACTTCATTCAAGTTCAGTTCAGTTCTCTGGAGAATTTAAGAAGTTTTTTTGCAAAACTTTCTAGGATTTATCTAAAGAAGTTCCTCCGAAGAATTTCCCTAAGACTCTTCTGAAGAACTTCATTGAAGTTTCTATAAACAACTTCCATGAAGTTTTTCTAAAGATCTTTTACTGAAATTCCTCTGAAAAACTTCCTTAAAGTTCATCTGAATTATTTCTCCGAAATTACAATGCTGAAGGTTTCTGAAGAACTTTTCCTAACTTATCTGAAGTTCTCAGAACAACTTTCCTGAACTTTTCTGAAGAACTTTTTCAAACTTTTCCGACAAATTTCCATGAACTTCTCTGAAGAATTATCCTGAACTTCTCTGAAGGACTTGTCTGAATTTCTATCAAGAACTTTCCTAAACTTCTCTAAATAATTTCCCCGAACTTCTCTAAAGTACTTCCATGATGTTCTCTGTAGAACTTACCGGAAGTTTTTTGAAGAACCTCCCTCAAAGTTCTCTTAAAAACTTCCCTGAGCTTTGAAGTACTCAGCAACTGCACCAATTTGTTTTCTTTCTGTGTCCATAGCTGGCGAATTTGCCCATGACTATTTCAGGATTTTTTTTTTCTAGCGCACAATTGCTTAGAGTGTGCTTCAATCAACGTTTAGTCTAAACGGTTTAGACACTAGAAGATTTAATTTTTTCCTGATATTACCCGAAAAAGCTGACAATTGCTTTCCTATCGCTTAATTGCACGTTTTGTGCGTTGTGAAGCCGATGCTGGACGCCCGTTTCTCTTGATGGTCGCATATTTCTCACCCAATTTTTCGAAATTATTAACCAGCATTTTACTCCTTCCTATTCTGCTTGCGATCTCACGGAAGGTCAGTCCCTTGTTCACGATGAGCCTGAGTTTCTCCGCGCTCAAACTCTGAGAGAGTGGTTGATATCGGCATTTTCTGAAAACCGCACAATAAATATGAAAATTGCATTGAAATGAATTTTCGGTCAAAATCTAGGTTGAATTATAACAATTCATATATTTGTTTCTAAACTTACGAGGCCAGCGAACGCGAAAAAACAATCAGTGTGTCCTTTCTAAGCAGATGAAAAGAGTCGATATCCCGCGTTTAAATACAAGTCATCACCGAAACTATGTAGTAAACGAGAGATGACATTAAACACACAAAACTGGAAAACAGAAGTTTTGCGTATATAAACCCAATTTTAAAGAATGGAAAATTTTCAGTTAATACAAATTTCTCAGTGTACAGAGAACTATAACAGAGATTTCAAGCGCCGTTTCAACACCAATTTGAATGATAATGGTCATTTAGGAGTGAGAAAGAAGTACTGTGCAGTCAGCTCATGATATAATCAATGATATAAAAAACGGTTATATCTGATAGAATATTATTCTGCTCTCCTTGAAACCGTAAACCTCGCTTTTGATCAAGTTGATTTAAATGTAACTTACACGTAATTTTCGGATAAATTTGCAAAATGGGCGGATGTGCGTTTGTAAACAAACATTTTAATCGACTGTTCTAGCGAATAAAAGCTCAATTTGAAAAATTATGACCACAGTTGACTAGCAGAAGCCTTCATTTACTAATTTTGTGACGTTAGTTTAAGAGATTGAACTTTTAGTCGTGAGAAAATGCCAGTTTCAAAATTTGTTTACGAAAGCAGATCTGCCAATGTCATAAATTCCTCAAGTTTTGTCATAAGAACCCACGAATACTTGTGAGTTACGGGCTTGAACATTAATATGGTATATATTGAAGAAAACTTTTATTTATGTGATATGTTTGAGAGTAAATGTGGTTATTGTTTTGTTAAGAAATTTCTTAAAACAATAAATTCACGACACGAATTATGTGCACTAGTGCATTTTACCCCTAGTTCCCCTGTTCATTCTTCTTGCAAGTGCTGCTGCTGCTGCTGTTGTTCCCATTTTTTCTCACTCTCTCACTCTCTCTCTCTCCAAACGAAGAATCTGCAATCCGATGAACGGAATGTGATTTGCTCCACTTTTTGCCCGTTTTTTTTTCCATTTTGTTCAACTCCTCAAAAAAGTCTTATTGAATTTGGAAAGTCATAAATCAATTCCCGAACTTCGTCGCAGAGGATCGATGACAGCCAACCGAGCCGCCAGCCAACGCCAAGTGGTGGCATGGTGTTTGGACAAGGCAAATACAGGAAATTAAAATGATCGAAGCAGAAGCGAAATTTGATTGCCTTGCGCTCTCGTCTGGTTGAAACCTGGCGTTGAAGATGGCAATTGACGTTCTTATTTGTTCGCGGGAGAGAAGCTTAGTGGAAAGAATCGTTGTTGCCTTTAACTGGATTATGTGCGTGAATTTGAAGGATAATGTGAATCAAATTTTTCCTGTATTTAATGTTGTTTTCTTTTTTTCTTTTTTTTTCAGGTAAGCGAACAGTCAACTTTTGCAGGCATTGAACTTGTAAGTAGAACAAATCCTACAGAAAACAATCAAATGAAGCTAGGATATAGTGAGGTGATAAGACAATGAAGCTACTTTCAAGTGTGTCTTTCAGAGAACTTCTTTTAAATCCTGGAACCCTTAGTGACAGCGTAGAATGAGCTTTTAAATGAGTGAACTAGATCTCGTTTGTACACAAAACAATTCTCCCTGTCCTATTTGCCAAGAAGTTATTTCAAAACAAAAATCGATTTTCCAAGACATACTAAACCCTTTCATTCAGCATTGTAGAAGAAAGGCGGCAAAAAAAAATTCATGCTCCCAAGAACGAGGCCAAAGTGCACTTTCACTGATGCATTCAGCGTGTCGAATGTTTTTGTAGCCACAATCTTGCGCCCTGGATGGATGCTCATTCGCCAAAACCCACAAAACTGCACACACCGCATCAGACCGCAGCGCCGCTCACAATCCAGTCGTTAGGGCTGAAGCTGCAACGCCATTCACGGCTTCCCTTTGTGGCACTAACATTCATCCTCGTTCGCATGAATGTCCGTATGTGCACTAGGGTGCGGCGATTTTGAAACCTGTAGAAAGTCACTTATTCTTTGATTTGCACGTGCGATCATTTTGAAAGCCTCACAGATCATAAATTAAGCTTTAGGCCCGCTTGAAGTTTCGGGTGCAAATAATGACAATGCGGTGATTGCGAATTTGTACTTCATCCCAATTCGTGATCGCAGAACCAAAAATGACACCTCAGTGGGTATCTCAGGACATTCCTTAGCTTAGATCGTCCACGTCAAGTCGGAAAAGGTGTTTCGTGACTGTTAAGTTAGCGTATTGAAATTATCTATTGAGAAAACATCGCTTGTGTGTTGTGCTAAGATTCGAGGATTCGTAGCTGCGAAGGGTAGTGCAGATAACCATATTGCGGCCATAAGTAGTTGTAGTAACTTCATTATCACTTAGCAAATCATATTTATGTTATCTCAACCGAATGGCAACGAGAATGCTATTAGGGGAAGGTTTCCTGGGGCCCACGTGGCTGTAAGAGGTAGGCTATCGACAAACAAACATTCCATAAAAAAGTGAACCATTTTGAAAAGCGCTTTATCTAGCTACCGGGTTAACATCGACCTATCCAAGTTTAAGTGACAATCAAACACCGCGCCAGGGTGTACTCCGTAGGGGTGTACACATACTGCAACATCCTCCCTGCTTCAAAGAAACTTACTTGTACTTAACAACATAATCCTTCAACTTCTCTGGAACACGACAAACACGCTTCGGACGACTCTTCAATGAAGTGGATTCGACCCTGGATTCTGCATTCGAACACTCGTTGGGCTCCGGTGACTGACACACACGTAGCACTGCGGTAGGTTGACTTGGTGAACCCAAAACTGGCACCACTGCCAGAGTAGACTCGCTTTGGTTGATGACTGATTGAGAGCTGTCAACTGGATCGCTTTCGTATTTTCTCTCTGGTTGCATCAAAACAGCAGCGGCGTTTGCTGATGAATTTTCCTCCGACGCACAGTGGGACGAAATAAAAAAAAGTGGGACATTGGTATTTGCGGCGAAACTATGAGATGTAGACCATTGATTTTTTCTACAATTTTTCTACATTTTTTAAGTACTTTATTTTTGTGCTAACAAATTTGATTTAAGGGGTGTATACACCTAGATAAAAAAAATAACTTTTTTATTTTTGGTTTAAATCGAAAATAATGTATAATAACATTGTAGATCAAACTATGTCATGAAACTTTGTACAAGACAAAAACTTTCTATCTCTTAACTGGACGAAGTTGTAGGGTGAAAAAGGAATGCAAAATGTAATACCCCCTTAAAAATCGTTTTTTTACCATAACTTTTTTGTTTGAATTTTCTCATTGTTTCAATGTTCTACAATGTTTTAGATATTTTAAAAACACACTTCTTTGTAGAAGACAGCTAATCATTATCTCCTTATTTGAAGAATTTACGTCAGTTTTAATGAATTTTTTAGGCTATCTTCGAGGATGTGTAGATTACAGGTTAGCAGGTATTAGCAGCTAAACTTTACGTTAATTTATTCAGTAACTAATACCCTTTAAACTGATGTACAAATTATAGGGGGGTCCAAGAGGGCAGTTAACAAATTTTCAAATGGAAACTAAGCTTTTTATTATATTTTAGTGCGTTTAAGTGATTTTTTCATCTCTTTTAATAAACATTTGGACTTGCTATTAATTTTTTCAAAAAAAAGGCCAATTTATTAGATAACGAAAAACACTCCATCGTTCTACTGCGAATCTTCCTCTTCATATTCAGAATCTTCATCGTTGGAGGAATTTGACACCTCTTTGTTCAAAGCTTCAGGTTCTTTCAAAAATTGCAATGCATCTTTTCTGAAAGGCTTACATTTCCTTTTCGAAATCTTTCGCATTGAAGAAATCAGTGGGTCTGAAGATACCAACAAACGGTTGAAGATGTCCTGATTTGTGGCTACACTGTTAAATGTTAACAAATAAATAAAGCTAAGTGTTTGGTAGATATAAAATAGGAGCTATATGTACCGTGAACATTTCCTTACTCGATGCTCTCGAAAGTTTTTAATGTCCTTATTCCGACATTCTTGAGGCTCCTCCGATAGATGACCGACGGGAATAATGGAAGCTATTATAATGTCTGCTCCATGAATTAAAACACGATGTACGCTGGATGGCATTTTGTACCAGCCGTACAGCTTCACATATTGCTGGGCAGTTTCAATAAGATATATCCTAAACTTTTCTGCCTTTATCTCAAATCCCGAAGAAATAACTGACAAAATGTTGGAAAATTTCTCAATGATGTCTACGTTCAATCCCGTAATAGATGCTGTGACAGACGGATCATCAAAAAACCTTCTGCCTGTGTTTCCATCATTTGATGTACCTGGGCCTTGCTTGGGAACGTCTATTATGAGGCCCATCTGTCTTTTAAACGCTTCTTGGATGTATTTTTTACGAGCCACGACACTTTCTTTTTCATGAGGTTTTCTAGCTTGCCAACATTTAACATCCAATCGATAAGCAATATGTAGCAGGCATTCCATAAACCTAATTTTTAAATATAATAATAAATTAGTTAACAAGAAATAATAAATATCATGTTCATATTCAAAAACTTACCGAATATGACAATGAAGTGTGGAAAAGCCGAATTTAAGCATCTCCTTGTTGGGTATTTTCATTTCCATTTTGCTTACATCATGAAACTCTTTGGGTGAAGCTCCACAAACATAGCACTTTTGACATGATACTTCAGACACAGCACTACACACCTTACCATCTACCATGCTGCATATCATTGTATGACTGATGTTGATTTTCGAAAGTGCGGAATTTTGAGTGATGGTCGTAGTTAATTGAGCTATTTGATCATCCACATTTTTCTTCTCTTTTATGATAAGTTCCTTAGATTCATTGGCAAATTGGATCCTTATTGGGCGGAAGAACCGTGTAGATGATGAGCGGATGTTTTGCCAAATTATTTTTGACGGGCAAGTCTTGACACGCATTTGTACAGGAACCAAAGATGAGACAACAATAGAACTATCATCAAGCTGATTATCCGCAAAGCCTTGTTTGTAGTTCGATTGGCCAGAGGTACCATCTAAGCCCCATTTTGAAACAAGTTCAAGATCCATCAGTTCAGCGTCAGAGATAGTAATCAACACTTCATCTTGAAGAACAACTAGCTGCTTAGCCGTATGGTCAAGAAGAGCTTGAAGCTTTACTTCAGATATTGATTCCGAAACAGTAATGTATTCTTTCGATGGAATACATTTTTCACGAGCTTTCATGAGGACTTGATACGATGGATAGATTTGAAGAACGTTGCACATTTTGTTGTTTTGTCTCATGCTTATCCACAAAGATTTCGAAAAATTTCCGTCAATATAGAAGCATAATGCTTCCTCTTCTGTAAGTTTCCGTGCATGCTTAGCGGGTGACACATTTTGTGCTTTCCAAGCTTTTCGTATGCGTGTCGATCGTGTTGGGGTCGATTGCATTGCTTCGGTGATAAGTTTAGCTGCATCTTCATTACCTTCACGACGAGCATTCATTTGCAAAGCAAATGAAAGCTCAGAAGCAGACCTGTTCTTGCTGAGATCAGCAACTCGTCTCCTCTTGCTCCGAACAGTCGCTTATCGAAAGCTTTTTTTTGCTGAATATTTATAGAAGAATGTGATTTCGACATAAGGTTGGCTCCGGATGTTGGAATTCCACAACGTGTAGAACGAGAAAACAAACGAGCAGCAGGACTAGAGCCAATTGTTCCTCCAATGCAGAAGTGCGTACCAAAAGTCCGATCCGGTTTCCTCCGATTTTTTCAGCAAACGTTTCGCAATCTTTACGGCTTCTTCCGATTTGCCGTTCGCAGGCTGATGGTGTGAAGCTCATGTGATGTGGTCGATGTCCCATTCCGATACAAACTTTCTCATCTTCTGGTTGACGAAGTTCGTCCCATTATCGGTCAACATAGTTTGTGGTTTACCATGTCGAGCGAAATTTCTGCTGCAGGCTGTTATAACCGATCCAGGCGTCAGATCCTTAAGGATATCTACTTCAAAGAAATCTGAATAGTGGTCAACTGTGACTAGAAACTTCTGACTATGACCACGGAACTTGCTGAAGAAAACATCTATCGAAATCAATTGGAATGGATATACGGGTATTTGGTGACTTTGCATGGGTGGATTTGGTTGCGATGAAGCAAATTTTGCGCGAACTGGACATCCCTTGACAACGTCCTTGATTTTGTTGCTCATGCCTGGCTAAAACAAATTTGCTCTGGTCAGCTTGAGAGTCGCTTTAAAGGGTGATACGGTCAAAATTTGGTCAATATCAACTTGACGTATTTCTTTCAATTTTGCATTTAAAAAACCTGAACACCCCTCATTTTGAAGGTGTGTGTGTGTAGAATGTTGCTCCTATTTTGATTTTGGAATTCACTCTTCAGTTGTCAAAATGCCGTCCAAGCAAGAAGAGCAGCGTATCAAAATTTTGCTCGCGCATCGCGAAAATCCGAGCTACTCGCACGCAAAGTTGGCAAAATCGCTAAAAGTTGCCAAATCAACCGTTACAAATGTAATTAAAGTGTTTGGGGAACGTTTGTCGACAGCCAGGAAGTCTGGATCGGGGGGAAATCGAAAACCGGAAGCCGCTGAGACGACAAAGAGAGTTGCCGGTAGTTTCAAGCGAAACCCTAACCTATCTCTCCGAGATGCCGCAAATAAGCTGGGTGTATCGTCTACAACCGTGCATCAAGCCAAAAAAAACGAGCCGGACTATCGACTTACAAGAAGGTAGTGACTCCAAATCGCAATGATTAACAAAATACGACGGCCAAAGCGCGATCCCGGAGGCTGTACACGACGATGCTGACGAAGTTTGACTGCGTGGTAATGGACGACGAAACCTACGTCAAAGCCGACTACAAGCAGCTTCCGGGACAGGAGTTTTATACGGCAAAGGAAGGGAAAGGTAGCAGATATTTTCAAGCACACGAAACTGTCAAGTTCGCAAAGAAATATCTGGTTTGGCAAGCCATCTGTACCTGTGGCTTGAAAAGCAGCATTTTCATAGCTTCCGGACTGTCAACCAAGAAATTTACGTGAAAGAGTGTTTGAATAAACGTCTGCTGCCTTTCCTGAAGAAACACGGTTGTTCCGTACTGTTTTGGCCGGATTTGGCATCTTGCCATTACGGTAAAAAGGCCATGGAGTGGTACGCCGCCAACAACGTGCAGGTGGTTCCCAAGGACAAGAACCCTCCCAACACGCCAGAGCTCCGCCCAATTGAGAAATACTGGGCTATTGTCAAGCGGAACCTAAAGAAGACCAAAAAAACTGCTAAGGACGAGCAGCAGTTCAAGGCAAACTGGCTTTCTGCGGCGAAGAAGGTGGACAAGGTGGCTGTACAAAATCTGATGGCAGGGGTCAAGCGTAAGGCCCGGCAATTCGGATTTGGAAAAGCAGAAGCCTAACTGAATATTTTTCCTGAATTTTATACTAATTGAACTTGAAAAAGAAATTTAATTTGATTTTTTAAATAAACGGTTTTACCGATTTACACGCGTTTTCCCTTGACCAAATTTTGACCGTATCACCCTTTACAAAACAAACATTGGAGTAAGTCGAGACCTGTTTGTCTTTGCAAACTTGCAGCTAAGTAAACTTAATCAATTGTAACTTAATTAATTGTATACTTATTTTTTCCCAGTGTATGTGATGTTTTTTATGAATTAATTTTGACCTCCAATGCAACATAACAAATAAGTTACGCTCTTGTTCCAATGAAGCGTTCTGATACTTAAAGTTTTCAAAATGCGTTTTTGAGCCTCACGTGCAACGTTGTGAGAACGTAACACAAATTCAATGAATAATATTACGTTATTGCAACGTTAAATTGCACATTACCACCACAGTTATGACGATTGAAATATATGCGAATGAAATGCACACTACCGACCACATGTGTTTTGATATGAAAGAAAAAAGAATCAAATGTTTCATGTTTCAAATTAGTAAGGGTTGATTTCTTTCTAATTTAAATCAAAACTCAAGCAACAATATCAATAAAGTAGAGATTCTAATGTTTTGAATATAGAATAATCATAATAAAGTAGTTTTAGAGTTATTCAACATAAATTTGCTTCATGCAATTTTGTGTTAAGTTGAGCGAAAAAAACTTCAAATGATGTGCTTAAAGTAATAATAAAAATAAAGTGTTCGCCTTTTAAAAGTAATTTGTTAAACTTCTCGTTGTAAAGAACAGGAAACGACTTATTGAGCTCCTTTAAAAAATCATACTATTGATTTTTTCTGGATAGTGGCTTTCGTCAAAAACAATGCAATTAAATAATTACAATTGATTGCCCTCTAAGTTCTACATAAATTCATGTTTAGAACGGTTTGATAGTTTCCACCTATACTAATAAAATTTTACTTAGAAACAGTTGTGTCTGCCATTGGAAATTGATTTTGTGTGACCTAGACCATAATTATGAATAATCAAATTGCGAGCAACCCAGACTTCGAATACATGGAAGAGTTAGTAATACTAGGATTTTATTTTATTATTAAGTTTTAACCTCTTAACGAAATCTCCACTCAATTGCTAGGTAAAGTTACGTAAAACATATGGTGTAGCTTCTGAATTATTCTAATTCTTTATTCCAACGAATTTAATACATTTGTTGAAAGCGTAGAGGAAATTATTGTTTTACTTGTAATGCCAGTCAATTTTCATCTTTTTGTACGTTATGTTTATCCTTTGAACAAATAAGCAGCTATTGGTTTAATTTAATATTAAATTTATTATTATTTAATTATGTGGAATTCAGGAGTTTTTAATTTTAAGAAAATCAGCTATACGTGAACAATGAAAACCCACTATATTTGTGCAGACATCATTAAATTTTCCAGATATCTACAATTTAATGATGTCTGCATAAATATAAATCATAGATGCATCTCACGTGTTAGGAATTTATTCATAATTATTTTAGCCGTTAGTGTATTTGGATTGTTCGTAGACGCAATTTGACTAAATGTTGCCAAATAAAATGAGATATTAAAATTTCACTCATCCCTCCACAATTTGCACCAAACATGAACCTTTAACAATTTAATAATCTTCAAATGAATCCAAAATCTGATTCTTCCAAATGTAAAAATAATTTAACACAAGTTTTCCTTTTTCACGATCAGAAACAATGCTCAATTCTCGAGGATTGATTCAAGGGCGTTTATATTTTTCGTAGTAGAACAGAATATTGATCCATAAATCTGAAAGCGTTTAAGATATAAACTTACTTCAACACGATTTTCGGATCATTTTATTTCTCAATATTTTGATCACGAATGTTTGGTTGATAACGATATTCACTAGACAAAAGTTATCCTCGCAATTATTTAAACATCGGTATGATCTCACTTTCTTGCAACGCAATTTAAAATATTTGAAAGTTTTACAATATTCTATTGCAACTCTGTAGAAACAATGTCAAGTTGCAAATAGGCTCCACCTTTGCGCTTTTTGCTGTTGTGTTTGATTTTGTGGTACATAGCCAAACAAAACTATCCCTCATATGTTTCAAGTGCGATTTTTATGCTTTATTAAAACAAGTTGTGCTTCTTGGGCGTTGACTCCATTTTTTCTATGAGTTCGCAATAGACTTCAAGGTTTATGCCGTACACGAAACTGACAATCTTTTACTTCGTTAGGGAACTTTAGTTTTACGGCTTCGCCTTCCATTGTGTTTCAAATCACCGGACCCAAGATAAAACCTTGCGGAACGACTGATGTGATTTTGGTGACATTCCAGATCCTTTTCTGTGCTACAACAGTACACGATTCTGGAAGTAGTACCCTAAGGAGTGTATCGAAAAGTAGTTATAAACATTCGATGCGTTATTACGCATAAACTACTGTATATATTTTTAGCGTGTAAGCGCCATTTGCTTTGTTTACATGTCAAAAATGATTATTCGGTTCATTCATTTCCGTTGATAAAGTTGTATTCAAAATGTCGCGAATTGAATTTGAGACTAAAACGAAAATTCTGCACACTTGGTGCACCGAAAAGGGTGTTACTTACAACCAGATTGCGAAAAGAGTAAATGTTCACCCGGCAAGTGTAAAACGCATCATCGAAAAGTTTGGTAAGGAGTGCTCCCTCAAGGATTTACCAAGAAGTGGCCGGAAACCCGGCTCCAGCAACCCCGATTTGGACCAAAAAGTTGTGGATTATATTCAACGGAACAAATCTGCCTCTACTCGCGATCTAGCCAAGAAGTTCAGGACCAGCATCGGAATGATTCAACGAATCAAGCGCAGGAATGACTTGAAGACGTACAAAAAGCAGAAAGTGCCCAAACAAACTCCGGAACAAAAGTCTCGTGCCAAAACCAGGGCTCGAAAGCTGTACAGCTGCATTTTTGGACAATGTCGACCAGTGCATTTTGATGGATGACGAAACATACGTTAAAGAAGATTCAAGAACGCTACCGGGGCCGCAGTTTTATACTAAATCTGTTGGGGAACGTGTGCCAACCGCAGATACGACTGTTGCGATGGAGAAATTCGGTCAGAAGGTGCTCATTTGGCAAGCTTTTTGCACATGTGGCTTGCGTTCTTCAATTTTCTATATAAAAGGAACTATAAATGCTGAGATTTATCAAAAGGAATGTTTGAAGAACAGGTTGCTACCATTGTATAGAAAGCACCAGTCCCCTCCTCTCTTCTGGCCAGATTTGGCATCGGCACATTACGCCAAATCCACTCTACAGTGGCTGACGGAGAATAACATCAAGTTCGTAGAAAAAGACATCAACCCACCAAACTGTCCCCAGTTGCGACCGATCGAACGCTATTGGGCAATAGTCAAGCGTATATTTAAGAAGGATGGTACAGTGTCCCAAAACATGACCGATTTTAAGAAAAATTGGGCAGCGGCATCCAGGAAGTGCACAAAGGTCACTGTGCAGAATTTGATGGCAGGTGTCAAATCAAAGGTACGGGCATTCTACAGAAATGAACATGATGACTAGTTTTTCCGTTTGGATCTTTTGTAAACATGTTAAGCTATAATAAACTGAAATAGTATGTTAATTTTAACCATGTTTTCATGCCTATTTTATTATTTGGAAGTTTATAACTACTTTTCGATACACTCCTTAGAATCTTGTACTGGTACCCAGAAACTCGGTAGCGTTCAAGGGATTTGGCAACAGCCTTCCAGCTGGCACTATTGAATGCGTTTCTCACGTTAAAAGTGACAAGTGCACGTAAGCAGACTCCCCGCCTCTTACGCTGGAGTGCTGGCTTGGTGACAGAAAGGACAAATCCAACATAGATTTGCCTTTCCGAAGGCCAAACTGATTGTTTGAAAGGTCACCTGTTCCCTCCGTATACTTCGATAGCCCGTTGAATATTATCCTCTCAAGCACCTTATCCATCGCCTTCAACCAGCATATCGGTCTATACGCAGATTGATCACCTGGTGGCTTTCCTGTCTTTGGTACTAATAAGAAATTATGTCGCATCTTCATCCAGACATCTTTGAATTACAACCCTGAATCTTTCGGGAGCCTGCACAATAGCCGTCTAGACGGCCAGGTTTGGGATACCATCTAGTTCTGGCGCCTTGGTAACCTTGAGCGACTTTTCTAGCACAATGAGTTCACCATTCGTAAGCGTCGCCTCGCCCCCGTCCGTCACGGTACCGTTGTCATCACCCACGTGAAGATAGATGTTCGACGTGTTTGCCGACAGTCCTTGCACCGGCATGACAGCGTTATTGTCTGGGATACTGGAACGTTGATCATGGGAAAAATCTGCGGCAGGAGACTCGAGTTATCGTGCGGAAAGTGACCACCTGCATTAACTCTGGTAATTGCTCGGTAGGAGACACCGCACCATTGGTTTTGCCAATACGCGTCCCTCACATTTTGACGTTCAAACACAAACCCTTCCTCTCAAGCGTGGCGTTTGTGGCGACCAGCGCCATTCGACGCTCCGCTTTTTTGGGGTCTGACCGCACTCTCTGCATCCACTTTTTCGCGCGGAGACATGTCCTTAGGAGGTAAACGAGCAACTCTGTTCACCAGTATACCGGTGACCTCCCATATCTATGTTTGGCCTTCCTTGGTCGCAGAAGCCTGCACATTGTAGGCGAAATACGCGTATCTGTCAAGATATGCAATAAAGGTAGTTGGAATTAAATGGAAATTACTAATCTTGCATCTCATTTTCTCGAAATTTTACGTTTTCTGTTTACCGCAAAACTGTAAAACCTCCATAAAGTGACGAATTTTAGTTCAAACCCTCATTTTAGAGGCTCTACCACGTAGCGATGGCCCACCCTAATCTGTATCCTATCCATCCGGGGGCCGTACCTTCCGCTGCTCTGCGGTAAAAGTTTTCTTCAGAGTTGCCACCCATATGAACACGAACATACCTCTACTACATGTGTCTATCTGAAAGCATGTGCAAAATAGAAATTCACGAACAAAAAAGAATAAGGCTAAATAAAAGGGGAAAACTAGGTCTGCCAACTCAAAGGCCGGAGCACGTTCCACGCTCGCTATTTGCACGTCCCGCTGAATGGTTTTCCATTTCTTTTATCCACATCGGAAGTGTACGTAATGACTGGGCTGGTTCGTTCGGTATATGGAACTAATGGGATGTGGCCACGCTAGTTCGGAACATTTTACACTAAATCCGAAGTGAAAAATATGACAATTAGGCTCGTTCAGAACGGACAGTGGCAGCAGAGAACTGGTAGGTTCGAGAGTCATAAAATAGGAGAAATTTTAGTTTGCGTGATTTTGTATTCCATACATTTTTCAATGGCGCTTTGAAAACAGATTATATTCAATGCACCGAAGCCGAGAAGTTTGAATGTTTTGTTTTCTAAGTCATTCAAGCTCATCGCTTATCAAAATTATCTCATAGTCTGATTCAAACTTAGTGTTTTGAAAGCACGTCCCTAAGCGTTTCGAGCCTTATGGCAACTTCATGCTTCTATTGATTTCCAAGTGCATCTGTTGGAAGAGACTTGGGCTTATAACCAATGATTTCATCAGCTCTTACCAATCGCACTGTTTTGTAATTATAAATCTTACCGACGATAAATGTCGTATAACTAACATAAACAAAACCGATTGTTCATTTCAGTATCAAAGAGTTATATATACAGTAAAAACAATTTATTGAGATGGGCTTTCGAACTTTTTCTGGGAAACTTGCCATCAGATTCCGTACAATATCTTCAGATACGCTAGTGTTTGTGGCTCTCCACCCTCTCTTGAAATCGTCGATTTCATTTGATTTCATCTTAGTTTAAAAAAGCTTCCGCTTATCCAGAGCCCAGTATTTTTCTATCTGGTGAATTTCTGGACAGTTGGGTGGATTGGCTATTTTTGTCACGGTGTTAGGTGTTTAGAAGGACTTTTTGAAGGAAAATTTAGCTTGTCATGACGGTTGGGTCTTCACTTTGTACGCCTTCTGTTCTTGCATCTGGTTTACTTTTTGTACATATGATTTTGACTTGCCAAGTTTGCAAGCCACATTTCACACAGATAGATTGGTATTTCTCTCAATAATGGCTAACACATTCTTGTCTATTTGTCGGGAGCATACTTTTCGATTTGCTCCACTTCAAATCTTCCAAGCGCTGGTCAAATGATTTGCAAACACTAAACACAATACTTTTCGGTAGATTTAATTTCTTAACAAGATCGCGTACCGATAAATTCGGATTTTTCTGCCGTTAGAACAAAATGCGTTTGCGCACTTCCACTTGATTCGGCGCCATTTTGCTGAATGTAACAAAATTTTAAACATGTTGTACCACGAAAAAAAGTGGACGGTTTTAGCTCTCATATAAGTGAAATGTTCCAGCGATCTGAGAAAAAATATAAATCTACACTAAAAGATATGTTTCCGAAGTTTAATGAGGGCCAGCTTTAGTGTGGTTCTTTGGACGATAAAACTTTAGTGTGGGAGGGTTCTGGAATTCCTCCGGAACATCAATTTTTCAACAAATTGGTTGGAGAGGGAGTCTCAAATGCATATACGACTTTTGCGGTGAAGATATTCCGTGAAAAGATCCTTGTTTGGCAACAATTCGCTAATGTGGCTTGTGATCTTCCATTTGCTACACAAAATGATCAAATTTACGCAAACGAGTGCTTGCAGAAGAGGTTGCTTCCACTATATTGGAAGCATGAGATTCCTCCTCTGACCTGATCTGGTCTCTGCCCATTATGCTAGATCAATTTTACAGTGGTTTTCAAACCACCAAACTATCCCCAACTTCAACTGATCGAACGCTATTGGGCAATCGTCAAGCGGAACCTCAATAAGGCAGGCGCAGTGGCCACACCATCTCAAACTTTAAGAATAACTGGTTAGCTCCATGCAAGAAGGTAACATAACTTCTCTCGGTTCACTAGACTCAGTCGCATACCGCAATTTCTTGAACTCCGCACAGTGCGCAGACGACGAGTTTGGCATTCTTTAGACGGTTTGAGCATCCTTTCCTCGTTTGAGTTAGCCACCAAACTGCTACCTTTCTCATTCGACTTGCTCTTCCTAGCCAGGAAAACTCTCTTCGACTGATGTGATGGTTGTACCACGACATCTACGTTGGCTTCGCAGGCATCAACCACTATTTCTATGAGAAAATCCGGCAGCGTTCGCAGCGTGGTGACATCTGACAATGAACCCATTCAAACTTCTCACGATCCGGAAGCTTGGCCACTAGTGACTTGATGAGCAGCGGATTGACGAGGTGTGTCAGCAAAGTTTTTCCACCGTGTTTCCGAATGAAACAAAACTCCGAAGATTGTCCAGTTTCGGGGGCTACAATCGATTCATCGAACTTCTCGATGACCCTCGGGATTGATGTCGGAATGAGTAACTGACCCCACACTACCTCGAAAACATCACCTTTGAGGGATTCCTGCAACCTTATCAGGGTTTCATGGTTCATATAAGCACAGGCATAACCACAGGTTCATGGCCACTGCGCCGGCTTGCCCGAGAATTTGGGAAGTTTATAAGTCAATCCTTTTCTCGCAGCCAACTGAGTCCTTGTCGGTCCGACCTGTTGTCGCCCCAGCCTGTCCTACTCATCTGCAAAGCACCTGGTTTAACGTTTTCATTTATGACGGTAACACGCGAGTCTGGCCGATCCGCTTCATCGTAATCACTGCCTTCTTCTTCTTCTTCTTCGCTACTATCATCCTTATCGGTATCTTCGTCTCTTTCTTCGGCAACGTTGTCGTCGTCCTCCGCTAGCTACTTGAGGTTTTTCATCGTCAGCTCCAGAACTTTTCGGTAAGTTTTGCGCGTTAACTGCTTGCTACGACCTTCGACTCCACTAACTTTTTTAATCCATGGCCACCATCTTCATCGCGAACGTCGTCTGACTCTCTTTCATCCTTTCAATCTGCTCCTTCTTCTTACGCACCATCTCTGCCTGCCAGGCCATCTCTCCACAAGCTCGTCCATTTGCTGCTTTTGACGTTGTTTCAGCGCTCGTGCTTTTGCTGTCACGCTAGACGTTCCAAGGCGGGAGGTCGCAGAGGCGCTAGCTTGTGGGAACGTGTAGCAGTACTTCTTTTTGGGTAATTTAGTTGGACTCCGCTCCCACGCTCCTGGAATGAAACCTTCCGGAACATCCATGACAGATGGGTTTCTCTCACTCAAAATAAAAAAGCAAGATTGTAATGCAATTTCGCATGATTTGGTTTCATTTCTCGTAATGGATCGCAACTTGGAGAAAAAATGCAACATGGGTCGTGGGCAAAAAAGCAACACATCAGAAAAATTTAATGTGTGCGTGAGCTTGTGCAGTGTGTTAGTAGTACTAAATTCAATAACTCACAAAAAAAAAGATTTCGATCCGCACCTGAGATTCGAACCGCGGCCGTCAGCGTGACGGCTCTTCATTCTATCCAGTATCTATCCAGCCACCATAACAAGTTGAGGTGATCGGAATAAAAGCCCTACAGTTGCTTCGGCTATCGAGGTACTCAACGTTACAATGAAGCAAATGTTGGTCACACACACTTACATGGCTTCGTTTATTTCATAAACGCTTGTGACTTGATGAGGGGGAGATGGGAGTGTGATGACGAGTGAAAATAAAAATAGATCACTTGACAGCGGAATAGCAACAGTGGCATATGGCGTAGCGGCGTTCTGTGTCATTGTCTCACCCATATTGAGAAGTTGTAGACGGTTGAACAAAAACCCAACGGTTGCTGCGACTGTCGAGACACTAAGCACACAGCGATAACCGCTTGCACACACTTGCATGGCTTTGTTTATACCATAAACAGCATTGTGGATCATGATGGGCAAAATTGCCTTTTCAGAATCATGCGGATTTCTCAAGATATGATTGCAAAAACTGCAATTGCATATTTTGCTACAATTTCAACTTTTGGGTGTAGAGCACACGTAGATGGAGACAGGTCACGGATGAAATTTCTGCGAGATCTAGCTGAGAGAGAGAGAGGGGGGGGGGGGGGGGGGTACGGTTAGGTGCCGAAATATTCACTTTACAGTCCTGTTGGATTTTTGTATAGGATAACCACCGAGTTTCTTCACAGTTTGTACTGAAAATGTACTTTACCTCCACGACCCTCTCATCCATACTGAAAACTAAATTTCGTTTTCATTACGTAATCGAAAGTAGGGCTAATAAATCTATTCGTTATTTTCGTTGTAAATCGAAGCTACCTTCGTACTAAATGTCACACGCGTAACTGTCTAAAACACGCAGCATTTTTTGGCACAGAAAGAACATTCGTGCATTGTACGTAAACAATACAAACTGCTACGAATATTTTGTTATTAATAAAAAAGAAACGTTTCTCTGATGGTTGCATGATTGACTGAGAGATCTTCTTTTTTTACTCAGTATGTAATTGAAAAAAAAAATCAATGATTCCAGCGCACCCGAGCAGCAACACCAACAGCTTACGAAAATAAATTTTCAGTAAGTATAGCAACACCGTAAAAACACCGTTTTGCTCCCATAGAAACAGAAACAAATCTTGCAGGAAGCTCATCGAATCTTCCGGTCCGCCTCTTAGCTTCTTACTATAAGGTACTAGGTGAGCCTTCACAGATTGCCTGTCAATATACAAAATTTGGATGACGTCTGTATTGAGTTATCTCAAATAATATTAATCCATCCAATATATCATAAAACATATAATTTTGTATAGTACCAAGTCTCCCCTGGTTGGTGCTAAGCCAATGGGCCTGAACATCAATCGCAATTTCAAATGGATTCGCATAGATTGTTCTTAAGAAACTTCTGCAGGATTACTGTATCTGTGAATATTGAAAGTTTACGAAAAAAAAGTACGCTTCGAGCATCGCCTGTGAAAGGTTGTGTCGATGCTTTATTACGCACTTTTTTTGCCATCGGTCATGGCGCGTTTCGTATTGTTCGGTTATTCATAATTCGGCGATTTGAGTGATCGAATGAGCACAGCAAAATAAACTACAAAAATGCTTTTTAGTAAGACGAAAGGGTTCGCTGGACTGGTGGTCCGGTAGTGGGGATCACAATCAATTGTGATCCAGAATATTGGTTTGCCATGCTCGCCGTACAACCATATCCTGGAGAAAGTAAACCACTATCCACTTTTGTGATTGGCTTCAATAGTTTGTTTGTATAAATAGGTTCAAATCAGAAACAGGTATTAATATTAAACAAATAGAGGGAGGTTATATCTAGGATATAACCGCAAGTTTAACGTAGGATCGCGTTGGTGTATCCCTTCTTATGACATTTCCTTTCCTTATTCGACCTGCATTCGCAGGCACTGGTTCTTAATTTAGTTTGAGATCACCAGTTTTTTTCACATTGAAAATGTATGCTAGTCCCAAGCATCATCTGTTGGTTCTCTGTGTAATAACAGCTCATCTGGCAGCAGTCGAGTAGCATCCTCGGGTGGTCAATCATGTTTATTAACTTTCTCATGCTCATAGCAACAGATAAAAACTTTGAATACGTGTTGCAACACCGCAGAAGTTAACTGGCAAAGCGACCACTGTGAGTACTTACGCGAAACCCGTGGTTAACGGGAAAAGCATCTCCTTTCAAAAGCAAGGTCACACCCACAGCACTAGAATTGACCCTTACAGAATAAATCCAATAGATGGGGTCGAAGTTCCGTGAAATGTGAACAATAGGGAGGAGGCAGTCCCATGCTCCCTATTCAAATCGTTTCACTTGGGTGCCCTGATTGCCCCTTCCTTTCCTAGTGATATGTAATTTAAGTATATTTTGTTGTTGTCATCTGATTGCTTCCTAGTGCTATAAAATTTGGCTGGAAATTAAATTGGTTAGGGTTATATAAAACACGTAGCCCAGCCCACTTCATGGTCTGCTGGACGAACCACTTCGACGAATTGACCTTTTGACCACGTCTTGGGTGGAAAGGTTCGGGTTATTCTTAAAGTACTGCCTTATCTTCCGCGCCTTCTCTGGGTATTCCGTTTTCGGTTTTCGGCCGCTTCCAGCTCGATGCTCGATGGTTTTCGTCCCTGGAACATCTTCACAACGCGGGACACGGTGGAATGGTGGATTCCAAGCCTTTTGCCGATCCATCTGTGCGACTGACCAGGATTATCGATCACTGCGCCCAAGATTTGCTGGCGTAGCTCTTCTGGTTTCGAATGCATCTTGAAAACTACTTGACAGATCGCGATAAACAAAAAACTCTTAACTAGTATTACCCAAAATTTCATTAATTTTTACCCACGCGATAAAAAGTTACATCCAAAACAAAGTGTCGCATTTTCTCCGGGTCCAATCTTTACTATTCAACTCTCATTCTTGCACATTAGGTTAAGTTTAGTTTATAATTATTATGACGCCGTAGAAAAGTTCCTATTGTAGTATGAATCGCAAGATGGTAGTTTCTATTAACATGCCGTACATAAAGTAGAGCAAAAAGATATCTTGAACCGCAGAGCTATTAAAATAAAACAAACGCCTTTCGCAAATAAAATCTTTCTATACGTTCGGTGATCAAGATGTTTCAGTTGTTTATTATAAAGTATTCAATTATAATTATATAATAGCCCTGTTTGTCTGTCCGGCGACTAGCCAACCAGACGCAGCACGCGGGGAAATTCTCACAAAAAAATAAAATATTTGACACTTCAATTAATTTTTACCATCAGATGCAGAAAACAAAACCAGTGACAACCCTAGACAACCAGACACAGCATTTGATGAAAAAAATTACAGACAACAGACTATGAAAATTTTGATTTTTTTAATGCAGAAAAGAATTAGACAACCGAATCCAGCAGTTGCTGGAAATAACACAGACAACAATAAAAAAACGCCGTCGTTCGACAAGCGGGCCCACATGTCAAATACGACATGAGCGCCGCCGTGGCCTATCGTCAATCTACTGATTTTTAATTCAACCAACAAAATCAGTAAACGATGGAAACTGTATTGAGTGTCATACCTGTTTGTCTGTGCCGAGAAGATCGAGCTGACATGGAGGATGCTTTGTTGTTAAATTTTGACATTTCGTGTCGATCACCGTCCTCATCGCAGCCAACTTCACTCGGATGCTCTTTACACGGAACCATAAATCTACCAAAATTTGAGTTGTTTTCACCCTTTTCACCCACCTCAATGGTTGTAGGCCGATATGAGTAAAGTGAACATCGCGCTGGGTAGTTCACATTAACACCCCGTGAAAAATTTTTACTCTCTCGGTAATAAACTTTACCCAAAACTAAAACAAATTTTGAACGCAAAATCGAGAGTGTATAATTTTACTCAAATTTGAGTCATTGCGCCAAACATCCCGGTGGGTTGAGTGCGGCTTGCTCTATTTTTTGTCAACATTTCGTGAAGAAAAGAGAGAAAACTACCCTAAATTTGAGTACAAATTTCAAACGCTTGGTAAATTTTCGGTGTTTATAATTTTAAAAAAAAGTATATTTTTCTTCCCATGAGCACATTTTAGGTATTTATAACACCGACAAACCGACATAAATCTCAATCTTCAATATTGATCAAGAATCCATAACGACCAATTCAAATGTACAGCGATCCCATCTGTCAAAACCTATAGAATCATTTTATTTAGGCCAAATAAATGTATCTATAATAGCTCAGACATGAACCTTCTTATCAAGCTCCCAAGCGTTTTCATGAATCCATTAAATGTTATCAGCGAACACAAAGATAGGTATCAGTAATATAATTTGAACAGAAATATTAAAACATTCTCTTTTTTCATTCATGTCGGTTTGTCGGTGTTTATAACTCAATATTTTGGCAATTGTTTTTTCTGTGTGTATATAAAAAAATGGATTTCTGTCTGTCTGTCTGTCTGTCTGAACCTAATAGACTCGAAAACTACTGAACCGATCGGCGTGAAATTTTGTGTGAAGAAGTTTGTGGGGCCGGGAAAGGTTCTTATGATAGTTTGAGACCCCTTCCTTCTCTGAAAAGGGGGGCTCCCATACAAATGAAACACTCTTTTCTACATAACTCAACAACTAATCAAGTAAAAGAACCCAAATTTAGCATGCAGCAGTTTTTTGAGGCAAAACATGTTTCTATGGTAGTTTGAGACCACTCCCCTCTCCTAGAAGGGGGGCTGTCATACAAATGAAACTGAAATGTCTGCATAACTCTAGATCTAATTAACCAAATGGAACCAAATTTGGCTTGCGGGGATTTAAATGCAGTGAATGTTTCTAAGGTTGTTTGAGACCCGTCCTCTCTCTCTGGTAGGGAAGGGTAGGGTATGGGAGCACCCATACAAATGATACACAAGTTTCTGCATTACTCGAGCACTAATCGAGTAAATGGAACCAAATTTAGCAAGTGGAGGTTTTTGAAGGCAATAAATGTTTCTAATGTGACTCGACCCCCCTCCGCCCTTTGTAAGAGGGGGCCCTCATACAAATGAAACACAAATTTGTGCATAACTCGAGAACTAATCAAGCATATGAAACCAAATTTGGCATGTGGAGGTTTTCGGAGGAGAGAAATCTTTCTCTGGTAGATTGAGACTCCTCCGCCATCTAGAAGGGGCGGGAGGGGGGTTTCCATACAAATGCAACACAAATTTCTGCATAACTCGAGAACAAATCAAGTAAATGAAGCCATATTTGGCAGGTGGAGGTATTTGAAAGTAAAAAATGATTCTATTGTGGTTTGAGACTCCTCCGCTCACAGAAAGAGGGGTCTCTCATACAAATGAAACACGAATTTCTGCATAACTCGAAAACAAATCAAGCAAATGGAGTCAAATTTTGCATCTGGAGGTTTTTGAAGGAAATAAATGTTTCTAAGGTAGTTTAAGACCCCTGCGCCTTCTGGAAGGGGAGACTCCCACAAAAATGCAACATAATTTTTAGCATAACTCGAGAGCCAACGAAGCAAATGAAACCAAATTTGGTATGTGGAAGTTTTTGGAGGCAAGAAATGTTTCTATGGCAGTTCAATGCCCCTCCCCATTTGAAGGGGGGGGGGGGCTTCCATACAGATTAAACGCAACTTTCTGCATAACTCGAGAACTAATCAAGTAAATGAAACCACATTTAGCATATGGGGGTTTTTGGAGGCTAGATATCTATAAACATAAAAATGAATTACTGTCTGTCTGACCAACGTGAAAATTTGTACGAAGGGGTTTTTGGGGCTTGGAAAGGTTCTTATGATTGTTTGAGACACCTATTTTCTCAGGAAGGCGGGCTCTCATATAAATGAGACACAAATTTCTTCATAACTCGAGAACTAATCAAGTAAATCGAAAAAAATTTGGCATGTGAGGGGTTTTGAAGGCTAGAAGGTTTCTATGGTGGTTCAAAACCCCTCCTCTTTCTGAAAGGGGGATGGTGCTTTCATACAAATGAAACTCAAATTTGTGTATAACTCGAGAACTAATCAAGCAAATGGAACCATATTTGGCATGTGGGGGGTTTTGAAGGCAATGATTGTATGGTGGTTTGAGAAACCACCCCGCTTTGGAAGGGAGGACTCCCATACAAAAACACAAATTTCAACCAAAAATGAGAACGATCCAGGTTACTTAAACACAAAACGTGTATTTCTTGGGAAAGAAGCATATTTTGATAGAAGTTTGAACCCCTGTTTTTTTTTAAAAAAAAAACATAAACATACCAATTATATTAAATTTTATTACATTTAGTTGCAAGCGTAGCAGCGCACGCACCGGGTTAAGCTAGGGCAACTATACGTTGCTTTGTCACGATCTCGGAACCCTAATCAGGTAAATGTTCACATGGAACTTAATTTACAGCAAGGAGATCTATTGAGGGATGGTCATCAGTTTACACGCAATGTGGTCTTCACCGAAGTTTTTCAGATGTAAATATAAGCTGCATTGAAATCACCAAATAAAAAACTCTATTCAAAACGTAGAAAAATGTAATGCTTTTCTTATTTAATCTACAAGCGTGAATAACACATGAACCGTTTATATTGAAAAAAAAAAACTCTTGCCACGGGCGCTACTGCGTCCACAAATAAACTAGTATAATATAAGGTGAAGATATATACCTTATGAAAGAGTATTTAAACTATGCACTGCATGAAAAATTTAGCGAAACGATACCGGTGCAAGAATAAATTTGAGTCTTATTGTATTGACCGGTGCGAAAGTTGGTGGCTAAATCAAAATTGGAACGCTCTCAGTCATCAAAATATTACCCAGATATGAACGCACCGGTGAGGATGCTCTAAGTACCTAATTATAGATGAGCTCAATTCCTGTAGTCACAAATTCGAATGCAGAATTTTGGGTATCAGTTAGGTTCGTGATTGAAACTCCAGTGTCATCACTATGAGACGCATCTGACTCAGGATCAGAAGATTTTTCCGCCGAATCTAGTTGGATATCTATGGCTGGTTGATGTAATATTTCTGGTTGTAATTAGTCCATCTCAACGAAAGTGGTACCGATGCTGACAAACTCGAATTCATTATTTCGGAGGTTTGTTCTATCAAAGAATAATTCCAACAAAAAACAACAATTCTAGAGTACTTTTTCAAAAGGACGTAAGTAACAAAATGTAAACAAACGCGTTGTTCATGGCATGTTATTAAAAATTATGTATATATGCCCACATTTGATGAACTTTCTGATGGATTATTTCTGAAAGTTTTTATCAACTTTTTACAAAACGGTGTAAAATCACTTTGGCAATTTTTGGGAATAATGTACATACGCCGCTTGTGTTGAAAAGTAACTTGCGAATCATCGTTATATCATTTGAATGCCTCTTAATGACGCGTAAGTAAAAGGATTTATACCTCAAGATTAACCTTCTTTAGGTGTCGGGGTCAATATGACCCGGAATGGTTTTAAAAAATGCTATAACTTTCTAAAATAACCATATAGACGTTTGAAATTTCTTGACTTTTCCTAAATCATAGGATGTTGCGTTTCTGCATCGATCCCAAATTTTTAAGACATTTCTGAAGGGCTGTAAAAAAAAAGTTACGAATAAGGTGTTTCGGGTCATATTGACCCGGATTTTAAATTCACATTGAAGAAAAATTTATATGACCAAATTTTATGTCTTTGCAGTCAAAATGCTTATTAAAGCCCCAATTTTTAGTTTCTGGTGAGTACTGCTCTTTTTAATTCAATTGGCCACAAGGAATCTGTGCCGGAAGAGGGAATGTTTTGCCACGATCCGTGAGGCGGCGACAACACAAAATTTCAATCGGAACATGCTTTTCGACGGCTCAAACTTCATGATTATTCAAGAATTATCTACTTCTAGCCTTGAAATGGCCAATGACCATATTGACCATTCCGGGACAATCCGGATGCATCGGGGGAACCCTTCAGGAAGAGACAAATGCGGATTTTCGCCGAAACATGCCTTTCGACGGCTCAAACTTTATGATTTTTTATAAGTAGTCTACATCTAGCCTTGAAATGTACCAATGAACATATTGACCATTCCAGGATGACCCGAAGGAATCGTTTAGGAGGGGACAAATACAGTTTTTAGCAGAAACATGCCTTTCGGCGGCTAAATTTTTTATAAGTAGTGTACTTTTAGGCTAAAAATGGTCCAATATATATATTGGCCGTTCCGGGACAATCCGGCTGACCAAAAGGAACCGTTTAGGAGGGGACAAATACGGATTTTTGTCGAAACATGCTTTTTGGCGACTCAAATTTCATGATTTTTCATGAATAGTCTACTTCTAGCCTTGAAATGAATCAGTGACCATATTGGCCATTCCGAAACAGTCCGGATGCCTTGTGGGAACCCTTCAGGAGGAGACAAATACAGATTCTCGCCAAAACATGCCTTTCGACATGGCATTTGATATCAAGATACTCTATATCACGTAATAATTTGTAGTGTGAACGTACTATTAGTCATTACATTATGTACTTTACCATGAAGACGTGATAATTTTACATCCAGTCAGGAAATGACTGCAGGTGCGGGCGTTGTTTACAAAAAAGACCGCCAACCATAAAGATCCAGTGAATTTTGGATTATGTGTAATGAATCAAGTTCTCCGAGTGTTTACGCTTGAGCTCATTTTTATAAACATTGGCAAAGCGGATGTCATTTCGGCAAGGTCGAAGACCATGGTTATGGCCATTGGTAAAACTTATTTGTCTTGGTTGTTCATGCAATTATTGCTGTTTCTTCTGGCCTGAAAAATGGTTCTTCAATGATAACATAAACATATAAATATCAATATAGTTAATCCAGTGGTAAGACTTCAAGCATAATTTAGCCCAAGATGAACATTGTGGCATGAGACGTATGGACGTCGCTATTTTCTGCGCTACTATGCCTGCACAACGGTTCAAGGCCACATTTCGAATGCTGAGACCTGACGATAAGAGCGCTAGAACATTAGAGAAAGATTTGCTGTGAAACAAATGTGGCAAATGTGGAATACTAGGCAGGCATTAGTACTGAATCCGGGAGAAGGCATAACCGTCGACGAGCAACTCGTCCCATTCCTGGGTCGAGTTTTCTGCAGGCAATATATGCCGAATAAACCTGCAAAATATGACATCAAGTTTTTTAACGCATGCTGCTCAGAAACCGCCTTTGTCCTCAAGTCGCAGATATACCTAGGTAAATCTGCCACAGGAGTACGTGAAGTCAACCAAGGACAAAGGGTTACTGAAGATCTGGTGTTGGGTGCAGAATACGATGGCAGATGTGTGACATTAGACAACTTCTTCTCATTCAACTTAGGTGTGTCACTTCTTCAGAACAATCTGACGATGGTGGGTACGTTAAAAAAATAAGACATGTATACCACCAGCACTTCTTCAAACTAAGAACCGCTAAGTGTTGTCTTTATTATTTGCGTTCCATGAAAACATAACCTTGGTCTCGTATATTCCAAAGAAGGGAAAGAACGAAATATTGATGAGTACGAAGCATATGGACTCAAAAATTAGTAACGGACCAGCGAAAAACATAAATAATACAATACTATAACTCTACAAAGGGTGCGGTGGACACTGTTAATCGACGGATTGCTTAATATTCTGTAAAGAGAGCCACATCGAACTGGATGACCGTGAATGTCTGTAACGTTATTGACTTGAGCATCAATAATTCTTTCGTACTGTATGATTTGATCAATGCTGAATGGTGCAACCAAACGCACAAGAAAAGGATTTTCATGGTAAATCTTGGTTCTCAATTGATTTCCGCAGAAATCCAACGCAGAAAACGACTACCACAATCACCTGCTATTATTCGTAGACTTCGTTTTGATGTTAGTCAAACTGCACCAACAACTTTGAGAGCTACGTCTGCAAACGGTAAACAAAAGAAGCAAGATGAGCCGAATGATTGCCGAAAATGAAATGAGAATTAATTGTTATCAACTTGGAATAAACATTGATTTTTAGTATTCAATAATGACTAAAGATATATTATTTGATATTAAACCGAAAATTCGTCAAAAATTCGTCCATAGAAATAGATTGTATACGAAAATTCATGAAGTTTGAGCCGTTGAAAGGCATGTTTCGACAGAAATCCGTATTTGTCCCCTCCTAAACGGTTCCTTCGGGTCATCCGGTTTGTCTCAGAATGGCCAATATATATATATTGGACCATTTTTAGACTAGAAGTAGACTACTTATAAAAAATCATGAATTTCGAACCGTTGAAAGGCATGTTTCGGCAAAAAACTGTATTTGTCCCTCCTAACCAGTTCCTTCGAGTCATCCTGACTGTTCCGGAACAGCCAATCTATATATATTGGGACATGGCAAGGCTAGATGTAGACTATTTATAAAAAATCATGAAGTTTGAGCCGTCGAAAGGCATGTTTCGACGAAAATCCGCATTTGTCTCCTCCTGAAGGGTTCCCCGAGGCATCCGGATTGTCCCGGAATGGTCAATATGGTCATTGGTCCATTTCAAGTCTAGAAGTTGACTATTCATGAACAATAATGAAGTTTGAGTCGTCGGAAAGCAGGCTCCGATGAAAATTTGTATCAGTCGCTGCCACACGTATTGTGGCAAAACATGCCCTGTTCCGGCAAAGATTCCTTGTGGCCAATCGGATTTAAACGTGTTTTACTCACCAGAAACTAAAAATTAGGACTCTTATAAGCATTTTGACTGCAAAGACTTTAAATTTGGTCTCATAAATTCTCTGCAATATGAATTTGAAATCCCGGGTCAATAATATGACCCGAAACACGTTGTTCGTACTCAAAATGTTAACACCCAAAGAAGGTTAAAAAAATTGATTTTGTTTAGTAAAAATTGGTATTTTTAGCAAAGATAGTTTTACACTGTTGCAGAAAAAAACTAATACGGCATTTTGATAATTTCGATGTATCTTTATGAAATATTACAACTTGACGTAACATTTCGACGTATCAACATTGTCATTCGCAGAATGACGTATCATTTTGACGCAAGTAACATGCCATCTATCATACTGACTTATCAAAATGACGTATAATCTTTTTTTATTGCAGAAGTGATTTTGATTGTTGTGATTCTTGAAGTGACTGCAATTTGATTCAAATTTGCTGCACTCGATATCAGTGAGACCCATAGGGTTCACTTCTCGATTGTTGGCAACGACAGTCACAATCAGAGTATTGAATTGATGGTTCTTCTTATCAGATGTGATAATTCTAGGGTTTTTTCATTAGGGCGAATCTACAATTGAGAGATTCTCTCCGGGCTCGTTCTCTTTCATTCATTACAGCACCACTATACAACTTTCGAGGGATTCTTTAGTACAGATCGAAACACAACAGTACTAGCTAGCATACTCTACAAATAGTAGAATGAAAAACGTAAAGGTGATTGGTTTATGAATGAAAGAGAGCGTGCCCAGAGAGAATCTCTCAATTGTAGATTCGCCCTAATGAAAAAAAACCCTAGAATTGTTTCCGGTTAACGTTTGTAAATTGATATGCTGATGAGTCTCGCGTGAGCTTATTAGTGTAGATCCATTGATATAATGGATGTCTTTTTCTCGATAAAACGGAAATAAACGATTACGACGAAGTCATATCATAAACCATATGATATCAAATTTACTTTTCATCTCTCTTTAATCTATCTTTAATTGACAGCAAATTGACTTTTACATATGCTCTCACTGATAGCAGGATCTATTTTAAATTTGAAGTCACAGGAATAAAGTTTTACTAACAATTTTGGTGTTTTAATCATTAACGACCTAAACAACAGTGATGACTGAGGTTGCTCATTCATCATTATCAACAACATCACAACATCATATTTAGTTTCCTATTTGATCTCAGACTCTAGTAGGGTACCGTTCCTTACTTATTGCTTAACTTTCACTACCGAAGAATTATTCCAAAACAGTTTTTTTTCGCTCTATTCTGAACATTCATACCGAGCACTCAAACTCAGTTTATTTTCATACCAATCCATCCGAATTAAACCCCAACCGAGTGAACACCGACCATGGAATGGTTGCCTACTGCGGAAAATATCTGAATCTTCATTTCATTCCGACCTTTTTTTTCTTTCTTTCATTACTTCATACATGACTGAGTCCATTCAAATTTGTTTCCTCTTTGTTGCACCTCATTCACTTACTCACACGCAAGCAGAACCACCGACCGGTTGAAAGTAGCAAAAAGCTCGAAAGAAAAAATGTCATTTATTTTTCAGCCCTCCGGTGAAACTCGCCCCGGTGTGTGGGCGAGGAAAAGGGGTGGGTTATGTGGAATTCGGAATTCTATATGAGAGGGATCATGTAAGTTCCGGCTTTGATAGACGGGCCAGGCGGTAGAAGGTTCATCATTTATGGTTTCAACAAAACGGTACCAGGTGGAGAGCTCAAGGCCGGGGTTCAACCTCGGTTCAGATGAGAATTTTCCTTTTTTTCTGCATACTTTGCCCGAGAAAAGAATGGAGGAAGTACTTAAAACTGAATAACGCGAAAAGTTAACCACACGCTTGAAGCTCGTTCGGATCGGGAGCCGTTTTTTTTTTTCTTCATTCGCATCCCCTCCGGGAGGACCAAAGGGAAGGGGGGGGTTTTGAAACTTGGCAATTTTTCAGTTGTCCTCTTCACAAGAGGTGCTGCGACGGTGAAGTGCATCCCATTGAGATAATGAGACGAGTGGATTTTACAGCTGCAAACGGGGAATTAAAAGAATAATCGTGTGCATGGAAATTACATCAGCAGCAGCACCGAGTAGAATCGGCAGATGGAGTAGAGAGCAGGTGTGCTTATTCACGCTCGTTTGTGCATAGCACCTGAACCAAAATTAAAGAAAAAAAAAACTAATTGGTAAGCACATTACGATGATTCGGTGAAGCGGTTTCTGTTGACTAGTGATTTGAATTTCACTGTGTTTCACCTTCATCATATCATATCTATTTTGGATTTCAGTGTTTTAAACTGTTGTGTTGCAATCGATCAAAGTAGCTTGGTGATAAAATGATTTATTTTCTGCAGTGCGTTTCGGCAATGAGAATTTATAACGTTACATAGGAATGAACAAAAATTTAATTAAACTGGTGCGTTTATGGTTGTTTTTCGGAATGAGTTTTTTTTTCTTGACTAAGAAGGGGTTCAAACTTCTATCATAACATGCTTCTTACCCGAGAAATACACATTTTTGTTTTAGTTTCCTGGATTGTTTTCATATTTGGTTGAAATTTGTGTTTCATTTGTATGAAAGCCCCCCTTCCTGTATTCTTCGAACTAACAAAAGGATTTGCTGTTCACAGAGCGCTCGAATCGTCATGATAGAGGCGTTGGCTTGTTTATAGAGTTCAACCGTAGGATGCATTTATGGCTTTCCAAATATGGTCTTCAAGCATCTGTTCTGAATGACCTGCAGTTCTTTCAGATGAGAACTACTGGCCATTTCCCAGATGGCGACGAGGTATAGCAAACGAGAGTGGAAGAGTGAGAAGTACAGTTTCAAAAGCCAGGCTCGTGGAACAAAGGCTGATATGTTCCTCAAAACTCCACTTAAAGAGCTAAGTTTACTCTTGAGGTTATTGACATGTGCAGACTCCTCATTTACAAATCCGTTAACCTCTAGTGGATTGTGAAACGGAAGTCGTTTCCATGGCGAGTTACCTTATCTTACCAATCAGACCAGTGTGGCCTCTGCTGTACACAGAAGTTGCATCCATTATATTCGGTCCATGTATGAACCTCGCCGCCAGTCTGCGGAGAGTCCTCATGTCTCCTTCTACTTGATCTATCAACCCTGCTCGTTGCGCGCCTCTTCTTCTTGTACCCGTCGGTGCGTTTTTGAGAACCATTTTAACAGGGCTGTCGTCCGACATTCCTACGACATGCCCAGCCCATCTTAGTCGACCGATTTTAGCGATGTGTACGATGGGAGGTTCTGTCAGCAACTGATGCAATTCATGATACATTCGCTTCCTCCACGTTCCGTCTTCCATCTGCACTCCACCGTAGACAATACACAGCACCTTCCGTTCAAAGACTCCAAGAGCGCAATGGTCCTCCACTAGCAATGTCCATGTTTCGTGGCCGTAGAGAACTACCGGTCTAATTAATGTCTTGTAGATGGTCAACTTCATAGTTCGACCAACTTTGTTCGATCTTAGCGTCCTTCGGTGTCCAAAGTAGGCACGATTGTCAGCCATAATGCGCCTTTGTATCTCTCTGCTGGTGTCGTTATCGGTGGTCACCAATGAGACCGGATATCCGTTCATGTATTCTGTTTCATTCCGTCGATCTGAACTCAGCAAGCTTAATCTTACCACTTCAGCTTCACGTATTATTTTCACGCTTCTCCATCGTCATCATAAGTTTACGTGCTTCAGTTTGATGTACGTCGCCGGCGAAGCCAAATAATTGGGCAGACTTCCTGAAGATCGTGCCTTTCGTGCCATTTCGTTTCACCCAGCTTCAACGAAAGGAGGTTAACTTTGAAGAACTCCTGAAGCAAGATTTTGACCTCCCCAAGTAGCACAACTTGTTTTAATAAAGCATAAAAATCGCTCTTGAAACATATGAGGGATAGTTTTGTTTGTTTGTACCACAACATCATACACAACAGCAACGCAAAAAGCGCAAAGATGGAGCCTATTTGCAACTTGATATTGTTTCTACCGAGTTGCCATAGAATTTTGTAAAACTTTCAAATATTTTAAATGGCGTTGCACGAAATTGAAATGATACCGATGTTTAAATGATTGCGAGGATAACTTTGGTTTAATGAATATCGTTATCAACCAAACATTCGTGATCAAAATATTGAGAAATAAAATGATCGAAAAATCGTGTTGAAGTAAGTTTATTTTTTAAACGCTTTCAGATTTATGGATCGATATTCTGTTCTACTACGAAAAATATAAACGTCCTTGAATCAATCCTCGAGAATAGAGCATTGTTTCTGATCTTGAAAAAGGAAAACTTGTGTAAAATTATGTTTACATTTGGAAGAATCAGATTTTTTTTATTAATTTGAAGATAAATAAATTGTTACAGGTTCATGTTTGGTGCAAGCTGTGGAGGTATGAGTGAAATTTTAATATCTCATTTTATTTGGCAACATTTTGTCAAATTGCGTCTACTAATAATCCAAATACACTAACGGCTAAAATAATTATGAATCCATTCTTAACACGTGAAGAGCATCTATGATTTATATTTATGCAGAAATCATCAAATTGTAGATATCAGGACAATTTAATGATGTCAACATAAATATAGTGGGTTTTCTTTGTTGACGTATACCTGATTTTCTTATAATTTAAAACTTCTGAATTCCACATAATTAAATAATAATAAATTTTTATATTAAATTAATCCAATAGCTGCTTATTTGTTCAAAGGATATACATAACGTACAAAAAGATGATAATTGACTGGCATTACAAGTAAAACAATAATGTCCTTTACGCTTTCAACAAATGTAATCAATTCGTTGGAACAAAGAATTAGAATAATTCAGATGCTACACCATGTGTTTTACGTAACTTTACTTAGCAATTGAGTGGAGATTTTGTTAACAGGTTCAAACTTAATAATAAAATAAAATTCTAATATAACTAACTCTTCCATGTATTCGAAGTCTGGGTTGCTCGCAATTTGATTTTACATCATTTTGGTCTAGGACACTCAAATTCAATTTCCAATGGCAGACACAACTGTTTCTAAGTGAAATTATATTAGCATAGGAGGAAACTATCAAACCAGTCTAAACATGAATTTATGTAGAACTTAGAGAGCAATCAATAGAAATTATTTAGTTGCATTGTTCTTGACGAAAGCCACTATCCAGAAAAAAAAATCAATAGTATGATTGGTTAAAGGAGCTTAATAAGTCGTTTGCTATTCTTTACAACGAGAAGTTTAATAATTTACTTTTAATAGGCGAACACTTTATTTTTATTATTACTTTAAGCACATCATTTGAAGTTTTTTTCGCTCAACTTAACACAAAATTTCATGAAACAATTTTACGTTGAATAACTCTAAAACAACTTTATTATGATTATTCCATATTCAAAACATTAAAATCTCTACTTTATGGATATTGTTGCTTTCGTTTTGATTTAAATAAGAAAGAAATCAACCATAACTAATTTGATCAGATTATCAATTGATAACTTTCTCTTTCATATCAAAACACATGTGGTCGGTAGTGTGCATTTCATTATCATATATTTCAATCGTCATCACTGTGGTGGTAATGTGCAATTGAACGTTGCAAGAACGTGATATTATTCATTGACTTTGTGTTACGTTCTCACAACGTTGCGCGTGAGGCTCAAACACGAATTTTGAAAACTTTAAGTATTAAAACGCTTCATTGGAACAAGAGCGTAACTTACTCGTAATGTTGCACTGGAGGTCAAAATTAATTCATAATAAACATCACATACACTGAGAAAAAATAAGTATACAACGTCATGATTAAGTTTACTTAGCTGCAAGTTTGCAAAAACAAATAGGTCTCGACTTACTCCAATGTTTGTTTTGAATGGTCTTTGCAAACCATTTGAGCAACACCAATGAAATATCTAGTACATCGTTTACGTGAAATAAACTCTGCTGTAACAAAATATGCTTTTTGTAACTGCAGATTTACTGAAATGAAACATGAAAACGAAGTGTTGAATATTAAAGATGTTTTGTGTGCTACTTGGGTCTTTTATTTGACGGAGCAAGTCTGTACAGTTTCACTACGAAATTGACGTGTCTTTTGATGTAAAATTTTCCTTTCAGTTGTAGATAACATAATGTGTCCTAAATTGCTCCTTTGAGGAACTCCAGTTGTTATTGGCAATGAAGTGTATTGTATCCTTCAATAGTTACAAACTGGTAAGCATTAGTGAGGTAACTTTGGAACAACGACTTAGTGACTCCTCTTATTCCCAAAACTTCCATCTTTTCGATAAGCAATGGATGGTCGATGGAATCGAACGCCTTTTTAAGATCGATGAACAATGCTCCACCCAGCTGTTTGTGATCCATAGCATCATATATGTTGTCAACCAGATCGCAGTATGCTGTCAATGCTCTGGAACTACTCCAGAACCCATATTGATGACTGTAACTAGATGCGAGAAGGCGTTGCGTTAACTCAATATACGTAGTAGTCAACAGTGATAGGGCAGGATCGCGATCTCCGACAGGAGTCACACGCGGGCAGTTCAGACACTACCGGGCCGATCACTATCTACGGAAAACTGGGCACCAAAGATTCAAAGATTCAACAAACTTTCCTGGCTTTATTAGGCGTTCTAAGTCAAATCTTTATTGTTCGGCGTTAAGATTACAACTGAATATATTTATTGTGATGCATCTCCTTTAAATCCTACGTTATGTGAATTCTTTCCATTTTAACTAACCATAAACTTAACTATAGGAAATAAAATATACTACTGCTACTGCTACTACTACTGCTACTACTACTACTGCTACTACTACTACTACTACTACTACTACTACTGCTGCTACTGCTACTACTACTACTACTACTGCTACTACTGCTACTACTACTACTACTACTACTACTACTACTACTACTACTACTGCTACTACTACTACTACTACTACTACTACTACTACTACTACTGCTACTACTACTACTACTACTACTACTACTACTACTACTACTACTACTACTACTACACTACTGCTGCTACTACTACTACTACTACTACTACTACTACTACTACTACTGCTACTACTACTACTACTGCTGCTACTGCTACTGCTACTACTGCTACTACTGCTACTGCTACTACTACCATACTGCTACTACTGCTACTACTACTGCTACTACTGCTGCTACTACTACTTACTGCTACTACTACTGCTACTTACCTACCACCTTATCCTCAAGAATTCATCGATTAGCAAACATTCAGGATTCTTCAACAAAAGGTAGCATACAAATTTTTGCTATTGGACGGCGGATAATTTCTCTGCTGGTGCGCAGATATCCACAACTCAGATGAGTCCATCTGGTCCAGGGATGACGTTGACAATCCTTGCTAAGGGCCACTTTACGAGAGCGAGGAACTCAACGATCACAACGACCATTCTACCAGGTTGTTTTTCTGTATCCGCTCGAGGCCGCAGTCTTCGGTAATGGTCCAACCGGTTGATGGGAGTCGGACTCTAGTCGTATTCTGGAAAAACGGCCGGCAATGTTCCGACGAGGAAGTGTGCCGGCGTAGGGACTGCCAAATTATTGCAAGGTGTGGGGCTTTGGGTGGAATCAGGTGCCATTGTATGTCCTCATTTGCACAGTAGGTAGACACTTCTCCGGACGATTTCTCAAGTTGCAGCGGCTGATACAGTTCGCGAGTTCATTGCGGCACTCTTCAACGTTTTTCCGTTGTTGGAATGGATGTGTGCGGGACAACCTCAGCGAGCGATAAATCCCCAGAGTGCTGTGATGAATGCTGGTGTTGACGAATCCCTCATGAGCTCCAGGTGTTGCTCCGCTTTTGTTGCCAAGCAGACGAACACGCTGATTAACGCCTTGGTTGTGAATACCGTTGATGTAGACCCGCGTAGTCGATACCGGTGACGGAAAACGGACGGCTTGGGGTAATTCTCTCTGCAGGAAGCTGGCCAGTCTGCTACTTGGCGGGAACGGGTGAGGCACGAGCACATCAGAGGCAGCTGTTGACTACTCGGCGGCCCTGTATAGGCCAATATTCCTGGTGCATGGCTGCAAGTGTCACACGGCCGCCACCGTGGAATAGTCTGAGGTGGTAATGCTTGGCAACTAACAGTATGGTAGGATCTGGAAAATGGGAAGGAGGATGGGCTGTTTTGTCAAGTAGGCTGCTCAGAAAGACGCAATCTACCTCCTACTATGAGGATTCCTTCCTGGTCAACAAGACGGAGACGGACTTCCCTTCCCAAAATACCTAATCTCCTCGGAAAATATATCGGTTTGGGCAAGTTTGGTGATTATCTTTCAGGCTATTGACATTTCCCCCACAGAAATTGATTTTGTTTCCAGTTACAACTCGGGTTGTGACAACATTGACATTTTGCGGCGGCATGCGTTGACAAAGCGAAAGAGACATCATGCTGTCACTCGTATCAGTCGATTTTAGGAGGATGACGTGTTGAAGATCGGATTTGCTCCGGGTTTGTTTTGAACTGCCGGCACCATCTTTCGCTGTTCTAGGACATCTTCATGTGCTTCTGGGTGCTTTGTTGTAATTGACCACTCTTTTTCAGGTTGTTCCAGCCACGATGCTTCACGGTGCCAGAGATTACTGTTGAGGAAATCTTTCATTTTCATTCCTCTGGTGAAAAGATCCGCAGGATTGTGTTTGCCAACAAAGTGATGCCAATGGGATCCCTGTGTGGTGCTGTGTATTTCCGAGATCCTGTTTGCCACGGAGGTGTAAGGAGGAAGGGCTAAACTGTTGGAAACTGCTGACAAAATCGACCTTTTTGTGGGCTGCCCGCTGCCAAGATCGTGAGTGGTATCGAAGCGCAGTTGATCAGTTTCAATCTCCCAGCTTACTTCCAGCACTTTTTTGGCTTCGTGATTATCAAATTTTAGAATTGGTTGCGTACCAATCGGTAGCGGGTCCAGTCCTTCCAACACGTTCGGGTTATTCGATGTCCACATTCTCAGTTGGAATCCTTCTTTGACCAGAAGCTCATGTAGCTCCTTTCGGGTTTGGATTGCCTCTTCTTCAGTGATCGCTTCCCCTATGTAGTCGTCCAAAATCCTTTCTTGTGCGCTGGCATTTCCTTCATCCGCAGCCAGCTGTTGCAGGGTACGAGTGGTTGGGAAAGACGATGGAGCCAACCCGTATGTTACTGTTGCTAACTCATAGGTGTCGATTGAGTCATTCGGGTGAAACCTTCAGAAAATCCGCTGCAGTGGGGTATCGTCAGGATGTAGTAACACCTGACGGTACATTTTCGCAGTGTTCGCGACTAATGCAATGGGGTACTTCCGGAATCGAAGAACGAGGGAAAGTAATTCGTCTGGTACAATCGGGCCTACATGGAGGGCATCATTGAGAGAATATCCGATGGAATTTTTGGCTGATCCATCAAAGACTACCCGGACTTTTGTGGTGATGCTGGCCTCTTTTCGGACGGCATGGTGAGGCAGGTAGTTTACCTGCTGAGGTTTGGTTTCACTAGGTGGGACAAATCTCATGTGGTGGTCGCCAAATCTTCCCATGCTTTCTATGTAGCATAACCGAGTTAGAGGCATAGAAGATGCTTCAGCATAGTCCTTCATGAGTCGATGTGTTCACCAAATTGGCGGATGGCTTTCGTGTGGCGTTCATACTCGTCGACAACTGAATGCAATGCAACGGCTTTCTTCATTCGAGGGCAATCGAGGAGGGCTTGTAGGTGGCGTTTCCTAAGAAGGTGGTCGATAGCGTAGCGAGACATGAGTGTTTGCCAAGCAATGGCGTGATTGGCGGAGCTGATACCGATCCACTCAATGAGTTGAACTGCTTCTGCTTTCAGAGCAGCACGGAGATAGTGGAATTTTTGGATGTCGTGAACTTCGAGGTTGGAATGGATTAGAGCGACGAACTTGTCGTGGAAAGCTAACCAGTCGTTATAGTCTCCGTCGAATTCCGGCAAGGAGATAGTTGGCAATTTGATACCGGACATCCCGGAAGGAGATGAATGAGGCATTGCACTAGTCGTAGTAGGTACATTGGGGAGGAAATATTGGAGAGCAGTCTTGAATTAGGAGTGTTAGGTTTCATAGTGGGAACGGAAAGCTAGGTTCTGTGCCATACCTTGATTGGATAGTTCCGCGCTCTCCAGCTGGGTCTGCACATCACCCAGTTCCATTCACAAGGTATGGGTGGCGATGTGTCGTTATCCGTAATACGATGGCCTGATCTTGGTCACGGCACCAAATATGGTTAGGAAGGATCGTGATCTCCGACAGGAATTGGGGTCGCACACTAGCAGTTCGGACACTACCGGGCCGATCATTATCGGCGAAAAACTAGGCACCACAGATTCACCACTTGAACAAACTTTCCTGGCTTTATTAGGCGTTTTAAGTAAAATCTTTTTTAATCGGCGTTAAGATTAGAACTGAATACATTTATTGTGAAACATCTTCTTTTAACCCTACGTTGTGTGAATTCTTTTCAGTTTAACTAACCATAAACTTAATTATAAAAACGAAATATTTCAAGTCCCTAACAGCCTATGAAACTGAAAACAAAAAAGAATACCTGCTTTCGACAGCAATCAGTATTGACAACAGTCAAACCGTTTTTGGATCAACTTATCAAGCACGGACAAACAAGAAATTGGTCTGTAGTAGTTCAAGTCGTCCTTAACACCTGATTTAAAGATCGGAACGACCCGAGCTTGTTTCAGACAGTCTGGGTACTGGCCGGTGGTAATGGTTTCGTTAAACACGTTGGTTATAAGCTTGTCGAAAAATTGGTGAGGTTGTTTAACGAAGAAAGCAGATATATTATTATGTTGATATTCAAATTGTTGATTTGGATATTAACTTCGTCGATAGAGGCTGGATTTATGTATAGAGAGTTCACTTGATTGACCAGCGTGCCCAGTTTGTGTTTATTGCAATCACTATCAATACGCTCCGCTATGCTTTTTCCAGTATTGCAGATGTGATTATTGGTTATATTGCCGATTAGCGCAATATCGGTGATTGACTCGTCACCGTCTGGGATTGATGTAATTTTGGGCGATTTTTGATGCTTCCCCACCCAAGTAGCTTTGCCAAAACCATCTAGCTCTATTAAAGTTTTATTAAAGTTTTATGCAAGTCAATTATGTGGAATAATGCGTTGAAGACATTGCATGTCACGATGAAACGAAACCAGATACTGATACGTTTCTTTATGCAATAATCTCCACGAAGACACTCCTCAATTGCTCACCTGGCCACGTTCATGCAATCGGTGGAGATATTTGGTATTCACCTTGGATTTGGTATCCACCTTAAGAAGACACGGGGAACCCACGTAGTCTTCAAAAGATATCAAAGGAAAAAGGAAATGAATAGTCGGAGAGAATAGATGATTCTGTTCATCTGTTTGGTGTGCAGAACAAAAATGTAATCAAAAATGGTCGTTGAGCGTCTAGTCTAAGAAGGTTAAGTGATGCTCCATTTCTCTTCAAACGGTTGGGGCTCTAGCATTAACTATAGTCCTAGCTCCCTATGGCTTATGACTACCCAGGTAACCAATAAGCAGTTCTGAAGCGTCTTTACGGCAGCCTATCAAGCAATTAAGTCGCCTCAAATGCAACATAAATGCCACTTTTGGCCCAATATACGGCTGCTTTACTGCGATGCTATGATAATGCTTCATTAATGCTATTTTGCATTCGGAATGCTTATTACAGGCTGCAAGCATGTAAATAGCATTTGAAATACAATTTTACGACCGATAGCATTCAAGATGCTGCTATAATGCTAATAAAATGCTGAGTAGCATCTGAAATGCAGATTAAGGGTTGATTTACTGCATATGCTAATGCTTATTGGTTTACCTGGGTATAGCGCCATTCCTCGCTCTCTGAAAAGAGAAGAATGTCTGAAAATATAAGAACGGGTAGGGGGCGACCCCGGCGTAGTGGTTAACATCCATACCTCTCACGCCAAAGTCACAAGTTCGAATCTCACCCCCGGACAAGTTACGAAAATACCCAAAAGGTATTTGAGATGAACCAGCCCGAGCTTAAAAATCTCGATAAGAAAGGGAAAAAAAAAAGAAAAAGAACGAGTAGTGAAGGAGGTTGTCAGAATGAAACCATAAATAATAAATACTGTCATACCCAAAATCACGGCCACATTCTACATTAACAACAGCTTCTTGGATAATATTTGGTTGTCTTGATAATTAGCCCCAAGACTGAATACTGGAATTTGAAAGCTCATTAGTTTTCGATTCTTATCGTACCAATGTTCACCATAAAATTTAATGCGCATATGATTTGAAGCATGAAAAACTATTTTTTTTAATCTTTTGCTATCGAACAAAATTTCCCGCTGCACTAGAACTTATTGTTCAGATATTATTTACTGCTTAATGAATCAGAAGAGCAGAGAATCGAACGAAGCAGAACCACAAAAACCAACCACGATATCACTGTGAAGTTAGACAGCTGTGGCCATTTAGCCCTATGCTGGCTTTGATGGCAGCCAATAAGTTTTATGAAGGTTTTTAAGTGGTCATAACATCTTTCTCTAACGTTTGCATTAGAAAAAATGAACTTTTTTTTCGGATGGCGATAAAAAAGCTAAGACAGATAACTGTTTTTGATAAATTTCCCATGGACGGTAATAATTTAAGCTTACTTACAAAAGTAATCCATTCTCTTGCGAGCGGCCCTCCGGCAGTTAACCGGAACATTTGCCATAGCGGACGAAAACATGCGCGAAGGCATGTTTTTTGAGTTCTTTCTTCGTTTTATTTATCAATTCCCCGTCAGTTTTCGTGACAAAATTGTTGGAGTGCATCTTACGCTTCAGCTTGGCCCAGAAATTCTCGATGGGACGCAGCTTCGGAACGTTGGGCGGGTTCGCCGACTTGGGTACCTCATCGATATTCAGCCGCTCCATCTCCTCCAACGATCGCTTCGAGTAGTGGGCCGACGCCAGATCCGGCCAGAACACCGCGTCCTCGCACATATGGTATTTATGGATGAACGACGCAACTTCCGGCAGGCATTTCGTACTATAAATTTCCCCGTTCACGGCCATTCCGGAGCGACATCCTCTTCTCGTTGATTGTCAGCCACAGCAGCACCTTCTTGGGGAACTTGGTGTGTGAAATGAACTTCACCTCGGAGCTCACTTCCTTCGTCGTTGCCATCCAGGGTGAGCTAGGTCTCTTCGTCCATCACCACCGCGATTCGCCGGGAAAATCGAGCTGATCCATCTTCTTTAGCCGCTGCCGCTGCGTCATTGCCTGCAGCTCCAAAACCAGTGGACGTGATCTCCGCTTCCTGACATGTATGTTCATGTTTGCCAGGTACTTTTTCAGTGTTTGGCCGGTTGAACCGATCTCCCGGCCAAGCACACGCAGCAATGTGGCCCCTTTTTCCTCGGTCTTCCTCTTCAGCATCTTTTGGAGCTTCTTGTCGCTCAGGGTCGTCGGCCGTCCGGAACCGGGCTTTCCTTTTCGATACTCTGATAGTTGTCCAATAGTGCCAAGATATTCTAGATGCCGGAACGGGCGTATCCGGCTTCCAAAAAGTGCCACGCGATGTCCGTTTTCTTTGAACGCGCACACTTCTGAACGGAGTTGTTTCACTGTTTTTGCCATCACGGTTAGAGTTCGACTGACAGAGCTGTCAAATTTTGTCGGCTGATTCATGGGTTATTATGCTTGATACTGCATGGATAGTCTCATCTGTATGGGTGAAGGTAAACCCGTGAAAAATCGACAATTTTTGTCCAGTTATTTTAATGCAAACGTTATTGTTTTTTGCGTAGTCGACATTAAAGACTGTATTCGATGAAATTTGGACACACGCAATTTTTCGTAACTTTTTAGCGTGTATGTTAAAATTATTAAAATTTTAACTGAATGTATTTCATTGTGTTGTGTCAATTGTGTAATGAGTTTCGTGAAAATCGGTCGAGTGATTTCAGTGATGGCTTCGAATGAAGAAATAGTGCGCCAACAAATTTTGGGCACTCACTTCAAAAACCCAAACGCTTCTCATCGGTGGATCGGAAAACAGCTCGGAATCGCACATTCAACCGTATCTCATGTGATCAAAACGTTCAAGGACCGTAAGACAACCAAGCGGAAAAATGGTAGTGGCAAAAAACGTGGCACATCAAATCCGGAGAAGGCCAGGATGGTATTGAACCAATTTAAGCGTTTTCCCAACATTTCGATCAGGGATGTTGCGAAAAAGGCGAAAGCTTCAGTTTGTTTTGTGCAGAAAACAATGAAACGTTCTGGATTACATGTGTACAAGGTCCAGAAGGCACCGAACCGGAGCGATAAACAGAACTCGGTGGCCAAAACTCGTGCAAGAAAACTGTTCAGGGAGTGGCTCACAAAACCATTCTGCATTGTGATGGACGATGAGACCTACATTAAAGCCGACACCAAACAAATGCCAGGACAGGAACACTACGTCGCCACCTCTAAGTTGGCCGTTCCGGAGAGTGTACGGAAGAAGAAACTGTCGAAATTTGCCAAAAAAAAATCCTTTTCTGGCAAGCGATCTGCGAATGTGGCAAAATGAGTCAGCCCTTCATCACCTCTGGGACCGTCAACGGACAAATCTACAAGGACGAATGCCTCCAAAAACGACTTCTGCCCTTCTTGAGATCTCACGATGGCCCGACACTGTTTTGGCCGGATTTGGCATCTTGCCACTATGCCCGGCCCGTCTTAGACTGGTACAAAGATAATAATGTAGTTTTTGTACCAAAAGACGTCAATCCTCCAAACACTCCGGAACTTCGCCCAATTGAAAAATGTTGGGCAATCATGAAGGCAAAGCTCGTTAAAACTTCAAAACTGATAGAAAATGAACTTGAACTAAAGAAAGTGTGGTTTAAAGTAGGTAAGCAAGTCGGTCCTATTATTGCCCAAAATTTAATGAAAGGGGTCAAGGCAAAGGCGTGGGCATTTGAGTTGGAAGAAGAGGTTCAATAAACCAATCATGTCAAAACTTAACCATTCAGTAGTACTTTATTTCCAGAAAGTTTGAAAAGAATCGAGCTCAAGGAAAATTTTTGGTGACCTATTTTGTGTGTCCAAATTTCATCGAATACAGTCTTTAACAGGAACATGCTGTGTCAGTGTTTATAAAAGTTATGGTTAACCAATGCAGTTCGTTCTGCCATTATTAAATAGGCCAATGATTCCGAGCAATTTATTTTGTTTTTCTTACGGTTAAACTAAAAAAAAACCATATCAACAGCTTCACGGGATACTTTTAGCAAAGTCTGTAGATAACAAACATCGTATCAATCATGCTTGACTCAAGGTCCAGAAGCCCACACGAAATTACTCTTTCGCAATTTATTCGCCGAAAACCGACCAGCTTCCAACTTCGCTCGATCATGATAACATCATCGACGATGACGACGACGACGACGACGGCGCTGACCACGGCGATGGAAGCAGCAGAGATAATCCGAAATTATTATGTTTGCTCGCAATGGTTTGAAAAGAAGGAAAGTACATAAACACACACTCATCCCAAGCCTACGTCCGACCCGGAGCTCGCCATGAATAAAAGACAACCTCTCGGAAATCATTTCGCTAATGAAGCGAAAACACGCTCCACATCATAGGTACAGCATCTGGCCACAGCCTTATTTGGGTACGGCTATACGGGTAGACACAAGCTGAAAAGGATACCGGCGGCAACAGGGGCTCAGAACGGAATGACCCCTGGAGTTGGAATCAACGGAAGCGAGCTACGGAATGAGTGAAAAAATAAGGGTTGAATTCAGCATTTACATGCAAACACCGCATCTCCAACCCGAAAGTCACCATCAGACGAAAAGTCATATCGCATTGTGAGTTGTCGCCAGTCCCGTCATCGGCATATCATGTGTTTTTTTCTTTGTGTGTCAGGATGAGATGGAAATTTGTCTGGAAACTCATCCTCGTGCCTGGGAAATACGTTTTGGGCGGATGTTATTGCAGTCGTTTTCTCTCCATCGTTGACGAGCAGCAACAACAACCAACCACAACCAACGACACCAACATTAGTGGAAAAATAAAAGAATGAATCAGTCACTGGATAGAGTGACAATAAGTTGGCAAAAACAACATCGACGTAAGGTTGATGATCCGGTTATCAACCTCGTTGTGGTCCAGTTTTAAGATTTATTCGAGATGGCAACCACCGAAAACGAGTGTTCAACCCTACCCCACATACATCGTTATCGATCAATCAGACCCCGAGCGATGAAATTTTCATCTTCCGATGAGGACTTATCAAGCGAACTGGAAAGGGCTCACAACAACAATCGAACCGAGCCACATTCGCGTTCGCAGTCCCCCTCACAAAGAAGAAAGCAGAAAGCAGGGATCCGATTGACATTCGGAAACGATCCCGGATTCCGATTGCGACGGGAAAATTGCTATCCGTCGTATGAGGAGGAAATCAATCAGCCTCTCCCAGCCGGAGTATGCTAATGACGTCGTTGTCGTCGCGGGCCAAAAAGGGTTCCTTAATCCTTCTTCGGTGGAAAGGTTACATTTGAATTACAAATTTGTGATTTGCCAAAAGGAGGAAGGAGCGTCAAGCCCGTGCCGGCCGAAGATCGATGTCGGGTTGCGAAGGATGGCGATAGTGATTTGTCACTTTTTCCGGGGGTGAAGTGGGTTTTTCACGGATAAGCACCCCTCGGGATCCGCTGGATAGGTTTTTCTTTTCTCGATGTATTGTTGTTTCATGGGGGTCTCAGGCACGAAAAGTAAACATTGATTCTTGTGCAAATTTGTCTAGGGGTTCCCAACCTTCGGGTCATGACTTATTGGTGAGTCAGAAAGAACCAAAACGTTTTCCCGATTTCTCAGAAAAAATGCAATATATGATAGACATGCAAAGGTCGACTACCACGCGGTGCTTCGACTGGAAGAAATCCCGGAACTTTTAGAATTTATACTTGGAATTCATTCTTTCTCTACGAAACTGTGCAAATCAGATCTGCAAAGTAGAGCCTTTTTCAATAGAAATATTCGAGAAATACACTTATGAAATTAATAAATTGTAAAATAAAGTGTAAAAATAATAAAGTAAACACATACAAACACATAAAACAGTTGCTTCTTCGATTACCCATTAAACGGTCAATTCAAATGTTTCTCAGTTGGTAGTATCGCCACAAATAGTACGTATACAATGAGGTCTATACAGGTGGCGAAGAGCAGGGTGTTTGTCGGTATTACTAACGAAAAATGTGTAAACAATCCATGATTTCGGGTAGTGACGTAGAACTCCAAAAACATACGAATGATAACAAAGCAAGTTACGTTTTTTCCGCATCCTTTTAGTGCACAAAGAGGCATTTTTCAGCCGAAACCTTTTAAAAACTATACCAATTACCGAAAATAAACATTTCATCTTGTGATTTGCTGCTTTTGTAGATTGTTGTTTTTGGAGATCTACGTCGCGCATGTTTACAAAAAACAGGCTGTGCTTCATCTCACGAACACAATGACAGTATTTTGCATTACACTAATACAATTTAACCACTTCTTCTCCACCTGTATAGACCTCATTGGTACGTATAGCCGGTTTCTTAAGTTTGACGTTAACACACTACTGCCATCTGTTCAGTTTACTCATCCATCTCAGTGTGCTCAACAGATGGCGTAAGTTTTTTTTTTTAATAACGATGATTTGTAAGACGAAATGGCGAATATGTTATGTCTGTTTGTCTGTGATATAAATGTAAATAAATAAACGGAGATTTTCATAAAAAAAAACTTGCGTTGTTACGCTCTTTGATGAAAATTGTTGATGCTGTTGACCGAAAATTATACATAAAAAGTGCAAAACTACCAATTTTAAAACGAGTTTTTCTCTTAAAGACAAGGGGATACATTTTTTTCATAGATCTTGTGGATGGAAGTTTAACCTTCCAGTTTCACACAAACACAGAGTACGTTTGCAAATATTTGCAAATAAGGAAATAAGATATCTTGAAAACCCGTATTTTTTTTACACTTCAACCCGTACAACTATTTTTCTATAATTACTAGCAACTATCTTGTATCCTCAAGATGTGCGTCATTTTATACTCTAAAAGTATTCAAATTCAAATTGAAATTAAAAAAAAAGTTACAGCAGAAAAGCTGCTTCTATAAATCCCACTCTAAGGAAAGTCAGACAAACTGTTCAAAAACGATACGTAGATGAGATGGCAGTTAAATTTCTTCAGCAAAGTTTCATTAAATTAAAATATAAACAATTCTGTAGAAGCGAAAAATCCTCTACATCATAAGAATAAAAAGTTGAAATTTATATGATGAACAGCAAAAGACCACCCTAGTCAACAAACAAACCAAAAATTAGATCTTATTTTTTAAATTAAATCTTTAAAAAACATCATCTGTCTAGAGCTCATGGTTTTCGAGATATCGATTTTTGTCGCGAAATTTGTCCATTCGTACCATAGTGCAGTGGCACTGGGATGAAAATCGAACCGTTTATCTAAAAGCATGTAACACTGTTCGCCAAAATCCTATAAAAAAAACTCTTGAGACCCAGAGCTCCATGCCAGTTTCCGTTAGCTTGGGTCCCAAAACCAGCGAATATCGTATTCTGACCACATGCGATTTGCATTTTTCTTCACAAATTGGCATCAAAAAATGAAATTTTGATAAATATTTTGAGAGTCACTCAAATAACTGCCTCAGCTTAAATGTGAATGCTCTAGAGGCATTTTTAAGAAATTTCATAGGCCTTAAAAAATAAAATTGCAGATAGAAATGTGCCAATCTGATGTAATCAGAAAAAGTAATGACCGATGAAAGGCAGCACATTTCAGCAAAAAACCAGCAGAGTACAGTAAGCCCCCCGACATGCGCGGATTCCCATGATGGTGGTCTCAAATGATATATGGGCATTTACCTTTGTTGTTTCTTTAGATAAAATCTCGTTGTTCTTCGTATACAGGAAGTAACCTCTTTAAACGAAGTTGTTCAGTCTATCAAGGCCTTCAGGATAGTGAACCTAAAAGTTCAGGATTATCTCACTATGCAGCGCTAGTGTGCATGTAAATTTACCTTAATATATCTCCAGAAAATTCGTCTCGAGATCCTTGACATGTATCAAGTTGGCGTCTTCGACAAAGATGTTTGGTTGATAAAGGCCTTTCGGATGGTGTTAACATTAGTTCAGAACTTTTCTGCTACGTGGCACTAGCGTTCATGGGAACTTTGTGTATTACTTGTATTTTGAGATCTGGATCGTGTATAAATTTACGATTTTCAGGAAAGTTAGTTGTGGTATTACAAGCTTCTAGACACTCGACTAAACAGTTCAAAATTATCTCACGCCGTGGCGCTAGTGTGCATGTAAACTTATTGTATAATCTGGATCTTTTTTAGATTATTGGAATATAGCAAGATGACATTTTCAAAAAAGACATTCGAGGGTTCAGAGCTTTCTGAATGGTATACACATTAGATCAGAATTCGTCCGATACGTGGTGCTAGTATTCAAGGGAACTTTTTGTAATATCTGTATTTTAATTCCTAGAACATGTTTGAATTCTTGGTTTTCAGGAAATTTATTCGAGCAAACATGGTCTTCCCGACGGTTGATTTCATAGTTCAGAATTATTTAACTGCGTGGCACTGGTCTGACTGTGAACTATATAATGATTGTTTATCGCTAGTACACATAAGAGGCTGATTACCCCAATATTGTTATTTTTGGTTCGCTCTTCTGACAACTTCGGGTTACTCATTTAGAGAAGTTCTTAAAAAAACATCGGGTAAGTCCTTAAGAGAACTTCAGGGAAGTTCTCAAAAGAATGTCATGGAAGTTTTGCAGAGAACTTTGGAGAAATTCTTCAGAGAACTTCAGAAAAATTCTGCAGAGAACTTCAGGAAAATTCTGCATAGAACTTCAGGAAAGTACTGCAATGAACTTCAGGAGAGTTCTGCAGATAATTCCAGGGAAGTTCTTTAGAGAACTTCAGGGAAGTTTTGCAGAGAACTTCACGGGGGTTCTTAAGAGAACATCAGGAAATTTCTGCAGAGAACTTCAAGGAAGTTCTTCAGAGAACTTCAGAGAAATTTTTCATAGAATATAAGGGTAATTCTGCAGAAAACTTCATGACTGTTTTTGAGAGAAATTCAGGGAGGATCTTCAGAGAAGTTCAGGGAACTCTTTCAGAGAACTTCAGGGAAGATTTTTGTACTGAGCTTTGGGGAAGTCTTTCAGAGAACTTCAGGGAAGTTCTGTAGAGAAATTCAGGGAAGTTCTTCAGAAAACTTCAGGGAACTGTTTCAGAGAATTTCAGGGAAGTTTTCTGAAGAACTTCCGGTAAGTCTTTCAGAGAGCTTCATGGAAGTTCTGCAGAGAACTTCAGCGAAACTCTCCAGCAAAATTCGGGTTGAGATGTTCTTTGATATTAATATACAAGGAAAATTTAAACCAGCAGAATCTTAACATTTGTGTATGTCATATTTGAATAACACAAGTAATCCAGCAACAGTTTAGAACTGTCATAATTTTCCTCTAGAAATTTGGAATGTGCTACTGGAATAGAAGGATGCTCATTTCCATTATGCAGCAGAACAGCTTTTAAACTTTTTGACGAAATATCTATGAATAGCCGCCACTCTTACGGTTCGAAATTAAGGCCCATTTCGTCAAACAAGCCACTGACATCATTACCAAAGCAAAGTCCATCTGTTGCATATCAATCTCTAGTGTTTCTGACCACCCTGCTGGCAAATATACTATATTAATAATAGAAGTCACTTCCCTCTTTTTTCAGGCGACCCTTATTTTTGCGCTTGTGGTGCCATAAGTGAGAAGCGCGGCAACTACTACATGTACACGCTCAAACTAAGCTATTCAGTTTTCGTTTTACCTAGCGTAATATTCCAAAAGTACTCAGTAGACAAATTGAAACCAATCACAAACTGTTAAACTAAGGTCCTAACTAAGGAAACGATTTCCGAACAACTTGCCGCAACTTCGACTTGTTGCCAGCTGAGAATATCATGACAAAAGCAACTATGGTTTGCTGCAACTTGAGCAGGATAGGAAAAAGATCGTCTGTTGGAAAGAAAGCGAGATTTACGGCTTGCAATTGATTATTATTGATTACCATAGAGTGATTTTCAAATATAATAAAGAAGAGCGGTTCCATATCATTTCAGCAACGAGTAATTTTCATATTTTTTGATTTGCATGAAACCTTGCATACAAGTTTTTGGGGAAGAAAAACGCTGTTTTGCATACTTGGTTCGCCATTTTGAATCTAGCCTTACTTATGAGAAGGGCCTATGAAAAATGCACATGATATCTTCAAAAAATTGTATCTCGGAAACGGTTTGTCCGATTGGTTTGGTGTCTTCGGCGAAGTTTTAGACAATTGTTGGTGCTATATGGAAAAAATATGCACGGTAAAAAAAGTTTGGTTTTTGTGTTTTGAACTAAAATATAGATTTTCCCTTAAAAGTTACATGTCAATAATTTTTTAATTATTCTTATGTTATAGCTGACTGAAAATGCTATCTAGTGCACAGTGGGTTGTTCTGGAGAAAAATAGGTTACAATGAAATTTTTTTTTTTTTAAGTTACAATTTTCAAAAAAGCTATTAAGAAAAGTCAAAAAAGTTTGTCACCCTAATTTAATAATAGCAACAACAAAAATTAACACATAATTCCACCAAACTGATTTTTTATTCTACATTAATAGAGATATGTCTACGTAAGAAACAGTTGAAAAAGTTGTTCATCCTTCTTTCTGCAAAATTCTTGAACTTTATGTGGTACGATATCCTCAGACACGCCCGTCGTGACGATTCTCCATCTTCTTTTGAAATCATAGGTACTACTTGCTACTAGTAATTGCTTTCTTCTTAGTTTCGAAGAGTTCCCGCTTAACTAGAGCCCAGTACTTCTTCGTTGGGCGAAGTTCTGGACAATTTGGTGAATTGGTTGTTGTTGGCACGTATTTGACCTCGTGTACCTTATACTATTCCAGGACGGATTTTGCATAGTGACAAGAAGCAATAGCGGTCCAAAACTTCTAATAAACGATAGCAACCGCTTCTACAGACATTCTTTCTCGTACACATCCTTATTGATAGTGCCGGTAGAGACGCAGCTTTTGGATTTTCGACCAAAACTACATATGGCCTGCCAAATCTAATACTTCTTCCGGAATTTGAACAATAGACAAGAGATAGTGCTCGACAACGATGTTCCTTTGCATTGCTGTCTAAAAAGCCAGACCCGGAAGCTGTTTAAAGTCTTCGAGTACGTATGTTTCGTCGTCCATTATGATACAAGAAAGTGTTTGCAAAAAATTAGTCTATCGCTCCTTAGTACGACTTATTGTGATGAAATTTTGATTGTCGTCACGGCTGGGTACCTTTTTCACTTTATACGCCTTCAGTCCTTGAATCTGCTTTACTTTTTGTACGTATGATTTTGACTTCCCCAATTTAACATTTCACACAAAAAGATTAGAATTTTCCTCAATAATGGGTACCACGTTCTTGTCAATTTTTTGGGAGCATACTTTTGATTTGATCCATTTCCAACCTTCCGATCCACAGTCAAGTGCTGGTCAAACGATTTGCAAGCACAAAACACGGTACTTTTCGGTAGTTTTAGTTTCTTGGCAAGATCACGTACCGGTAAACTCGGATTTTGCTGCTATTCGTACAAAATGCGTTTGCGCACTTTCATTTGATTCGACGCCATTTTTCTGAATATAACAAGAATGTAAACATGTTGTAGGGGAAGATGGTACAAAACGCACCGTTTAAGCAACATTGTGAATTACTAGGGAATGAAAGCTTAAATTCAGGAATTGAGTATGATGCATTACGATGTTTTCGTTGTAGATGAAATGGGATTCAAATTCAAAACGATGATTTTTCATGACATTTTGAACCTCTTCTAATTTGATCCCAAGACGACTCCGGGGTAAAACGCCTGCTTAATTGCTGAATATGCACCCCATAATCGGGGTAAGACGCACCATGACACTGGGATATGATACATCACATTTTTGGGATAGCATGAACCGCTTGTAAAAAGTAAAACCACGGCAATAAAAAGTTACTTATTAGAGTGTAAAGTGAGGAGGTTGCAACATATCGGCACGTCCTTTTAGCTCTGTTTGGTAGCCAAGTAGCCTATGGATATTGAATAAAGACGTTGTTGTCAACTCTTCATTATATACACTCTTAGAAAAAAGAACCCAAAGGAGCAGTTAAGTGTGAGAAGCACGTTGGGAATAATTGTGATTGTCTACTATTGGGCTCAAATTACTTACTTTTGGGAAGAATTGTACTAGAAGTAAGTTATCTATACCCAACGTTGGCTACATATACTTAACTGCTCCACTGGGTACTTTTTTCGAACCATATAGACGTATACATAACGCCACGGTGCATTCAGCCCCAGTTTAAGTTTTGCATAGTTTTGTCTAAATTTTCTGAAAAGGCGCCGGCTGAAGATCTCTCAAATAAAGAAAAAAAACAACATGATTTTCTGAAAATACGTAGAATTATAATAAAGTTTTGATACTATCCTAAAGTTTAGTTGTGAACGATACATGTAAAGTGAATTGATTATAAACCAGGGATATTAACGCATGATAAAAGCTTATTTTAACAACTCTATTATTTATATGTGAGACACAGTCATGACTTCTCAATTTTGATCATATTTTGGTGTATTTAGTGCCTTATTGTACTGCAAAATTATGAGTTATGCTGTTATATTTAAATAAATTTAATTTACGGTTTAGACATAAGGATTCCATGGGAGGAAACAATGGATAGACTCTGAAAAGAGTTGCACTTAAAAATGTTACACGGGTATTTTTATCCAAACAAGCATATGGACATTTTTAAACACATGAAATAAAACAACAGTCTGTTTCAAACTGTCATAAAAGATCTTAAATCTTGAAAAGACTTCTGAATCAAGCGCTTGCCCGGTTTATTACTCTTTGTGAGATTGTTCCTTCTTTCAAACATGAGTTCCAAACATCTTTGGAGTTTCACTGATCAAACAAATATAATTCTCATGATTTCATCATTTCAATTTGAGAAATTTTGTACCGACTGGTGAATTCTGAGAGAAACTAATCTTTGATAACTTTTAGTTTTAATAAAATTGCATTTTTCCTATTTTACTTATGAGATGTTGCTTGGAATCAAATGATTAAAATTTCAAAACACTTCCCGAACTACAATTCTATACTGTAAGCGAAGACAAAGACATCCCCGAAACGGAGAAGGCAATTTACGAAAATTCGTTAAGAAGGTTATGGTTTCAGCAAACAGTGTGGTAAAACATCTAGTCCATACATCACAACGGAGACAATGAACACTCAGAAATACGTTAAGGAATGTCTCCAGAAGCGATTATTGCCGATGATCAGGCAGCACGAAGGTCAAGTAGTGTTTTGGCCTGATTTGGCGTCATGTCATTAAGCAAAGGACACTTTAGAATGGTACAAAAGTCAAAATGTAGGTTTCGTGCCGAAAGACATGAATCCGCCGAACTGCCCGGAGGCACGGCCAATCGAGACTTTTTGGTCTTGAACCAAAGCAAAGCTTCGAAAATTCATAAAACCAGCGGACGACATCCACAAATTTAGCAAAGATTGGCCAAAAGTAGTCAAAATGGTGGGAAGTACCACTGTGCAGAAGCTAATGGGTCATGTTCGAGGAAAAGTTAGGAGTCTTGGCTATGATTGAATATTTGATTAAACGAGAGTAAATCGAGACTTGACTGTAATATGGTGTTTAAATGAGGCAACTGAGTGGAAGCAAGTAAGGAGATTCAACTGGTTCGCCAAAGATTGCCAAAAGATTCAACTGGCTTATAGATAGTCTTGTATCATTTAACAATTCCGTAATCCAAACAAGGCATAAAAAAAGCACATTTTGACGTATCTGCGTTATTCTTAAAAATGTACTGAGAAAAATTATATGATTGTACCGACAAATAAATCAAGGTCACACATTTTTGGCCGATGACATTTTTTCATCATCACATTATTGACTATGGTCATGGTTACAGGAACTTTTCTGACATTATAGTGAATATTGAATCAACTATTTTGAATGGTCATTTTAACCATGATTATAGTTGGTTGAAAATCATTATTTTGTCCTAGTCATCCTAATCTCTAATAATGATAAAATTGACTATCAAACTTTTCTCTGTGTGAGCAAACAATACTCATAAAAAGAGTCTATTAGTTTTACCGTGGATACACGGTAGAATGAATTAACCAAATTAATGGTTAAATATGTTTTCCTAACCTTTTTTATCACCAGATGGTTCTGTTGGCATCGCTACACGGGTCGCCTAACATGTGTATGTGGAAAAAGGAAGTGACTTATATTGTTAATATAGTAGATTTGATGAGGTCCTAAATGCCAACTCCAAAATGCCGCCATATTCAGCCAATCTAATCACTTTTCCAGAATGCTTCACTTGCCAAATCCGAACCTACAATAAGATAATATAAATAAAATAATCAAAATAAGTCGACTTGCATAAGTCAGCTTACCTGTTTAGTCCAGCTTGCCTTGAGTGACCTAAAAATTGCACCATCAGCCGGTTGCAAGATGTTTGTCGAATTAGCATAAAGCGAAATAAGGATTATGCCCAGTTTGACGCATTCTTCAGCTGTTTCGAAAGGAGTATGACTTGTGTGGCCATCAACAAAATAGATTACCGGCAGTTGGATTTTCTTACAGATCAAATATGGATGAAAAACGTGAGTTATATATCCCATGAATGCTTCTTTCGTTATCCATCCGGTTTCAGATTTCCCGACACCCCAATCTGCAGGGAAGCTTCTGACGACGCTGAGAGGAACTCTCTGATATGGAAGCACTGCACATGGGGGAACTGCAACTCCGGAAGCCCCATATGTGTTCAAAACCGTGATGTTCTTTTTGAGCCCTGTATCAATCACGTAAACGTTTTTCTCAGATTTCGGACAGATGACCGCTTTTGTTTCTGGGTCCAAGCTGAAACCGATTTCGTCTCCGTTGAAAATACGGTGGGGATCACTTAAAATATCGTTCTGGTGTTCTTCCTCAAGAATTTAATACACCGATCGAAACCAGTGGCGGATATTTGCCTCGGTGACTGTTGCAGATGCTGCGGATACAGATTCGGGCTTCCGTATAGTCAACTCTGGATGACGCTTTATGAAGCCTTGATACCACTTTTGTCCTAAAATGGGAAAAGTTATATTGACCTATTTAAGTAAAAAAAATCAGTTTATTACCAGCGTTCATGTTGTAACCTTCCAGGCGAGGATATTTGGTGATGTGTTACTTAACGGCCATAATTAAATGTTGCCTAGTTATTGGGTACACTTTCCGTGACATCCGTTTAATCCAAGCAACTATCTCGTCCTCTTCCGCGTCGGAAAAGCGGTTGGTGGACCTCTCCTAGTTCTTCCAGGCCAGCTTTTCCCCAGACGATACTTCACGGTAGAGCGTGGAATTTTGAACTGTTTTCACGCCTGTTTTATCGGAACATGATTTTGGATCGCTCGAATGACAATTATTGGGTTGAATATGATATTAACAAAATAATTACAAAAATATGCCAGGGGGTTCATTATACGCATACAATCCCTAGTACACTAATTTGAGAGTCTGGCAATAGCTTGAATTCGCCAAAAAAAAAAAGAAGAAGAACATTACGAAATCAGTATCATTGTAAAAATGTTCAAATCCAAGTGTTGCGGAGTAAAACTAACAATGAAGGTTTTCACCAGGGGGACTCTCCCCGGTGAAATAATTCTGCTCTCTTCGGTGCTCCTCAGAGATCACTCACACGCTCCGGCTTATTGTGTGAGGGTGCAAACGACAGACACTTTGGTGTCACTCAACTCGTGATACCTAACAGAGAGTGGAAACAAAACCAAAATCGCTCGGGTGAGTTTGCGTTTGCCAATGTCTTTGCACTAAGCACCTTGCTTGCACCGAGGAGAATAGCATCCCTGTCGCTAAGCTTACATAGTGACTTAAGCTGTTTTTATTATCATTGTTAAAGGTAAAAAAAAGCTCTACTCCGTTATGCCTACGGAACTTGAGCCTAATAAGTAAACAATAGAGATAAAAAAAAGTGATGCGATAAATGGATGAGCAGATGACTGCTACTGGGGATAAAAAGAGGCAAGTAATAAATATCAAGGATACATGTAGGCCTAATATTAAAAGCCCGACCTTCTGCTCAATAAACAGAACAAATATCCAGTTACCTACCCGGTCACGTCTCTCCAGTCGTTGCATTATTGTTTCATTTAAAAATTGAAATCAGTTTCTAGGAACAATTGCTTTTACGCTCATTTGTATGTCAAGAGTGCAGTATGAGAGCAAAATCAATTTTTGTCAGTAATTCGAGTGCTTGCATTTGAAACACTGTTTTTCGAGCCAGGTCGATGTAATTCATCTGAGATTTCCACTGCTTCCCAAATTCGTCAACTGATTCCAAAAATAGGACTGACGCTTTTTTCAATAAACATGGTATTTGTTTATAATCGTGTATCCTAGCAACTACCGGCCCGTCTCTGATGCAACAAATCCTAACGAATAGAAAATCGTAAATGATCATGCAGACAAAAGGCAAAATCACCCTACATTATCAGCCAGACTGTTCCGCTCCTCAAAAGAAAAAGAAAAAAGCCATTTATGCGGATAACAAGTTCAACCAGCTCGAAAACTTTGCCACAAGCACGAAGAGAGTAAAAAAGTATCCATCTTCAAGTTCGAGATAGCAACCGGATACACTGCAGTTTCCTCCAGTAAGCCGAAGTCGTTGGGCGAAAACGGAAAATGACGACAACCACGAGAAAATCTCCAGTTCAATCCGCTGCCGGGGTTGTCCTCTTCATCCGGAACCCCCGGAGGAGCTAGCCTCACTTGAGAGTGAGCGGCAAAAAAAAATGGAATAAATCTCATATTCCATTATACCGTGCAGCACAAGATGTACTCGAGTTTTTTTTTCTTTTTTCTTTTTCTGAACTTTGCAGAATGTCCCGTTGCTGCAACCAACTTTCCAGTCCTCATAATAATTTCAAAAACCCGGGTGGGAAAGCAGGTCAGCAAATCTCTTCAGCTTGTTCGCTTTTCGCTACTTTGGATGCACATTATTTTCGTTTCGTTTGCTCAGTGTGCAGCAGCACCGAAGATCACGACGCCGACGACGACGACGACGTCGCCTAACCCAGCAGCCGCATTGATGCATGCTAGCCGGTACGTGCCAGGTTCGAGTTTTGCGTACATTTCCCTCACCGGCTACGTAATTATTTTCTCTGTAAAATCACGCCGTAAGTAGGTTTCCTTTCAAGCGAGGGAGATGAGAGCCTTATAAACCATGCACCCCCGCAGAAAAGAAAGCATGTGTGTGTGTGGCACTTCACCTACCTCCTCCCATCCAACCACCCGGCGTCAATTCACTCGCTTTATTGTTCTCAATGGGAAACGACTCCGACGACGTCATGCTGCCGACGCTGTTCTACTTAGTTTATACTTCTTCTTTTTTCTTTTCTTTTTTCTTCTTCTACATGTACTTTCCAGCAGTTTATGTTTAATTAAAGAATCGTGTAAGCACTTTATCATTAGTGTCTTTTGCTGCTCCGGTGCGGGGAGTTTTTTTTTTCGTGCCTTGGGGGTTGAAGGGGGAGCAGAAAAAGCGGGGAGAAACTAAGCGGCGGTGCATGGCGGGGTCATACAAAACTGAGAAGCGTCGGGTAGTGTTCTCTGTGATTGTGTTGAAATTAAATGAAACGAAGGACCATGTATGGTGTTTTGTATTTAGCGGATTAAATGCTTGCGACGGGAATCTCGCTTCCATTTGCCGTTCTCGAACATGAGCTATTAATTTTGTAATAAGACAGTTAGTCTAGAGACAATGTTTGTAATTTATATTGATTCACGATACGATTTCCTAGAAAGGGTTCCAATAAGGACAACCAGACAGAGTTGTAAGGAACCAATTCCTCGAAAGTTCATAAGCTGAGAAACAGGTTTGCTTCATTTCAATGAGAAGCCAACTAACTGCAATTAAATTCGAATTAAATTTTGACATCATTCTCTTGATCAAAGCAACCATGCCGCCCAGTTCCATCGACAAGCTATTCCTTTCTGAGATGTCAAGCGCTAGATTTACAATTGTGGGATTTTTGTTCATATTTGGTTTAAGGTTTGCTAAAGATTCACTTGAGCACAACTACGTTAATAGATGCCAGAAATCATCATTTCAGCATGGAATTTTCCAACCAAACACTCTCCTGTATCGGCTGCTGTAAAAATAGCGGGAGCACATTGGGTGGCAGGCTCTTCATTTATCGTTATCTTTGCTCAACGCCTGTCCAGGTCCTTAAGATTAACCGGGATGGGAAGGAAGTAACGGGGTATAACGGAGAATTTTCTTTAATGGTCATAACAAAAAGACTTGTTTATAGAAAGGAAAACTGATTAATTTATTCTGAAGGCTCGTCGCTTCACTTGAAAAATAATGAACATTTGAACACGGTCCGTCATTAGCTGTTCGACCAAGCTTTGTTGGTGGAACGAGCGATTGGAAAAAGCTACGAAAAAAGCACGGAAATTATTCAATCAGGCGAAAATGACTTCAAATTGGAGTCAGTATAAAGAGGTATTGAGTGAATATAATAGAGAAATCAAGAAGATCCAAGCGGAATGATTGGAGACATCTGTGTGAAAACATAGAAAGCACTCCTGAAACTGCAAGAATTCAAAAAAGTTCTCTCGAGAGATCACTCCAATGGTCTCGGGACTCTCAAAAAACCTGACGGGAATTTTACTGACAACACAACTGAAACTCTGGAATTAATGATGCAAACTCATTTTCCAGGGTCTCTGCGTACTGCTGATCAACTACCAAATCACAAATGCATGCAAATACCACATCTTCAGAACGTGTGGAATCAAATAGATCTACTAGGATGAATGGTTCACTAGATGGTACAGAATTGTCCAATGTACAAGCTGGAAATATTGCAAATAAAATATTCACGAACTCTAGGATTGAATGGGGAATAGATTCCTTCAGTCCTTTCAAATCCCCTGGTCCAGATGGAATTTTTCCAGCACTTATTCAAAAGTGCAAATCTGTGATAATTCCTATTTTGATTGACTTATTCAAATCTAGTTTTTTACTGGGATATATTCCTTCACATCCTTCACATTCATGATAAACGCAATGAGAAATCATGGTTTTGATGAAAACATAGTAAACTGGATAGTAGAAATGTTATCCAAAAGAGAATTATAAGCTACCCTAGGAAATTCAGAAATGAGAGTAACAGCAGTTAAAGGTTGTCCTCAAGGGAGTGTTCTATCTCCCCTTCTGTGGTCCCTGATTGTTGATAATCTTCTTCTAAAGCTAAAGCATCAAGGTTTTGAGGTAATTGGTTTTGCGGATGACATAGTCATTATAGTCCGCGGAAAATTTGATGAAATGGTTTCTGACCGAATGCAAAAAGCATTAAATCTCACACTATCGTGGTGTAAACGTGAGGGATTGAATATAAATCCTACAAAATCAACTATTGTACCTTTTACTAAAAGACGTACTGTTTCAATAGCTAACCTTAAATAAGGTGATGTAAAGCTTTCAATGTCCTCGGAAGTTATGTATTTAGGGGTAACTTTAGATAACAAACTTTACTGGAACAAACCCATTATTCAACAAATAGTGAAAGCGACAAAACTTCCATGAAGTTCTCTGCAGAACATCCCTGAAGTTATCTGTAGAAGTTTCCTAGGGTTCTCTGAAAAACTTCCTTGAAGTTCTCTGAAGAACTTCCATGAAGCTTTTTGAAAAACTTCCCTAAAAAACTTCTCTAAAGAACCTCCCTGATGTTCTCCGTAGAACTTCCATGAAGTTCGCTGAAGAACTTACCCGAAGTTTTGTGAAAAACTTTTCTGAAGGACTAGCCCGACGTTATCAGAAGAACGTACCATAAATACCCATATGGAAGTTATCAGCCTCTTATGTGCACTAGCGGTAAACATTCGCTTAGCTCACAGGCAGACCAGCGCCACTTAGTGAAATAATTTTAAACTACGAAGTCGGCCGTCTAGAAGACCATGATCACCCGAATACATTTCCTGAAAACAATGAATTCATACCTGATCTAGATATTAAAATAAAGATAATACACAAAGTTCACATGCACACTAGCAACACTTGGTGTTGAATTCTGATCAAATGTGTACATTAGATTGAAAAAGCCCTGTCCTCTCGAATATCTTATACAAAGATGCCATCTTGCTGTGTATCAATAATCTAGATTACAGTATGTTTTCATGCGTAATAGCGCCACGGGGTGAGATAACTTTGAACTGTTGAGTTGAGCGTCTGGAAGCTCGTTATTTTACTACTAACTTTCCTGAAAACATTATATTTATACATGATTACAGTAATACATAAAGTTCACATATATACTAGTTCCACGTAGCGAACGAGTTCTGAACTATTGTTAACACCATCCTACAGGCCTCAATCTCAAACATCTTGGTCGATGATGCCAACTTTCGATATGTCAAGAATCTCAAGATTCAGGATTTAAAGTGAGTTTACATGCACACTAGCGCCGTGTAGTGAGATAATTCTGAACTTTTTAAGTTTACTATCCAGAAGGTCTACTGAACAACTTTGCTGAAGATGTAACTTCCTATTTACGAAGGATCACGAGATATTTACAGATGAAACAAAAAAGAGCAATTCCCAATACATCATTTGAGACCACCATGAAGGGACTCCGCGCATGTCGGGGGATTTACTGTACTTTGCTGGTTTTTAGGTCAAATATGCTTCCTTTCAACGGTCATAACTTTTTCTGCTGAAGTCAGATCGACACACTTTCTTCTGCAAAGTTGTAGGTCAAAATGCTTCCGGAGCATTCACATTGAAGCTGAGCCAATTATTTGCGTGATTCCCAAAATATGTCGAAATTTTTTATGGCCAAATTGTGAAGAAAAATGCAAGTCGCATGATGTCAAAATACGATATTCGGTGGTTTTCGGACCCAATCTATCGGAAACTGGAATGGAGCTCGGAGTCTAAAAATCTCAGCCGACAAGTGCAATCTGTTAACAGTGTCCTATAGGTATAGGAGTGGGCCACTCTAATGAAATAATACAAATCAAATGCCAACAATTTTGAATTTATTTTCAAAAGAAAAACAAGAAAAACCATCCTTCTAGCAAAAATAAGTAAACCACTGTATTGAATCATCACATATTAAATGTAAGCAATACAATACAATACAATACAAAACAATTCAATTTAATACAATTCAATACAAAAAAAAAACAAATTTCCCCTCATTGTTAGTAATGGAAAATTACATGATATTATGCATAAATTTATTTGTAATGTCATTTAAAGCTAAAATAAACAATAAAAGAAACTTTAAAAGACGAATGATTTACATATAATTAAAAACCTCTTAACCTTAAAACAAATATTAATTAGCCGTCGATATTTTTTATTATTAAATGCCAAATTAAACGTCGATATTTTTGTATGCCATGTGCAATTATCAGATTTTTTATCTGCAAATGGCAAATGATATATCAAAGATATTTCAATATCTTTGTCTTAAAAATTCCAGATCCGTTTCACAATCTTAAGATTTTTTTTTCGACATAATGGACCACCCAATGGAAAAGAAATTGACCCACCCTAGTGAAATACCACATTATATATGGAGACGATGACTCACGATTATTTGAGAGATGTTTCAATACTATCACGGCGTTGATATCGTAGCAGGTAACATTGAGAAGATGCCAGACACGTACATACATCAGACTTGAGGCGTTGAAAACAAAACACATGAAGGGAAGAGGCTCACGAGAAGACAATGATAGCCTCCTTCCACGAGTTCTGATCGACTGTGATGAAATTGAGGTAGTAGACGAATTTGTGTATCTGGGCTCATTGGTGACCGCCTATAACGACACCAGCAGAGAAATATAAAGACGAATTATGGCTGGCAATCGTTCTTACATTGAAATTCGAGGGACGCTAAGATCGAACAAAGTTCGCCGAACTACAAAATTGACCATCTTCAAGAGATCAATTAGACCGGTAGTTCTCTATGGCCACGAAACATGGACATTGCTAGTGGAGGACCAATGCTCCCTTGGTGTCTTTGAACGCGTACCATCTACGGTGGAGTGCAGATGGAAGACGGAACGTGAAGGAGGCGAATGAACCACGAATTGTATCATTTCCTTGGAGAACCTCATACACATCGCTAAAATCTGTCGACGACAATGGGCTGGGCATGCCGTAAGAATGTCGAAAGACAGCCCTGTTAAAATGCGTACAAGCAGAAGAGGCGCGCAACGAGCAAGGTGGATCAATCATGTAGAAGGCGACCTGCGGACTCTCCGCAGATAGCGAGGCTGTCGAGGTACAGCCATGGGCCGAATACAATGGAGACAACTTCTGTGTACAGCAGAGGCCACACCAGCCTTAGTCTGATTGGTAAGGTTATTTCAATACAATCACCTTTTAACACCAAGCCGCACACATCGAAGTCAATCATAATACGTAAACAACTCGCAAAACCGGAAGAAAACTAACTCCTAACGCGTTAATTGCTCAGAAAATCATTCCTTAATCAACAAAATCTGAATTGCGAACCGACACGAACAGGTGATAGTCAAAACAACGATCAAATCATCGCGTTCCAAGCAGCACGACGCTTGACTGAGACACGCACCAGAAAAGACAGATATACAAACAAAACCAGTGATGCCAAATCATTAATCATGAACACACGATCAGAATGGAAACGCGAAATGGAAGCAAAAATGAAGTTCAACTCAGTAAAAATGGACGAACTCTCCAAAAGAGAAAAGTCAAAAAATGGATAACATACCTAAATTCAGAAGAAAATAAAATGACGAACTACATACATAGAAAAGAAAAAAATCTCTTCTCTGGAAACAAAACAGTGCAATTTACTTACAAACGAAATGCAGAGTCAAGCCAAGTTTATTGCAACACTCAAAATGACAAAATAACTCAAATTGAAAAACAAGACCAAACAATTTTATAAAGCAAAGAAAAAAAGGGCAAAAAAATATAAACAAACAAAAACCTGAATCATTCTCGGTCAGGGAACTCAATAACACCCCAAAAGCATTGGCAAAACCATCCAGCTTAATTAAGTTTCATTGAAGTTTTATGAAAGCCACTAGAAATAAAATTGGTTTTAATATAGCAGCAAGAGGTACCAATTTGTTTCAAATTTTAGTCAGAATTATCAGAACCTACACAACAACCTACAATGATTTTAAGTCCTAGTCTTCTAAAATTACTTCTACTCCTATCAATGGCTTTATTTCGGCTTTATGGACTCGTAAGATGCTGTTTCTAAATGCCGTTTTAGAACTCACTCATATTTTCTTATTATGGTCAGTTGAAAAAGCATTTTAAAACCATTTTGCCTCCAGTAAATCCATTAAACGGTAAATTGGCATCAACGGAAGCCACCAAATGACCAAATAGTTTTATTATAGCCATTGCGAAGATAAATTGGCTTTTTGGCAAAACTGTGATTTTTTTCTAATCGCAATATTGAAATATAACCGATTATTGAAATGTGACAAAACACCATATTTAAAATGAAATGAACTGTAGATCAGAGACTAATTTTGGCGTTGTTTAAGATAACCTTATTGAATTCCATTAATTTTCAGGAAATTCATAATCAATTTATCGAATATATTTGGTTGAATTTTGTTTTTGTTGCTGTAAACTCGCATAATTTCCGAGGCGCATTGATTTTCGGCTCTTATCGTGCCAATATTCATCATAAAATAAAATGCGCGTATGATTTGGAGCTTGATAAGCTATAAAAAGCACTATTTGTTTTGGACTATCATACAAAATTTACCGCAGCACTAGAACTTTTTTCTAAGATATTATTTACTGTTCAATGAAACAGAAGAGCAAAGAATCGAACGAATCAGAACAACAAAAACCAACCACGATATCACCGTGAAGTTTGACAGCTGTGGCCATTTGACCTAATGCTGGTTTTGATGGCAGCCAATAAGTTTTATGACGGTTCTTAAGTGGTCATAACATCTTTCATTAGCACATTTTAAAAATCTGTAAGGTCTGGTTAAAAGTTTTATTAATTTGTTTTCACAACCGTCAATAGAGTGGGTCATTTGGTACACATTTCGGCAATAAAGATGGATAGAGGAGATGTTGTTAGACAAAACAGTTTTGAATGTAGTTTCATCAACATAGCCGGGAGAAGTGGTATAAGGTTGGAAAAAAAAACTCAAATTGTAACTTGGGACACCAAGGTGGAAAAAAAACACGGGATAAAACCGTTACGGCATACAATACCACTTAAGGCTCAGGATCGGACTTCACAGAAATGGTAAAAGACGACGAACTTAGATAAAAAAAAAGACTATTATGATACGATGGACTGCAACGGCTTTCGGAAAAAAACAGTTCGAATTACAACTTATGATCAAAGAAAAACGATCCCATCATAATCGCCCTACGAGAAATGAGAACGAACCCTGGATCAACATTCAAAATCAAAGAATATCATTTTTACAAACAAACAAGCAAGCGTTTTTTTGGAGGCGCCCTTTGGTGAGATCAATCTGATTATAAATATATGATATAAATTAATGTATATTACTGTATACGTGCCTGGTTTGTAAATTTATCATATCGAAATCTGAAAGTATGTTGCAGTGAAATTATCCGAATGTTGCGGGGCTTATTGTATCTGAAAGTAATCTTGGAATGACGTGACACTTCAGAGGTTCAGTAATGGGTTGTGAGATCTGCAGTAGAGCTATCGCTTTCTAGCTCCCGGATTAGAGTTACTTGCAACGGCAGCCAGTTCAAGCATTGATGTGTTTGATGTAAAGATTGAATATAGAGATACACACATAATCTTATAAACTACCAAGACACATGTAGATGAATCAACAGTCAACGAGAACAATAGTCAATAATTGTCCTGATTATGAGTGAAAATAAAACTCAAAAAACAACAACTAAAGAACTGAAAATGACGCCGTCAACTTAAGATCAACATCATTTTAATGAAGATGCACCAGAACGCCCTTTTCGTGATTAATTGAAGCAACTCGCACTTGACAATCCAGCACCCAGATGGCACCACTATTGCATGTAACGCAAATTTCTATCCAGCGTCATAAATTAGACGGAATTGATCGCCCACTTCAAGAGCACTTCTGTGAATCGTTCGGTGTCTAAATGTGAAATGTAATTAATTTTACAGACGTCGACGTCCTTGGTTCCAGTTTTCTGGAGCTCCCCCTGTACTTGAAAATCGCAACACAAGCGAGACCAACGTTGCAGTTTTCGAATCTGCACTGCAGCAAGAGGAAAAACTTTCTCAATTGCAAAAGTGCCAGCAGCCATTAGTCTGCAATTCTTGGTTACCGTTGCTGCTAACGATCGGGAGTGTGTACCGTTGGCTGCACCGTTTGATCTGAACAATCGCCGTCAACGTCGTTCCATCCATCGCATCGCAGCCGAGAGGATAAGAAGGATGGCAAAGTCCCTCACTCTCTCTCTCTCTCTCTCTCTCTTTCAGTCAACGAAAACTTTTCCAACCGGCACCGACAGCAGCGCCGGTGCAATTCCATGGTAATGGCGAGGCGGATAGCATTTGGGAAACTAAATAAATCAAGCAATTGCATAGATTGCACACTACCTATAGTGAACGGGTAGGTGACTGACTGGCTGACTGACGAGTTGTCGTTATTTATCCTTGTCACGGAAGCGGAGATTACAGGTTCTAGCCGAGCTCGCTGCGGTAGCTGGTGAAGCGCAGAAGGAATTATTCAGCGAAGCAAACGGAAACAACCGCTTCCAGAATCTTCGTTCGGGGATTTATTTCGCTGTCGGAAGTGCTTTTACAGTTTGTTTGCTTTATCTCAGCGGAGATTTCGGTGGAAGTGAAGAGCCAATTTCGGGATACACTTCCCGCCCGGAAGAGGCTTGTTAATTTTAACAGGGTTTTCCTCGCCATTTGGCCCACTATCCTCCACCTAAGCAACTGCCATCGAGATTTGTTATCTCTCATCAAGGACCTACATGCATTTCCAATTCGGACTGGCCGGGATAAACAGCTCAAACAAAGCCGAACTGTTTCGATTACATGGAAAGCCTACCCCGGAGCATCCCTTCCCGATTTTAGCTTTATCGTTCTATTTCCGAAATGCCATCATAGCTCGCTCGTTATGTGCCGTCACGAAACCAGCAGCAAGAGGCTCTCATCCAGTGCAGTTCGGCACTTTCCTGTCGCCATACGGAAACATAATCAATATTACATTATCCGGGAAAGCTTTTCCAAATCTTTCCCGGCCCATCCAAACTTGGCAAAGGGCCCATGGACGTGAGAGACGTGAGGCCGGGTTTGGTGGCGGTGGTCTGGCGCAGATGGCTTCACTGCTGGCACGGCTCGAAATGATGTTTACTTTCGACGGCAGAGTGGCGAACTACTGTTAATGCTTTCGTTCGGATTCGATATTCTTTCTGCCATCGGCCATCAGGAGCGGAACGTGCAAATTGGTGCGGTTGTGACACACGACCAACAAACGAGCTATCAGCGAGCTATATTGGAAAGGCACGATTTGGGTGACCGAAATCGAACGGTAGACTCGCAATGTTTACATTTAGGAATAATGCGGTCCAAAGCGGCCATTTCGATGGAAGCTAGTTTGTGGATGTTGAACGGAGTGAAGTACAGGAATTCAAACTGAGAAGTTAGCGAGCCACTTTTCCAACAACATTGCGGAGAACGGGTCACTTGGACGTTTTTGGTTGGGTAAATGTCGTTTGATTGGGTCAACCTTCAAAAGTATTTAGTACAAACTTTTTTTCCATCCAAATAAACGAACTAATGAAAAATTCTTCAAAAAAAATTATCTGGAAAAATTCTCACTGAATAATAAAAACCCAAATGGCAACTCTAATGTTCAATATTCGCTTCAACAAATGTAAATGATTCACTGGATTCCGGAAAGATTGTTTCCTTCTGCTACTGTGTTTTTATTTTCTGTTTTGCTTTAACTTTATCATCTTTTTCGTCTAGTTTTATACTCTTCTCTTCGTCAGTCTCAATTCTTCATCATCGTTTCTATTTGTTTTCAGTCATTTGCACTGCTGCTACCACTTCTTTTCTTCTGCGTTATTTCGTGCCTTCTTTCTTCTTCTTTTCAATTTAATCCGCTTCGCATTTTTCTTTTTGTTTCAATCACTCCGCTACTGCCACTTGAATTTTTGCTCACTTTTTACTAAATTTTCATATTTTATTATTCACTCACATTATTTTTTTCTAATCTTACTAATGTTCATTGCTTCTATTTATTTCTTCAATCTATAGTCAATTCTCATTTTTGTTTTCGACATTCCATTCATTGATACCAGTAATCATATGAATTTTAGATTTTATAGTTGACGAATTTCACGCCAACTCATCCAGTGTTTGGCAGAACCCTCTCGAAATCCAATGAAATTTTGTGGGTGTATCAGGGATGCCAGATATTTTTCAAATGTCTGTGATAAAAATTTGAAATGTCTGAGAATATCTGTAATTTTTTTTTTTATTAAATTAGACTTTTTTCAAAGAAAAGACGCAATAAGAGGCGGAGTTATGTCATTACACTATTTGTGTGATTATGTTAACATGTCTGCATCTATTTCTAGGAGGTGAACTGAAGCTTGAAGCATTCGCATAAATGACACAATTTTTCCATAGTCTTTTTCCCCTGTTTTGTACCCTCTTTCCAGTTTTGTCTTTTTAAGATCAAAATTTAGTTTTTATTTGATAAATTCCACAGACTTTTTTATTATTCAACAATAACCATTGATAGTGTGAACCATATTTTAATATGGTGTCATCATCCTCATGATCATCAATATCATTATGGTCCCATATGAATGATTTTAGTAGTAGACTGCTTGTTGGTTGAGTCAGTGATTATCTCTTAAATTTCAGGAAAACTCTCTCCAGATCTTCTGCAAGGCTCTTTGCTTTATTCTGGGAAGTTTCCTCCTAAGAAATTTAGGAAAAAATTCCTCATGAACTTCTTGGCAGTCGCTCCTTATTTTCTTCGAAATTCACATTTAAGAACCCAGCCTACCTTCCAGAAACATTTGGTAATTTTTCCTGAACAAAGTTACTTTCTAAACTTTGATAAATCCCATCTACGAGGAA
>JASCZW010001378.1:130272-375940 GCA_034211315.2 Aedes japonicus | reverse complement strand
CTGCGTGTCGTTTTGGAGATACAATTTTTTAAATAATAAATCATTACTCTTCATTTTATACATCACCTGCCTGTAGAAACGATTGAAGATGCATGGTAGATTACCATGCGTCTCCATCCAATCAAACCTATGACTAATGAAATCTATGAGTAGGTCACAGAATGTCAAGTAAATATTATATAATAAATAATATTTACTTGACATAATTATATAATATTATAGCAACTAAGACTAATGAGACTTTAGGTAGATATTGACAATTTGATTACCTAACATTCTTTTCGTTACACAGAGGGCATTGGTATTATTATTTAAAAGAAGAACCGTTGATACGTATTGACTACCTACTGTAGATGTAGAATGTTTATCGACCTGTGAGATTGGAATTGAATTGTTTCTCGGCTGTAGCGATCAGGTCTACTCGCTGACGGGGAGGGAGCAGTGGAATTTCTAAAGCGGAGAAGCAGCAGAGTGAATAACATCTCTTTCATTTCATACTCGTCGCTCGCTTGCGTTATCTGTTATTCTGTTGCTTTCTCGCTTTAGAAATTCCGCTCTACTCGCTCCCGTCTCCGCAAATAGACCTGATCGCTACAGCCGAGAAACAATTCAATACCTATTGTAGTCTAGGCTGCAGTTCACTTCACTTGATCGTAGGTACAATATAAAAACATCATATAAAACACGGAAATTTATGTAAGAAGTTACCAGTTGAAAACGAAGTATCATATCAGAACAGTTATATCAAAGAATATCGTAAATGAAACGTAAGTGTTCAATTTGTAGTGTTTGGGTGTTGAGTTCGTGTTCCAGAAAAATCAACGCAAAATTGTACGACCATGCTGTGGAAAAAAGGTTAAAATTGATGAGAGTAGCTTTTTCATTTTGTCAAAGTTGCTACAAGAAATTGTATAAGTTAACATTGATACCATGACCGAAGAACCCATTACAGGACCATCCAGTATAGGCACTACAGGTATGTTATATAAAAGTTCATATAATTCTGTTTTAATTTGAATTCTTCTCTTGCAATTGTTACTGGAACATTTTTATTTTTACATTCTTTTAGAATCGTGCGAAGCAACCAGTCACGAAACGATTGCCCTTGCAGGACCGTCCGGCATTGTCTTTTTCCCTACCAAAGTAAATAATAAAATAGAAATTATTTGCATGATTTCCAATCAATCAATTTTTAATCAATAATTTGTTATATTTATTTACAGGCTCATTGAAACAACCAGCTATGAATCGATCGGTACCACCAATAACACGTTTTTTGTCTGACGATAATGAAATGCTAACACAGCTTAAGGATAAATTTAAGGAAACAAAAGATAGCAATGAGCGGTATAGGATTTTAACCACACTGCCCAAAAGTTGGTCTACATATAGGATTATGCAAGAGTTTGATGTTTCCCAACATATGGCCAACCAAGTGAAAGTATTACAACAACAGGAGGGAATAATGTCAGTGCCTAAAAAGAGGATTAGTAGAGCTTCGTTAGAGAGGAAACGCTAATCGCGTGTTCGTAATTTTTATAATAGCGACGATATAAGCTGCGTGCCCGGGAAAAGGGATTATTTGATATCCAACAATGAAGAAGGTAGGATCTACATACAAAGAAGGTTAGTTTTATGCAATTTTGCAAGAGGCGTACTCCATATTTAGAAAATACTCATCCTGATATTAAGATTGGATTTTCGATGTTCGCCAGTAACCGTCCAAAACACTGCATTTTGGCAGGAACAAGTGGCACGCATACGGTGTGCGTTTGCATTTACCACCAAAACGTTAAATTGATTTTTAAAACACTCCAAAGTAAACAATTACTCCAGATGGTGTTCAGTCCTACCATGATATGTTTTCAAAAATAATTTGTCAAAATTCAAATGAGCATTGCTGGCAGCAATGTTGCGAAAATTGTCCGGGAATGCAAATTTTGGCGGTAGAACTTATGACCATTCTTAATAACGGTCACGTTGAATCATTACAATTTAAACAATGGCGTCAAGCAGAAAGATGCAGTTTGGACTTAGTTGAAATGGACACACAAGAATTTATTGATACTTTTTTAGAAAAATTACTCAATTTATTGCCACATAACTTTACAGCTGAGCGACAGGCAAACTATTTAAAACACGTGAAAAACAATTTAAAAGCTACTGAGTGTATCATAATCTGTGATTTTTCGGAGAATTATTCATTCGTTGTGCAGGATGCAGTTCAAGGCTTTCATTGGGCAAACGCTCAATGTACTATTCACCCTTGTGCTATTTATTTTGAAGATGAAGAATCAAATGATTTGAAGTTTACCAGTTTTATTGCAATTGCTGATTTCACTAAACATAATCATGTCGCAGTGCGTCTTTTTTGACTCAATGCATAGCGTTCATAAAAAGTAAGTTATCAGGTTTAGAGAAAATTTATTTCTTCTCAGATGGATCTGGAAGCCAATACAAAAATAAAATGACCGCTTTTAATTTGTGCAACATGCAAAAGATTTTGGCATAGATGCCGAGTGGAATTTTTTCGCTACTTGTCATGGAAAGGGCCCTTGTGATGCTTTGGGAGGCGTATTGAAACGAAATGCTGCGAAAGCCAGTTTGCAAGATCATCACATAACAACGGCCGAAGAACTTTATTCATGGGCTATTTCTAAGCCAGACTCGAAAATACACTATCAATTTTTTCGAATCCAACTATAATAAAATGGAAAGAAAATTAAAAAATCGTTACACACGTGTGAAGCAAATTTCAGGGACTCAGTCATTCCATAGTTTTAAGCCTCAAACGAAGAGTATATTATTGTGAAACAAAATTCATTTTCAACGGAAGAAAAATGTATAAAACTGTTATGAAAAAACTTAATAAATAAAAATAAATGTATAAAAGTGTTTTTCTTATTTTTTAAAATGTTCATCATGTCGCGCGGCTTCAAAGTGTTTTTTTCTTGGAACTTACACTAAGCAAAAATATTTGAAATTTTAAAGCCTTATTTATTTGAAAAGGTAATCGTCAAAAAATAGCAATTGGTCTGTGTGGTTAACGGAAAGCCTTAAAGACTGATTCGAATGTTATACTAAGTTTGTAAGTAACTCATAGATTTCATTAGTCATAGGTTTGATTGGATGGAGACGCATGGTAATCTACTCATGCATCTTCATCGTTTCTACAGGCGGGTGATGTATAAAATGAAGAGTAATGATTTATTATTTAAAAAATTGTATCTCCAAAACGACACGCAGAACATCTCCAATTTTTTGATATGTTATGTAAAATTGAATGTTCTTTTCATTTAAAAATACTAAAACAAGGAGTCGTTCAGGCCCCTCGCAGTCAAATTCAAGAAAACTATTTGTTTTGTATTTTTTCATACAAAAATTGATATATTCAAAGGTTTCGTATTTTTGCTTGGAAATTCAAAAAAATACCAATACAATGGCCAAAAATGACTAAAATCGGTTAAACGGTTTAGGAGTTATAATTTTTGAAAATTGAAGATTTTGAAAAATCACGATTTTTTGGACCAGTCTAACGCAGAAAGGTCCAGTCTAATAACGAAATAAAAAAATACGGGTCTAATATTTTTCGATGTTGAACAATCCTACCGAATATTATAAAATTCTGAGAGATCGTATAACTTTTTTTCATGGAATTGCTGTATATATATATATATATATATATATATATATATATATATATATATATATATATATATATATATATATATATATATATATATATATATATATATATATATATATCCATATTATCATAGCTGGTCATCCACCTATTGAAAGATTCCGTTTATAGACAAGTAACATAATAAGCGTAGGTACAATGTATATATGACATCCACTGCTCTGTTACTGAAATTGAAAATTAGACATGTATTAAAATCCTAAAAGTCTTGAAAAAATGAAAACAACTAACAGTGAGGCTAAATTAATTTTATATGAGTGTGAATAACGCCAAAAACGGAAACGTAATGAAACTACAGAAAATAATAATTAATTTTACGATAACTCTTGAAGAATCTGGAAATGATTCTTTATCTGTAAAATATGAAATGAACTATTGTAAATTATCCTTTTTTGGTAAATTTGGGAAAAGCTTTGTTCAGTTGAATTTGTCGCATATGATCCTTCCTAAAAAAACGTTAAAAACCTTCCTATCTTTTCGAATACATATTTAAAGTTAGGTAGACTATAATTGACATGGAAGGATATATGTGAAGCTGAAACTGACCTATAAAATAGCATAGAAAAGATAGTGGAGGGATGTTAAAATATAAAATGTTAATAACAATTTTAATTGTATTTAATTGTCTACAGATTGTAGTCCTGCTGCAATTGTAGACAGACTCGCGCATCCACTACGAACCTATGACAATGCATAATAACTACGAAAAAAAATATTTAAAATTATTTTACAATACTTGAGAATTCCTTGGATGATAAACTCTTTCCTACTCGAATTGTTAGGCCGTCCTGAAAAGGGCGGATTTTATATGGTGCACATTTGAATTTAAACCTTCTTGGTCTTTTGTTGAAGCAAATTATTGCATCCGTTGCATCGTATCAAAAATTGGCTAAGATCAGGATCAACACAAGCACCTTATTTTTCTCCTCATGGTCACAGGTTTGGTCAACCGATTGCTCATTACAAAACTAATGGCTGCCTAGCAACGGTTGCCTAGAAAAATGCAGTTATCAGCTACCTGATCAATGGTTGCACGCCAGTATTGTCAGTATGCACGCCGTCCAATATTTGATCCCCGCCACTCCGCACAGCTTAAATAATACCGAACGAATGATTTAGTTTGCGAAGGTGTATCCCTTTTTTATCGTTCACTGCAACATAGTTTATTGCTACATTGAAATCTTCATTGCAACATTGAAATGGAAATCACTGAAATACTATGCATGTAGTAAATTTAGCCTTCAAAACTATATTTTAAAACATCACCTTTTATTTGCGTTACTTTCAATAGTTTACAATTGTAGAAAGATATTTTTTATAGTTGACTCAATACGCGAGAATTTTGCAGCCGATTGATTTAAACATATTGAAAATCTATCGAAGAATAATTAAGTTATAAGCGTTTAATTTGTATTTCCTATCGGACGTTATTTTAGATTTTCAAATGACACCCTAACCTTGCCGTAAGTCTACGTCAAAAAAATCGTTAGCTCTCTCGTAGTGACTGTCTAATATGCACTTTCAAATCTGGAAGCCACGAATCACACCTAAACAATATGTTCAATAGGATTAAAAAAAAATGACGTTTCGATCGAATATACTTTGTACGGAAGGTGGTCTAGCATCTCCTAATCGTCTACTTCGCTTCTTGAATATGATGCAAAAGATAAGTCAAATGTAGGTGAAATAGAAGTAGAGACAGATTATCTTTTACAATGTTGACATGTTTAAAAAAGTCACTAAATGTACAGCCCAAAACTCACTAGAAAACACAGCACATCTTGAACTCATGGATATCGATAGTTAAGGAACTGCATATTTTTTATAACAATGCTGAGATGTGATTCATATATTGGCTTACACTGCGCTCTGTTTGCTGACATTTAAATATGTATTCGATGCCAGATGCACACAAATGTCTTGTCCACGCACGTGTTTTATCAGCCAGTACGAAAATTAAACCGTTCTCGCAAACCTCGATAGCCGGATGCACACTAATTTTATAAATTCTTTCTATAAAGTCTAAATTACACCAGAGATGCATCATAAAAGCGACACAAGCTAACGCCAAGATATAAATAATGCAAACCCAGTATCACTATCCCACCAACAAGCTTTAGTAATTAACCAGGAAGCAAATAGGAGGTGATAAAACAAATCCCAAACTCTCTATTGGTGGCACGCCGCAGATATCCCACCTACTAGACGCAAGCGAATTATCCGTAACATCTTGTTCAACCAGCGTTAACTCAATGAGCAAACCCGTCAGCTGCTCATGAGGTACTCACTCACCATGCGAGTTGGTTCCTCGCCACTCAATAATAGTTCGTTTCATAGCATGAAGAGATGAAAGCGCAATGGCAAAAATACACACATTCACTCTCCTGCGGAAACGATAGGGGGATGATGAACAGCAGCATTATTTGTGTTCTCTCCTCTCGCAAGCAGAGAACTCTCGGCTGCAAATCGTGAAAACGCTCATGATTCAACAACACTGATTGAAGTTAGTAAAAATTTTACTGACTCTCAAACAGCTGAGTGTTTAGTATAAGCAGTCGAATGTAAGATAGATTATCACATTTTAAGTTATTGTTATAGAATTTAATCTCATATCCACCATATAACCTCTACATTAATACATATTGTTAATGTTTGTCAAATTGTCATTGAAAGGTTTTTTTATTGTCTGCACTCAGTCTGGATTATACCAACTTACCAACTACATACTTGGCATAGAGTACTGCAAAAATTTTGTTCGTGAAAATTGACATTTTTGTTTGGGTAACCTAACTTAGCCGCATATTCAGCATATTGTTATTTGGCCTTTTAAGATCTACCATATTATTAAAACTATAGAGGAGCATCTGATGCGCCATAGAGCGCACTACTTCCGACATTAGGTATAACGTACAGAATTAGAGTAAAATCGATTGTCGCTAGTCGATAATTTCGGTTTTCAACTGAAACCATAATATCAAAACTAGTGATCCTCATAGTAAGAGATATGCAGAAGCAGCCATTTTTGAGCCAATCGTGCAGCGAGAGCTGTCAAATCTGAGCCAATCGTGCAAATTTTGCACTGTGGTAAGTGTTATCAGCCTCTGTGAATAAAATAAACACCGTTGCCAAAACGTTGAATCGAATTTCCGCATATCTCTTGCTATGAGGATCACTAATCAAAACCTAATATTCGGTAAATTTAAATCAAATTTTCGGTAATCTTATCTTAGCGTGTACCTTTACTGAGTAGCCATTAGTGATCCTCATAGCAAGAGATATGCGGAAATTCGATTCAACGTTTTTTCAACGGTGTTTGTTTTATTCACAGAGGCTGATAACACTATAGACACTCTAGTAATAGACCGGACAACGTGAGTCTGGCACAGTTGATGTATCCAAAACAACTGTCAAATCGTATGGGAAATGCGAGGAAATGTTCGTTTTGGATACAACATGGCGGCACGTTGTCCGGTCTATTACTAGAGTGTCTATAGATAACACTTGCCACAGTGCAAAATTTGCCCGATTGGCTCAGGTTTGACAGCTCTCGCTGCATAATTTGCTCAAAAATAGCTGCTTCCGCATATCTCTTATGAGGATCACTAATACACTCCTGTATCATTTTACTCTATTTTTGAGTACAACTGTATACTATCTCTTTTTCTCTCACGGAAATGTTACTCAATCGTAAAAAGTGGATCTACTCAAAAATTGAGTTGATCTACTTTTTAACACAAACTGAGTAACATTTCTGTGTGATTTCCGTTTCATTTTCCTAAATTTTGAGTCCCATCTCTTTTTCTCTCACGGAAATGTTGCTTAATTTTCGTAAAAAGTGGATCTACCCAATTTATAAGTAAATCCCTTTTTTTACTTACATGGCGAGAAAAAGAGATTTACACAATTGTACACAGAAGAAAAAAAGTACCCATTTGAGCAGTTGCGTGTGGGAAGCCAATTTTGGGTATAGTTGTGTTAACCGACCCGTTGGGTATAAATAACTTACTTATGGGTAGAATTTAACTAAAAGTTAGTTATTTATACACAACGGGTACACTCAGCGAAATAAACTTTCGATATTCATAAGATTACATTATGATTATTTGCTATAAGGAATCAGTATGAATTTCATAAATTTATCTTATGAAATATAATGATGTTGAAAAAATTAAACTATGGAGCAACCTGGATTCGAACCTTGGACGTTGACGTTGTGAGTCCAGTGACTTGCCCACTAGTATATATCAACACTTGTGATCAGGAAAGCATAAAGGCGTACAAGAACAACGTCGGGTGAAACAAAATCCATTCATAAGTCGACCTTATGATATTCCAAAGCATCGTTCATAAGTTGAACCTTATGAAATTTATAAGATTATTTGGTTCAGTGTACGTTAACACAACTATACCCAAAATTAGCTTCCCACACGCAACTGCTTTAAATGGGTACTTTTTTTCTTCCGTGTACTCAAACATTGAGTAAAATGAAACGGGAGTGTATAATTTGCCTTCTTTGAGTCAAACTACTCAATTTTGCACTGTTTGGAAATAGCGTGCTTAGAACTCTGAGTTTTGGATTATCCAAAACGATCGTGTTGTTATTTTTGTCAGTCAAAAGAAAGCGCAGTGAAAAGTTGTTCCAGGAAAATAATTTGTTTCAAATCAAGTTTTAGAGATTTTAATATACATCAAAGTTTGTGAAAGGTTCGTATTTCGAAATATTGGAGTTCGTAGCGTAATTTGTAATTTGCAACCTCTTTGGCACCGGTCCAGCTGGTACGAAACAGTTTGTTGTTGTTATTCAGGTCTTCATTCCTGCAACCGTTGATACATTTTTCAAGAGTACACGGAGAAAAATAAATATACCAAAAAGCATAAATTTTATGCTAAAACCATATTCGATCTATCCAGTCATTGGAATGCATAAACCAGGTTTATACATTGATAAGAATAAATCAAATCTAGGGGTTTTTTTTCATTAGGGCGAATCTACAATTGAGAGACTCTCTCCGGGCTCGCTCTCTTTCATTCATTACAGCACCATTATAAAACTTACGAGGCATTCTTTAGTACAGATTGAAACACGACAGTGCTGGCTAGCATACTCTACAAATAGTAGAATGAAAAACGTAACGCTGAATGGAATATGAATGAAAGAGAGCGAGCCCGGAGAGAGTCTCTCAATTGTAGATTCGCCCTAATGAAAAAAAAAACCCTAGAAATGTATGCATTGCAATGTAACGTTTTTAGAGAAAATCTCTCATTGTTAGATTTGCCCTTTTGAAAAAAATCCTAGATTTAATTTTTTTTTAAAGAATTAGGCTAATAAAGAAAGAAGATTACAACATTTCCCATATTGGCCTACTTGCGACAATGGACTAACGAAACTAAACAATACATACAATACATAATAATACATACTTTTCGTCAATCCAAAAATTCACTGTCAGCATCAGAAAAGAATACATTCGGTTTTCAAATTTCAATTTTAACTCTGGAACCTATGAATGGCCATGAATGCGAAAAGACTTAAAAAAAGTGATGTATGTGACTACTAGAAAATCGTGTTATCTTTTACGAAAAAAAAAAAAAATGTAAAATTGATTCTTACACGCTAAAACAAAACATTTTAAAATTTAAAGTCAATATGCAAAAAAATGGCTATCGTAGAATTGGAAGATTTTGTTTCTTAATAAAGGCAATAAAATTGTCTAAAAGTTCGCCATACATTGCAAGATGGGCACTTTCAAGGTAAAAAGAGTTTTTAAACAACATTTTTTTCATGTCAACATAACTCAAAAAGGACAAGAATTACAAAAAAGTGATGTATGAGTGACTTTTAAAAAATCGTCTTAACTTTTATGAAACGAATTGTAGAAAATTGCAAAATCGACTCTTACACGCTAAAAATCTAAAAATATAGCGGACGTCCTACTTGAATTGTCTTTAAATGGATATTGATGGAGATAGATAATTCTAATTTGATAAGACTTGATGCATATTCATTCAAAGACGATTCAAATGTGTCGTTATATGAATTTTCGAAGTACTGTTTATGTCAATGAAAACTCATAGGTTTTGCTTGGTAAGGGCTTTATTAACATAGCTTCATATATAATTTATAAATCATTCACAAACAAAGTAAATTTCTTTGGATTATCCTTCGAATCAGGTATTGTCTTTACGTGGCTTTATAACTCTTCAAGTTTTTCTGACATTTTTGCATACTGTTCAGCGGATATGAAGCAAAAAATCAGTTTTGTAATACTTTTATTTGACTGTTCAGTACCGAGGAGTTTTGATTGTGTTTCTATAATCTGGAGCAAGGCTTGCACTCTTTGCCATTCGCTTGAAATAATGTGCATGGCATTTGATATCAAGATACTCTATATCACGCAATATAGGTTGTAGTGTGAACGGGGTATTATAGTACGTTCACACTACAGCTTATATTACATGATATAGAGTATTATGCTTTTAGTTGAAAACCGAATTTATCGACTAGCGACAATCGATTTTACTCTCGTTCTGTACGTTATACACTATGTCGGAAGTAGTGCGCTGTACAGCGCATCAGATGCGCTGTACAGCGCACTACTTTCGACATTAGGTATGACGTACAGAACGAGAGTAATATCGATTGTCGCTAGTCGAAAAATTCGGTTTTCAACTGAAACCATAATATCTTGATATCAAATGACATGTACATTATTTCCAGTGAAAACTAGATGTATAGCTGCTGATATCAAGATACTCTATATCACGTAATATAAGCAGTAGTGTGAACGTACTATTAGGGGCATTGTAACAGCTCAGGCTTTCGATCAGAAAATATTTAAGCTAAATTGCAGTTTCGCGAGGTGAACGAAGTCTTTTTCCCATAAATTTCATTTTTGAATATCGTCCATCCATGAGAATGCATACAGCGCAAGCAATAAAACTTTAACAAGCAACCTTTCATTTCTTTTTCTAAGTTATTTAATCCAAACTATGATGCAAGATTCTGGAAAAAAGTCGCTGCAATGTGGAATCTGTCTTGAAGAGCAGCCAGAGGATTGTATCGCTTCACATCAGGCAATGTGTATGGTACGGATGGTTTTTCAGTGTACTCACTGCAATGGAGACTTCTTGAGCAAAGAAGGGCTCTGGAATCATCTGGACATGCATGAGGTATTAAGGGCCAATTTATTCATTCTGAATCAACTACTTATACATAGTAACTTTTTTTTGTCAACAGGTTACAGATGAAAGTAAGCACTTCAACTATCAAGAAGTGAAAATAAGGCATAAGCTTCTTAAATGCGACGTGTGCAATGATCAGCGTGGATATTCGGAGAGTTCCTACTGGAAGCATGTTCATGTAAGTTGTGGATTCAGTACACATTGATTTCGCATTCTACATGCAATACGCAATTCTTACTGCAGGAAGTTCACTCGTGGATTCTTCAAATGCATACCTCCGGCTCCCTTCCTAATAGTGCCGGAGAAAACATTTCAAATCCTGTACATATGAACCCATTGGAAGGGCAGCAGAACGCCACAACAAAAGGAACTAATGGTAAAATTATGGAGAACATAAAATCAACGACTAGAAATACTAGACATCCTCGTCAGAAAATCTTAGACTCCAAATCGAATAAAGATCCCGCTGCAAAACTGATTGAAGTCAACGAAACAAGTAAGGCGGCCGAAGAAGTCCTTGCGAAGAAATCGCAGATACTAGTCGAAAACCCTTTAATATGCCCTTATTGTGGCAAAGCATCTACCAATCTATTATCTGCAGCAGTTCATATCAATGACCACACGCTGACTTGGTGTGATATCTGCAATATTACAATCCATGGCAGATGGGCAGCCTATTATCATAAGGTTTGTTTATTTTTATGTGTGTAGAATATCTTGTGTAGGATAGGGCATGTTGTTGTTTTCTAAAGAGAAACACGTTTTAACGTTCTAAGGCCGTTCCCCACGCTGAGTTTCATGTTTGTTGCAAACTGCTTGCCAATTTTAAATTTTGGAACTGTCAAAATTAAAACAAAAACACGTTAATCGCAATACCATGTTTTAAAAATATTGGTCGATCTTAATTTCGCGTTAGAAAAATCACTTGTAAAACAAACTAAAAACCGCTAATTTGACAGTCATCAGTCATAACAGCTGCCACAACTACAAAGAAACCCAGTTTAAAACAATGTTGCATCCGTGTTTCAAATCGCGTTGAAAATAAAACAGAGCTGTCGAGCAGTTGTAAATCTGTTGCAAAAATTTGCTCGAAAAGTAGAACTGCAACACATCATTGGGAATAGCTTGTTTCAGTTCTAGTTGTAAACTAAAACAGACCATACAAAGTAGAACAGATTTGGGAACGGCCTAACACCCCGTTCACACTACAACTTATATTACGTGATATAGACTATCTTGATATCAGCATCTATACATCTAGTTTTCACTGGAAATAATGTACATGGCATTTGATATCAAGATACTTTATATCAAGTAATATAGGTTGTAGTGCGAACGGGGTGTAATGGTGGTTTATTAACACTGTTCTATAGTAACCGGTGTTGCTTTGGTGCTGTTGTATATAACATGGCAAGCAAGTAACTAACAGACTAATCAAGGGTTGCTGTGATTGTCAACACCCCCTCTCAGTTATTTGCTTCTATACTTAACTTGCTTCTTAAAGCGACAAATGTTGGAGCAGGTAGGGACTTCGTGAGGATGTCTGCTTGTTGCTTGAGTCGGAATGTAAATCAATTTAATCTTACCATCTGCAACTGCATTACGCATGAAATGGTACTCTACGTCAATATGTTTGACTCGCCTCGTTTCTTAACGTTCCGCCATCGGTTGGATCCAGCTTACCTCTCTTCTGCTTCGGCACCCAGGAGAATGCTTGGCACCCGAACACTCTCAGCTTGGTAACATCGGGCTTCTCTCCATGCCAACGTTCCGCAGGTGTTTCGTTACCTCGTTAGCCGTCGCCATTGCTTCGTAGACCTTGAAATAATCGAATACCTGATCTTTTTTCCTCAACAGATAAACGACTCCGAAGTGTGTATAGTCTACCAACGATAGAAACATACATAGCGATAACCATCACATGTTCCCGGGGGTGATTTACCCACACACGTCCGTGTGCACACGTTCCAGTGGTCTTTGTGTCTGCGGTCTCGTATTATTGAACGGTAGTCTTGCCATGCACATCTACCATCTTGTAATTCTTCAGTTTGAGCACATTTTTAAAGCTCAGGTGCCCATACCGCTTATGTCAAAGTTGCACTTTCTCGTTGTTATCTACCACAAACGCCGAGCCATTGGGTAAACGGTTCATTCGCAAGTAGAATAGATTACCCTTCATTTTCGCAATGCCTATGGTTTCAACGTCCTTTATCAAAATTGCTTGATCCAGCTTGAATTCGACGTACACTCCTGCTTTCAATAACCTCGCCAACGATAGTAGGTTATACTTTAACTTCCTGACGAATAGCACCTTTCCGAACGCCTATGTGTAACGATTTTCTTTTACACGCAAGTTGCCTTTCAGGTACCTTCCTTGGTTGCAACTAATACCTCCCAATCTTTTGCTCTGTCGATGTGAAGTGGCTCATCTAATTCGTGGATGTCCTGGAAATATTCTTGGTTGTTGACCATATAGCCATATGCTCGCACCCGAGTTCAAAATCCACTCGACTTCATGCTGGTCATTACACATCTTAGCACCGGAAATAAGCGCCACCTCCTTGTCGATTTGAATTTTCGCCACCTGAGTCTGATCGGATCGATTTTTTAACTTGAGACAAACTCTCCACAATAAAAGCATTTACCGGGGAATTTATCTGATTTTTCATGCCGCTTGCCAGATTTCGCTGCCAACACAATACCGTCCAAAGTACTCGAACCGGATTTCCTTCCAGAACCCTTTTTTTCCTCCGCAAGAAGTTTAGCTTTGACGGTCTCAAGCTTTAAGTGTTGATCGTCTAAATTTAGGCATAGGCCGCCCGTCAGCATCCGACTTCAAGTTGAATACCCATTTGCATGGTACGGGTCGTACCGCAACGGGGTGTTACACCACGGTCAGTTCGTCTTAGACAGCATGCATCCACTCAGGCTCATTCGGATGACCAACTACATCGATGTAGCATTCGGGAACCTGTACGGAATTTACACCAGCAAAAAGGGCTGTATATGGAATAAAATTAGAAAACCAACCTGGTCTCCTGCACTCCCGACCACTAGACCTCGGATTATCAACATTAGATGTGTTCCTTTCTGATCGTGATGGAAGTGCCGTTGCGCCTCCCTCGCCGTTGTCAAATCGACGAAAATGATTCGCCAGGGATGTTGCTTCCTTCACTCATAGCATACCCATTGACCGCCGAATGTACGTCTGAGCAGCAAAACCTTTTTTTCGCGAAGGTAGGTATTGCTTTTGCGGTTTCCTTGTCGCGAATATACTCCAACTGGCTGTCCGCTATGTACGCCACCAGAAGTGCTTTTGCCTTCTCGTCCTTCTCCTGGAATACCGGTTTTGCTGCCTCTTCCACAGGTGGGTCCTGTGTGACTGCTTCCTTCACTCCATGGGCCGAAAGCTGAGTCTCTACTCGAAATTTCCACGTGTCGTAGCCCTCACCGGCAAACTTCACGATTCCTGCTTTCTTTGCTGGACATCCTGGATCTGGAACGGCTTCAAGGATTTTCTTTTTCACTTCGCTCTTAGGTATGGCGTGTCAGGGCCCATAACCGTTTCTCTTTAGGTTTAGGAACGTTTAAACGTTCTAATGGTGGTTGATTAACTGTTCCATAGAACCGGTGTTGCTACGGTGGTGTTGTATATAACACGTATGGCAAGCAAGTAACTAACAGACTAATCAAGGGTTGCTGTGATTGTCAATATTTTCTTTACATATGTCAATATGGATTAGATGGAGAAAAGGAAACCTGGCTCTGGAGGCTTCAAAATTATGCTTCTAAAACTGAATTGATCAAACCATTTCCTAGTTTTCTTTTAAAATTGGGAAGAGTTAATAGAGGGTTTTATTGCAGAAGTCAAACCGATTAGAAAATAAATTATAGGGTAACGGGATGTAATGTAAGCCTAGCTCCTTGATTCGTCCTATGTACCGAATATGTCATTATTTCAGCAATAATCAACAAAATCATGTTGTTATCAGGATGACCGATCTATTTCAAAGCAATTGAGACATAATTAATGAATTTATAATCGTTCACTTTCGCGTAATTTTCGATTTCCTTAACTTTTCAGAAACCACACATTTACTGTTTAAGCTGAACATAGTATCTACACGATCTTCGAATGATCTAAATTCGCCAAAATTGACCCTATAAACCGAATAATGCAGCCAAGATGTACAGAAAAAAGTCACACGTTATAAACTAACAGGTCACATAAGTAACATAACAATTATTTAACATGAAAACCATAGACCCAATGTTAGGGACATATTATTTTCTAGGTTCCCAATTATGGCCTGTCTTATGGAAAGCGTAGTGAAAATGTTGTTATTGGTAAAATTTACAATACAAATGTCTGAGTTTTGGTTGAATGTTTTTTATATGGCTCATCTAAACACTAACTAAAGAAACCAAGTCTATGTAGAGCGAATTATAATGTTTTGATTGCCGAATGACCGCTAAATCATATGGTAAAATTACTTAAGTGTTTCTTAGCAGTTAAAGTATAGTTTGATTGTTAGTAAAATTGTTTGTTGCGTAGAGTGAATACAGATGGGAACGCGGGCTGCAAAATGGTGAGTCGACAACTGTGATGGAGCGTGCGTCCCCGCAACATAGCTCTGGTCCTCACAAGTTCCTACCCCATGCTTCCACGGGTCAACAGATGACAAAGACCGCCAGCTAAGGGTTGCGTACTTAGCTGGTAGTGCAGCCTGGGCACTGTTGTCCTTCTGACTTCATCTAGATTGAGGAGGTGCGTGCCGAGCGTCTGTCCACCAAGGAGGTCTGTTCACCAGCGGCTGAGTAAGAAACGCTGTATCTCGTCAGCTATACCTTAGGAGGCAGTCCCACCAACGCAATGTAGGCAGCGCGGTAAGATAGCATGCTGAAGTCTTACCCTTCCACGAAAAATGTAAGTATTCTTTATTTCTTTATACGGTATATAATTTTGGATCATCCATGGAATCAGAAGACATGCAGATAGTACACATGTTATTCTCATTTTATATTATAACATCCCTTCACAATATTTTTTATGCTATTTTCAGCTTCGCATGTATCCATCATCGTAAGTTTTAGTCCACTTACCACCCCCCCATGGAGCGAGATAAGGCGCTATAACCTTGGCAATTATTGCCACGCTTTTGGTTCAAATGCCAAAAGTTCACCCACAGGCAAAAGGAGCATAAACTAATCTTTCTAGCATCTATGCTCCCAACGATAAGGTACAAATTATCACACTGTATAACTCAACATGGAAGCGTTTGGTACGGGAGGTCCACGCTTTCTTCCTTCCCTTGATTCAGAGTAGTAGAGCGATTTTAGATCTTTCTGGAATCGCTCTATTTCTTGGAATCCTCTCTGCGGCACATACTACGCAGTTGGCCTGGCCGATGACAAGAAAAATGATGTATTCAAGAAAACATCATTTTCCAGGATGCTTTCAAGAATTGGCTGCGTTAGTATGAGATTAGATTAGATTAGATAGAGCGAATACAGATGGGAACGCATTGAATCAAAAAATCGGCAAATAGCGTACATAGCCAACTTTCAATAACAAATCTATCGAATGGGACGAACTTGCATCCATGAATAGACCCAATTTGATGCCTACAGACCAACATTACATCCATATCCTTCGAAAGTTTCTGACTTTATAAAATTAGTTGTGAAACTTTTCGTGGTACATTTTACCAGATGGCTTATTAGACATATCTTAACAAGTGTGTAGCTAGTTAAATTTTGCTTCCGTCTGAAAAACTTTATGAGTTATGATAAAAAATGTAATCGATTGTTGCATACTAGGCTGAGTCAAGGGACACATACCCTAAATGCCTGTTTTTGAATACTACGGAACACACGTCACAAATAAAAATATTCAAACTTTCGAGCTTGACGTGAGAAGCATTGTTAACTATAGAGTACTATTAACGATTCACTATTAACAACTTGTAACGAAAAATCAAATAAGCTGTCCGAGAGGTTTAAATTTTAAGCAAAACTATGAAGCAGAATACTGCGGAAGACACTATGAGGTTCTTTTTTCAGAACATGCCCAGGACAGTGAAATTGATTCATGCTAGTCTGCCAATCCAGTGTGTGAATATAACGTTTAAAGTATAACCTTTTTTTTCACCTAATACAGTCTAAAAACCACACGGAACCGTTGTACGAGTGTGACAAATGTTCGAGAAAATTTTTAAAAAAATCAATGGTTAACTATCACAGACCCAACTGCAAGGGTGTTAGAAACAACACGATAGCCACAAATCAAACCGCCTACGACGATCTCGATACAAAAATGAAAATAGAAGAGGAGGAAACACAATTGACACCATGCGAATCCACTAAGAAAGCATCCACTATTGATGATAGTCCTGAAGCGAACCAATACGAGAAACGTCGAGAGGCAGGAGCATTGACGCATGAGGACACATGTTTGTTAAGTGCTGAACCAAAACTAAGCCAAGAAAGTGGCCCGGAAGTGGTGAAGGTGAATTCTGCCAGTGAAAAATCCTATATCAAGTGTTCCTTCTGTAAAGATATGTTGCCGGATCATGTCGCCCTAACCAAACACATTCTTTACCAACATGTACCGGCTCCATGCGATATCTGCGGACTTACTTTGGTCAATATTATTCGGCTTAGATATCATAAGGTTTGTTGATTTGCGCTTTTTCTGCCTCATTATTTTATTGTATCGTTTATTACAGAGGAGCGTTCACTTTCAGACGAAATACTCCTGCAGAACTTGCTCAACGAAATATACTTCAAAGAAACGTTATGAAAAACATTTATTGTTGTGTACGAAAAATGATGTTACCTGTGACGTTTGCGGTCGGGAGCTCAAAACTCTAGCGTCGCTTAGAAAACATGCAGTATGGTGCCAGGCTCCGGGGAAAACCACCAACAAAGTATCTAAGCTAAAATGTCCCGACTGTGGCAGATTGGTTCGTGGGGCGGAAGCTTTAAGTAAACACAGGACTGAGAATCATTCGAAGTTCAATTGTGATATTTGCGGAATAACGATCGTAGGAAAATATAATTGCAAATTACATATGGTATGTTGTACTTGTTTGTCATATTCTCATTATAATTGTATTATTCTTCAAAATTGTCCAGTTGACTTATTAAGAGTTCAGATTTTTAATTATTAAAAAAAATTGAATGTTCCCCGGCTATGTCATTAATGTTACAAATTGTAACATGGGCTTGTCTCGGCTCACAATTTTCACTATAAATCTAAACTGAATTTTTTGTAAGCTGACACAAAAACATATTTTGCTTATCCTCCAAATAGAACACGATAATAACAATCAATCAAAAGTGGACCTTACCACCCTAAATTGTTTTATATCATGGACAGTTAAGAGATCTTACAATCATAAAAAAAAAACCTGTGTTGTGTTAGTCTTGAATATTTCTTATGTTTCGATACGTTTTTCACTGTTTGATACACTGCCGCTGTTCACATATCAGTCGAACACAAGATCGAGCACATGTAAACTGGCGACTTTTATGTGAATGGCGGTCGTACAGCTTTCATACACAGTGACCATTCGCTTATTGCAATTTCGTTAATTGCAACGTCTTTGAATTGCAAGTTCACTAATTGCAACGTTTTGCAATTAAAAAGCAATTAACTGTCATATGCAAATGTCAAGCGGTAATCTGTCATTTACGATCTATGGTTCACGAGTTTTTGACAGTCGATTTGGCGTTGTCAAATGTTGCAATGAGTGAATGCCATTCGCTCATTGCAATGTGAACATGTTGCAATGAACGAATGGTCACTGTAGCAGGCAACCAAAATTCATATTCCTTACTTGTGGGAAGATATTCGTTACAAAATTTAAATTTGATGGACATTATTTAATTTTTTTTTGTCTACAATATCATTTCATTCTACTCAGTATACAATGCACACGAACAAATCATTTGAATGTAAAAAATGCTCGAAGATATTTATCCGCAAAAGAGCATTTGAGGCTCATGTACCGGTATGTGCACAAAGGAATACGAGCTGTAACCTGTGTTGGAAAATGTGCAGAAATAGTGAAAGTCTTCGGCGGCATCGATTAAACGCTCACAGGGGAAAGAACCTGACAGTCGAGAATATCAGAGATTTTTTGGACGCTGAGGCGCAACAGCAAAACGCTGTAGAGGAGATGCAACCTGATAAACCGGCATCGGATTGTGGAAGTTCTTCTGCACTACAAACTGTTCTCAAGGTAATCGAAAATTTCACCTCTTGTTGAAGACCATGTTCAGCTAAACATGTTCTTTTGTATATCAACTAGGAATCATCTAAACCTTTTCTTTGTATTCTACAGCACCAAAATAATAACGACGATTCCCAACTCGATGTGAGGGAGGGTGAAACCAACTCTACTTCACCTCAAGATGAGAATATAACAATCGAAATGGACATCAAAGTGGAAGATTCAGTGCTGCAGGAATAACTATATCATCGTCCAAATGATGACTAGGAAAAATCATCCTTCGTAACTCGGCCAGTGTTAGGAGGCTTTAAGTTTGTATAAGGTTTCTATGATTTGACACTGATTAAAGAATCGTTGTTGATTTGAAGGTTGCTTGAGTGTAGAGTAAGTGTGATAATTTGTTTATATGTGCTGATGGTATACAGATCTCCTATTCATGTTTGAAAAATGCCCTTCCAAATATTTAATTTGCAAAGATAAATGCTAGAAATGGGAAGAAAAATGAGTATTTTCCATTTAATTCCAACTACTAATTCCAAGTCGAGACACTGAAGAAGTCTGCACATTGTAGACGAAATACGCGTATCTGTCAAGATAAGCAAAGGTAGTTGGAATTAAATGGAAAATACTAATTTTTCTTCTCATTTCTATTTACAGGTATTCCACTAAACAGCTCAAACTCTCTAGGATTCAAAGATAAATGATTCATCGCCATAAAAAAGTTGAATAACGCTACACAGCAAAACCTTAGAAAGCATGAACGCAATTTTGTACACGGAGAAAATCATAACTACACTAAGGTCTTCTTTACACGGGGATACGTTCCACTTTTACTACGAAGCCGCGTTAAAAAAGACTCGACAAAATGTTCCGTATTAGACTTCATTTTCATTTTCATTTTCAAGCACAGAAGGGGGTCATAGGGCCAGGTCTCCAGCGATGAAAATCACTGTCCATACAGTACCAGGGTAAAAGTATAGATTTGGTATCACATAATAATAACCACAGGGGTCAAGTGAATCCTGCTTAAGATACCGGATAGTAAGAGGCTGTTGAAAATAGGGAATATTCAGAGTGAAGGAAGTTCTCGTGAAAGATGGAAAAAGGAACGAGCGATTGATGACGTGTTAGATACATTACATAAAGGATAGTAGGAGGCAGAAAGTGAAGCAAGAGAGCGAAAGAGTGGCGTTTGATTGCTAGGACCAAAACTGAATAATAGTTTGGTGATTAGTGCATAATTGTAATTTATAAATTCAAGTATGAATTAGTTCTCATCTGTTTCTTCTCCTTCTGATTGTTGTTGCACTGGTATCGCAAGTTATTGTCATCCAACTTGCTTTCCGATCTCATACACTGATTGTTGATTACAATTTTTGTCACTTCTCAAATGTCTGAAGATATAAGTTCAATGATGCAGATCCCGGTTTCCTGTTGACTCCAGTATACCAAAAAAAGAAAACAGATATATAATCATTAGAAAGTGATATTATCAAAACGAAAAGAATATTCAGTATGGTTCAACCTATGTGAAATGAAGGAACATCGGAATAAGGCATGTTTGGGAGGAAACAACGAGATAATCAGTTCAATTTTAAGTGGATTTGTTAAACATGCGTTATTAGATTTTTCAAAAAAGCAACTCGGTCAACTTAAGCAACATCGACTCATGTTCTATGCTAATATTAAAAATGTTCCGCCATGGCACATCTTCAAGTGATCTGCGTAAGCCACCGATTTTGTTCAGGCCCTTTTGAACTAGATGAGGTGAAATAAAAAGCTAAGTATTTTAGAACTAGTATTCAAATAACAATGACAGGATGAATGTTATCACTTACTGCTACTTGACTTCCGCCTCGACCAACTTCCCGAATAAAAATTTACATCAGGCTGATGTCTGATTTCAATGTCTACATCAACATGAAATTCAAATGTACATCTTACGTTGAATATTAGAGATCAGATCGATTTCGCTGTATTTAGGCAAGGTAACATAATGTTAACATCAGACATTTTCAAACAATTTTTTTCTATTCTAATGTCCATTTGATGTCACGATTTTTGACATTCAAACAAAATGTTTTTTTGATGTTTTAAGGTATCCAAGCTTATTGGTGTTTTCAAATGTATTTGAATAAAACAGCATTGTCGAAGGATTTTTGATGTTTTCAGATGTATTAAAGGTTATGAATAAACATCTTACATATGTTTTCAAGTGTCGATTTTTTCCAATAAAAGAGATGATGTATGATGCATTCATACGTAGAAAAACGTGACGGTGTATCGTTTCCGGATGTTTTCAGTTGTAGATAATAACATTAAAACCAAATAATCTGAAAGGATTTCGATTTAATCTCAGTTTTATTATTTCTAAATGAATTCAGATGTACAAAACGTTTGAATGAAACGTTTGTTGGTTGTTTTCTTATCAAGAATCATGATGTTTTAAATGTAGATATTCTCTAATGCTTAGTTCAGATGATGTTTTTCTTGTTGAACACATTGCTGGAGTTTTCGTATGAAGAAAACATTGAAGGCGAACATTTAAGAAGCACTACCGATTATTACCGAGAAGCAAGTATATTTTCTCCATGTTTGATTATATTACCTAAAAAACTTCTTGTCATATACGTTGTAACTTATGAATAGAAAAAAACGCTGATAATAAATATTCCGTTAAATGCTTTCAATAGTCCACGACATTAAATTTAGAATTATGAATTATGATCAGGAAAACATTTGATTTTGATGTTTATGTAGCATCAAAATCACATGTTAGGCTAAGGTAAATTTTTATTCGGGTGTTGAATAAAGTACATAAAGTAAATATACACCAATATCGCTAAAACATATACGATTCACACTTAATTCTAATCTCATCGGATATTTTCCGATATTGTATGAGTACAAAATTTTACATCTATAAGAACATGGATTTCAACGCAACGTGTGATTGTTATGACACAAGATGTATTCTGGCTTATTATGAATACAACATTTTACTTCACAAAGACCTTTGATTCTATTGTAACGTTTCATTCTTATGTTGTAAGAAGTTTTCTAATGCTGTAGACCTGCAGTCTTTTACAGTAGAATGAAGTTTATTTCTAAGGTAACGGCCAATTATAATATCAACAGATGTGTTTAGATGTCTTAGGTACACAACATTTCACACATACATAACGTTTGATTGTCATGTAATTCTAGATTCTAGTTTTATAAGACGTGTTCTGATGTTAAATTTAACATCATCAATACGTTTGTTTTTAATGTGAAGTTTAAATATGTTGTATTTATATGTACTAGGGCGTAGCTTCGAACTCTGAATACATATGGAATACGACAACCAACATTTAAATTTAATGTTTGGAAGATGTCTACTAATATTTTTTACATCACCATTTCTATTCGGGTTGGCGGAACGACAACCAATTCTTTGCTGAATCAAAGCGCATTTCAAACATAATCATGCGTTATTGGTTACAAAAACAAGACAGAGAAGAGAAGAAAAAAGAAAATAGAAAAGAAACAATAACAAAGTAATTGTTAATGTGTGTCGATGATAATAGTTATAATAGACACTTCCGCCTACCACGAAGTAACAATAAAGCAGGAAAGAAAATTAAGTAATACATACTACATAACTACAATATAACTAATCTACGCGGATGAACGTTGGTTGTTAGTGCTAGAATTGTAAGTATATAACCGTATTTAAGCCTGGCGGTCCCTCTAACAATAGTGATAGGCAGCTGTAGTTAAATCATGCGCAACTGTTTCTATAGCTACTCTGAGAAAAGTTCTCTCGTTATGCCGACAATTAAATCGTGGTCAAGATGACTATTGCATATAATGGTAAAAATAATCATGAAAATGGACGAATTCACCACGTTCATGGCATTCTTGACTATGATCATGGTAACAAGGACTATTCCGATATTATGGTAATTGTTGAATCAGCTGTTTTTAATTGTCTTTTTCACCATGATCATAGTCGGTTCAATATCACCATACTGCAATAGTCATCTTAACCCCCAATAATGGCAAAATTAGCTATCAAATTCGTCTCTGTGTACCTTACCTTACCAATCACACTAAGGCCGGCGTGTCCTCAGCTGTACACAGAAGTTGTTTCCATTGTAATCGGTCCATGGCTGTACCTCGCCAGCCTCGCTGTCTGCGGAGGGTCCGCAGGTCGCCTTCTACTTGATCGATCCACCTTGCTCGTTGCGCGCCTCTTCTTCTTGTACCTGACGGTTCGTTTTCGAGAACCATTTTCACATGCCCAGCCCATCGTAGTTGACCGATTTTGGCGATGTGTACGATGGGAGGTTCTCCCAGCACTTGTTCAATTCGTGGTTCATTCGCCTCATCCACGTTCCATCTTCCATCTGCACTCCACCGTAGATGGTACGCCGCACCTTCCGTTCAAAGACTCCAAGGGCGCGTTGGTCCTCCACTAGCAATGTCCATGTTTCGTGGCCATAGAGAACTACCGGTCTAATTAATGTCATGTAGATGGTCGACTTTGTGGTTCGGCGAACTTTGTTCGATCTTAGCGTCCTTCGGAGTCCAAAGTAGGCACGATTGTGTATGTTTGAGGTATAATAAATCAAGTTTCGAAAAAATAAAGAACTCAAGTTAATAGAAATATCTCAGCTATAATTATTAGTATTCATGAAAAGTTTGATTACATCGACACTTGACGAATCATCGTCAAACCCTTCATCCTTGGCCAGGGAAGTTGGTCCGTTCTAAACTTATCGCCGAAAACAAATCGCGGTCTACTAAGGTTCTGCACTAACATTATCATTACTAATAAAGAACCCCAAGCAAACGTTCAGCAGCTTCTAATTTCCAACTTATGCTTTTCTATCTTCAATCTCTCAGTTGTCTTTAATTTGTTTTTTCTATTATACTGCCGTAAATCGCATATCAGTCCCATCTTTGCTTGATTTCCTATACATGCGTTTCACGGCAGTATACATCTTCTCTTAGCCTCATTTGCACTTTCGTTCTATCAGATGTTAAACGTCATTAAATTACCATTATTCTATAGCTTTCTAAAATGATTTCAATTCTCGACCACCTATATCTAAATTATTGTATTTTTGTAGTAGTTTACTAACAAAATTAGCCCTTAAGATAGGGCGTTGTGATAATATCACCATATATTTAACATATTCCATTTCTATCTCTTTTTCGGTGTTTTACATTCGGAGACATCAAGTAAAAATGGAGCATATGGGATAAGATAATGGAAGCAACGACATGCTATCAACCCCACTCGAAGGAGGGTAAGTAAGAACAAACTTCAACAGGTGAGTCAAAATAAACCTCTTAAAATTAAATGCTTTGTTGATTGATCCCGATATACTCAAACGTTAACAGTGCCTATCTGACCGACCGTCTGACTAGTTCATCAGTTTTATTGGTCCATATTTAAACCAAATTTTTAGTTAAATTGATTCCTATCTTGTAGTGGTATAACTAATTTTTTTTTGTGTGTAACAATACTTTTTGAAATGCCATGATTTTTGTCACAACCACTTCCAATGGTTTGTTTATGGCAACCGTATAAGTTTCCTTAAACAGGCTTATGAAATTTATTTGTAATGCTATGGACGTCATATGCATTTGTTATACTAATTATTGTTATAATATATGTGTTACTGCAAAAAGAACAAGAGAAATAAGATTAACTTTGGTGCAGTGTAACAGTTTTAGTTCAATGTATTCTTTTTTACCTCCTCGCCTCAGCGATGGTACCAACTGCAAAAGTGACTTCCGTTTGAACGAAACATTTTGGTCGGATTCGATCCGGATAAGTATGACTGCGTGAAGTTAGTTTATTTTACGTTTCGACTCGTGTGAACCGAGTCGGAAAACACTTGATCCCGATCCAAATGAATTTTGAATGTCTAATGCATAATTATGCCCACTGAAGCTGACCCAGCTCTCATTTTCACGGAGAAAAAACAGTCCCGTTTGAAACAACAAACTGGTTTGTTGACATCCAAACTAAAAAAATAGTTGTTGTAAATATCCGTTTTGTTGTTTTACACCAACGATTTTGTTTTAAAACAAACAGACAGGTTGGTTGTTTCTACCTAAAGATATGACCACAATACAACACAAATTATGGTTGTTCTAAACCTTGAAAGGGGTTTATTATTTCCAAAACACAGGTTGCGTTGCCTCAGGGAATCAAATTAAAATTTTAGATTGATTCAACCAAAGCGTTGGTTAAATCAAACTGATGTTTTGTTTGGTGCAAAAACAACTATAAATTTAGTTTGAAACAAACTATTGTTTTGGGATATCACATTTCTCGTCATCCGGTCCCGCTACATGATTAAAGTCTTTTACTAAGGTAAGATGCAAGTATTACTGTTTTACTTTAGTAAATAGTTAGTGATGATTGGTGGGTTAAGGAGAAATATTAGCGAAAAAAAAGTTGAGCAAGGCTACAGTGTTTATGTGTTTTCGACAATATTAATGTTTGCGGTGAAATTCCTGAATATCCCGCTTAAGTAAATACGGTTTCTGGAACGATAGCTTAACTGGAACAAGTATACATTTTGAAAGCTCCGAGATACACATATCTCGATACATATGCACTCGATGCATATGCACTCGGTTCAGTTCAGATCTGTAAAATGGAAGTGGCGACAATTGTTTTTATTCCCGTTCTCTACGTCACACACAACTTCCGACATTGTATCTTGACTAACAATTTAATTTGTTAAATACATATATGTAAACAATGCTTGTAGATTGTAAACAAAAAACATATTTAAGGGTTTTGCAATCATTATTTAGTAAATGTAAATGTAATATGCAAATAAATCATCATAAAATATATCTATTAAAAATGTTCCATAAACAAAATGTTTACTTAAGAAAAACTGAAAATAGTATACTATAGTATTCTATAGAAACGCTCTCATTTACATTTTTAGATTTCTTTTATTCTGTGAGAAGTATATAATTGTAAATCTGCGCTCTTCTGTATGTTTGTTAGCATTTTATTCAAATAAAATTTAATATATAATATTCTTGAAATTACAGAAAAAAAAATGTAGAAAAAACGTAAACGGATATGTTTGTTGTTTCAGCCGTTTTTGTTTGTTTGTTCCAAGCAGCATCTCAGTTTGAATCATACTAAAATTTGTTTGAAACAACCCGTAAGCGTTGGTAGAATCAACCAACAAATCTGGTTGTTTTCGTAGCTGTCATAATGAAACAACCAACATGATGGTTGATTCAGACGGATGTTAGTTGAACTTAACTGCTTAATTCCCGAAACAATTACTCAAAATTTTAGTTTGTTTTAACCATCGTGGGTAGCCAAATCAAACTAATATGATGTTTGTGCCCAATTCAACGTTAAATATCGGTTAAATGAAACTAGAAAATGTTTGCGTTTACCAATCTTTTTTCTCAGTGTTGTATGAAATTTATGCCAAATGACCGCAATATTTTTAATTTTTTCTTTGTTTTATGCCAAATGATTAATGATCCTCAGAGTACAGAGATATGAGGAAGCGGCCATGTTGAGCCAATCGAGTAGCGAGAACTGTCAAAATCTGAGCCAAACGAGCATGTTTACTGTTTACTGAAATGTTTCAATTGCTAAGTATTGAAATGAAGTTCAAATAAATGGTTTATATTTATTACGCTTCAAAAATCAAAAATAATTTTGCTAGTGTTGCTGAAATGAAAATTTGTCGGAATTTGTAGGCCATTTTTCATTTTAGTCAATTCATTTCACTGGTGCCGTGTTGTCAGTATTTTGGAGAGAATTCTGCTCCAGTGTCTAATTGTGTCTGTTTGTTTGGATCGCAGATTTCCTTATAGCCGTTCAATAATGAAATCACCAAGTCTGAAGTCAACATTAGGAATCACCTACATACTCATTAAAGTCTGCAATAGTAATCATCAGAGTATTTGGAAAGTTACTAGTCGTCCATACGACAGTTTCCGGCCAACCCGCTTCCAGTCTTGTCTCGATTTTGTAATGTACATATACGGTGATACATTGGTGTACACCAGCAATATTCAAGACGTAGCTTGTGTTGACGCAATTCGATTATTTAACACTTCTGCGGTTTGTGCAAAACTTTGCAATACACTTCATAGCTGATAGTTTTTTAAATATATAATAAACAAATTACGTGTACGTTATAAATTCAAACAATAAAAGCTGACAACGACGAAGTCACGTACAAAGCTGTAACATTTTACTTAGCAGCTTTTGTAAACAAAACGATCACCGTTGCCAAATCGTCGGATTGAATTTCCGCATTTCTCTGTACTCTGAGGATCACTACAAATGATCATTATGCCAAAAATCGATTGATCATCAACCCTGATAAAAATAACCATACAGTTACAAAACAATAATATAGCATAACATTCAAATCTATTTCCGACCATGAATCTTATTGTTCGTGGATCAGATAAATAAAAAAATATAATGTCATTATAATAGATCTACAATTCACTCTATATGCTAGGATTTTCAACAATTGTGAAACAATACAATTAATAGTAATTGACTCAAACTTGTTCGGAAAATAAAGATGTTTGCTCTAGGTAATATACATAACAACCTCCCTTTTTTATTGTGGATGGCTCAATTTACATTAGATTCTATTGTGGTAACAATAGGCCATATGAATAAAAACTAGTAATTACACACAAGCAAACCAGTTTGAGTAAAGTTAACTGTTTGAGCATTTGCTCAAATTCGTACACTCCCGCTGCACTTTACTCAATTTTTGAGTACAATTGTATGCTATCTCTTTTTGTCCAATATCCAAATATTTGTTCGTTTTGTCCAATAGCCAAATAGCCTGTTTGTCCAATAACCAAATATTTGTCATAGGCAGATAGGCATCTGACAAACATCTATTATATCTGTCAGCTGTCAACAAACAGTGTACTACAAGCTTAAGTTCGAATTTCGAATATAGCATTTGCTCCGTCTAAACAAATTTCTGTTGCTATTATTAGGTACACGCAGAAAAAAAATTCCGTCATAAAAAATATATTCAAGGTAAATCCAAACATAAATCTATTTTACTCTGGCCGCTAACATAAACTTGCTTTATTTCAAACACATTTTATGTTTAAACCCAAGTAAAGGGTGATACGGTCAAAATTTGGTTCATATCAACTTGACGTATTTTTTTCAATTTTGCATTTAAAAAACCTGAACACCCCTCATTTTGAAGGTGTGTGTGTGTAGAATGTTGCTCCTATTTTGATTTTGGAATTCACTCTTGAGTTGTCAAAATGCCGTCCAAGCAAGAAGAGCAGCGTATCAAAATTTTGCTCGCGCATCGCGAAAATCCGAGCTACTCGCACGCAAAGTTGGCAAAATCACTAAAAGTTGCCAAATCAACCGTTACAAATGTAATTAAAGTGTTTGGGGAACGTTTGTCGACAGCCAGGAAGTCTGGATCGGGGGGAAATCGAAAACCGGAAGCCGCTGAGACGACAAAGAGAGTTGCCGGTAGTTTCAAGCGAAGCCCTAACCTATCTCTCCGAGATGCCGCAAATAAGCTGGGTGTATCGTCTACAACCGTGCATCGAGCCAAAAAACGAGCCGGACTATCGACTTACAAGAAAATAGTGACTCCAAATCGCGATGATAAACAAAATACGACGGCCAAAGCGCGATCCCGGAGGCTGTACACGACGATGCTGACGAAGTTTGACTGCGTGGTAATGGACGACGAAACCTACGTCAAAGCCGACTACAAGCAGCTTCCGGGACAGGAGTTTTATACGGCAAAAGGAAGGGGAAAGGTAGCAGATATTTTCAAGCACACGAAACTGTCAAAGTTTGCAAAGAAATATCTGGTTTGCCAAGCCATCTGTACCTGTGGCTTGAAAAGCAGCATTTTTATAGCTTCCGGGACTGTCAACCAAGAAATTTACGTGAAAGAGTGTTTGAATAAACGTCTGCTGCCTTTCCTGAAAAAACACAGTTGTTCCGTACTGTTTTGGCCGGATTTGGCATCTTGCCATTACGGTAAAACGGCCATGGAGTGGTACGCCGCCAACAACGTGCAGGTGGTTCCCAAGGACAAGAACCCTGGGCTATTACCCAAGAAATACTGGGCTATTGTCAAGCGGAACCTAAAGAAGACCAAAAAAACTGCTAAGGACGAGCAGCAGTTCAAGGCAAACTGGCTTTCTGCGGCGAAGAAGGTGGACAAGGTGGCTGTACAAAATCTGATGGCAGGGGTCAAGCGTAAGGCCCGGCAATTCGGATTTGGAAAAGTGGAAGCCTAACTGAATATTTTTCCTGAATTTTATACTAATTGAACTTGAAAAAGAAATTTAATTTGATTTTTTAAATAAACGATTTCACCGATTTACTCGCGTTTTCCCTTGACCAAATTTTGACCGTATCACCCTTTATCATCGATGTTTGAAATAAAAATCACGTTATGTTTATTTTAAACATATTAATGATAAGAATAAACGTACAAATGTTTGAAACAAGAATAAATTATTATTGTTTTTAGAAAATATTTGGATTATTTTGGTTGCGTTCTAAATTTCATTTATTCTATGCATCTGAGTTAGTTTAATTCTGGTTGTTGCTAGAATGCCAAGAGGTTCCAAAAACCGAGCAAATAATCTACCGATTAATGTGATGATTGGCTTATGTTGCAACGGCAAATGCTTGCCTCGGCCTCGGCTAAACCATTCCTGGACCATTTTCCTTAATGTTGATGATCGTTTTCATTATTGTTACGACATTTACCCTTATTTTGGACTATAAACTAACAATCTCCTTTAAAGTTTTATCGATAGTAAAAAGTAAAATAACAAAATGCTGAATAGGCGGTTAAGTTTAATTACCATAAAAAATGGCAATTTTCAAGAACAACATTTTTGCTGTGCTCCATGCTAAAAAGTTGTTATATAATCCAGACCGAGTGCAAACAATTAACAACCTTTCAATGACAATATGGCATACATTAACAATATGTGTAAATGTAGAGGTTATACGGTGAAGAAGATTAAACTATTTGGTAACAATAACATAAATTGTGATAATATACCTTACATTCGAATTATAGTTTTTACAGTATAGCAAATTGTTTTTCGTTATGCGGATGATAGAGTCTGAAGTTATCATCGTCTCCTTCTCGTCGTGTTTTATAAACTTTCACTGAACGATCAAAAGTTTGATAAACAATTTTACGTCAACTACCATTGGAAATGATAAATAAACAAAATCTCCCACGTACATTTTATGTTGTTCCTTCCACGGAACACGATTCTGTTAGTTAAATTTCAACTGAGTATGTTTAACAGGTGACTCAAGATTTTGTGAGTATTTACTCAGATTATATTTTTTATTCATATGGATTTGGATGTTCGAAAAGTAAATACTCAAATTCCTGCTTTTGTCATATCGATGTGAGTAAATGCTCAAGTAAAAGGTTTGACGTACGCATTTGATCAAAGTAAAAGCTTTTACTCACTTAATTCATATAACCTAATAACAGTACTATTAACCGTTAATACTATAGATTCTATTGTATGGCTACAAGACTTTCAATTGTAAATCTATGAGAAATTTTTATTCGGGCAACATCTTATGACCACCAATTTTATGCTAAACGACCTTAAAGGCTGGTTTACAGTTCGGAAAAAGCATCACGGGATTTCGAAACGGGATTTCGCTCGGGATTTGGCACGGGAAATTTTCCAGATGCCGTTTCCCAACGTATCTCCACACTAAGTGACAAGCAAAGTTTGCGTCTCAGATTTTACGTATTGTTTACATTTGTGTAAGTTTTTTCTTGCATAAAACATTGAAAAATGGAAAGTTTTGAAGACCGCATCTCACAAATCTTTTGTAGTTTTGCTTTATCAAAATAAATGATTTATTTTATTTAAGTTTATTTTGACGATGTATGGGTTTACCTAGTCGATTCCCTCAAAGCATCCCAGTACTTCCGGCACTACTGGACACTGATGGATTTATTCAGGGACGTTAAAAAAGTACAACTGAAATATAGCAAATAGCAAATAGCATCTTTAGCTGTTTTGTTGTACCAAATAGCAAGCAAAAATGTTTTAAAATTTCTTGGCAAAGAGTAACTTTAATGTTAATCGCCTTGTTCCGTTTTGTCGTTTTTGCTACGCGTTTCTTTTGAACGAACTCTATATTTTCTTAGTCCAGTATTTCATCCTGGTTTAGCTGTTCACCAATTTTACCCTGACTGGCAAACCCATCAAAGTCTTCGAGCAAATCAAAATCGAAAAAAAAACATTTTTTCCCTGTTCGAGTTCAAACTTTCAAAATCCGCCGGGAAACAAATCGGAATGATTTGTTCCCGCCAAAGAAAAAGTGTGTAGAGATGAATTTTATTTCCCGGAGTAAATCCCGCGAATAGGTTTACACTTCAGGAAAACTATAATTTTTGTGTAGACTTAATTCCTGCCACGGGAATTCAAATCCCGGGCTCAATTTAAAACACACAGGCGCCCAAATCCCGTGACGCTCTTCCCGAACTGTAAACCAGCCTAATCATAATCTTGAAAATGAGCAAAATATAATCATATAATGAGTATTCCAGATTTACCGTATACTCATTATTTACATATTTTTGTCACTTTGAAAGAAACGCTGTTTATACACAGAGAAACCAAACTATCCAAAATTAAGTCATTTTCACTCATCTTGACAGCAAAGTAAAACCAGTCATAATTGAGTTTTTTAAGAAGTATCCAATTTTGAGTATTTTGGAAAGACCCAATGCTGAGTGAAATTAACTGTTTGTTGAAAACTTATCGACAGTAAAAATAATCCAAATTTGAGTCTTCTTTTTTAAAAATATTATTCGAAAATCTGCTCTAGTGAATTTTCTTTCTCTAAATTTAATAATAGTATAAAATGTATTAAATTAAATATGTATTTGTTTTCATTTTCAAGTATACATAAGAACACTCCCGAATAAAAATTTACATCAGGCTGATGTCTGATTTCAATGTCTACATCAACATGAAATTCAAATGTACATCTTACGTTGAACATTAGAGATCAGATCGTTTTCGCTGTATTTAGGCAAGGTAACATGATGTTAACATCAGACATTTTCAAACAATTTTTTTCTAATCCAATGTCCCTTTAACGTCATGATTTTGACATTCAAATAAAATGTTTTTCTGATGTTTTAAGATATCAAAGCATATTGATGTTTTCAAATGTATTTGAATAAAACAGCACAGTCAAAGGATTTTTGATGTTTTCAGATGTATTAAAGGTTATGAATAAACATCTTCCATATGTTTTCAAGTGTCGATTTTATCCAATAAAAGAGATGATGTATGATGCATTCAGATGTAGAAGAACGTGACGGTGTATCGTTTCCAGATGTTTTCAGTTGTAGATAATAACATTAAAACCAAATAATCTGAAAGCATCAACATCACATGTTAGGCTAAGGTAAATTTTTATTCGGGTGTTGAGTAAAGTACATAAAGTAAATATGCACCAATATCGCCAAAACATATACGATTCACACTTAATTTTAATCGCATCGGATATTTACCGATATTTTATGAGTACAAAATTTTACATCTATAAGAACATGGATTTCAACGCAACGTGTGAGTGTTATGACACAAGATGTATTCTGGCTTATTATGAATACAACATTTTACTTCACAAAGACCTTTGATTCTATTGTAACGTTTCATTCTTATGTTGTAAAAAGTTTTCTAATGCTGTAGACCTGCAGTCTTTTACAATAGAATGAAGTTTATTTCTAAGGTAACGGCCAATTATAATGTCATCAGATGTGTTTAGATGTCTTAGGTACACAACGTTTCACACATACATAACGTTTTATTGTCATGTAATTTTAGATTCTAGTTTTATGAGACGTGTTCTGATGTTAAATTTAACATCATCAATACGTTTGTTTTTAATGTGAAGTTTAAATATGTTGTATTTATATGTACTAGGGCGTCACTTTGAACTCTGAATACATTTAGAATACGACAACCCACATTCAAATTTAATGTTTGGAAGATGTCTGCTAATATTTTTTACATCACCATTTCTATTCGGGCTCTTCGTTTGTTATGTACACTGGGGTCATATCAGCGGTATGGTTGGATTTATGCTCGTTATAATTTTGTGTACCGAGCGAATGTGTTCCTCCAACACATTGAACTTGCAATTGATGGTTTCCTTACACTCATCAATGCAGGAATGTCTAAAATTTCAAAGCGATAACAATTAAAATAGGAACTTGAATAAATGAAATAATTACACTTACCGGTTATTTTTTGTAGCTTCCCGAGTCCATAGTTTCCTTTAGTTTGTAGGCACCTCACTCGCGTTAAATTTCGAACTGGATACTAGGCAATTTAAAACTAAATACTAGAAACTGTACGAAAAAAAATTTCCTTCCACCATTGTTGATTGAATGGCCTTCAAAAATTTTCAGCCAAAACAAAGAGAGCAGTCCAACACTCCGATTTGGATAGTTTCCCTCCGTACATTGAAAACTTACTTCTCTTAAAATACCTTGCTGTAGGTAAAATTAACTTTTTCAATCATACTTCAGGGTTGAGTTAAAACTACCTACCAGTGAGAACAAAATTATATCCAAAATAGTAGTCCTATCAGAGTACTTAATTTTGAGTACTGTCACACTTGATTTTGGATAGTTTGGGTTCTCCGTGTAAACAACTCAAATTTGAGTACGATGGACTCAAAATTGTCAGACGCAGTTTCACGGTAAAATGTGTGAAAAGTTCCACAGGAAGAATAACAATAATAATAAATCTTACCCATTAATGGGTAAAGGAAGCTTACCGTGCATTCTTCCGACGAATTTGAGTCCATCGTACTCAAACTTGGGTTTGTTTTAAAATAGCGTGTAGAGTGGACAACAACAAAGTTCAGCTGATTAGCATCTCGAGAAATTTGCGTTATGTTGATGTGTACTTCAAAACAATAATATTAAAACGGGAGAAATCGACGATCGTTTTACATCATTCGTCTAACAATTCAGCTATTCATTCGGTTTTTATAAGGGTTTGAACTATAAAAACACCGATTGAACCGAAAAACAAAACTGGTTATATATATGTCTATTCCAACATGATTGAATGTGGAGTTTGTTTCGAGGAATACCAAGAGAGCGATTTGGAGCAGCATCGGAAGCTGTGCGTGGTTCGGTTGGTGTTTCGGTGTGTTATTTGTACTTGGGACTACGTGAGTAAGGATGGATTGTGGATTCATCTTGCTATGCATGAGGTGAGACACGGAGACACATACGTTTGGTTAGGAAGTTTTATTTGTATTGCTTTCAATTTGAATCATCCATAGTGGAAATTAAATTCAATTTGGTCTTATCAAAAGATTCCAGATGAACAAAAGGAAATGCACTATCAGGAAACGAAAGCCAAACACAAATTAAATCAATGCTTTTTGTGCAACGACCAGCGAGCTTACCCGGAGAGTTCCTACAAGAATCATGTTCAGGTATGTAAGTGAGACATAACACAACATTGACAAAATATTAATGTTAAAGTTAAATTCTTTATTTTGATGCAGGACGTTCATGTTGGCAGCGAAAACTCCAAATCTGAGATGCTCCAAATTGATCATGAGTTAACTCGTGGTATGACCAGGAATCAATCAGTAAATTCCGATACTTTGGAAGTACATCAGAATGTTAGCAACATACCCATTAAATCTGAGCCAATCACTTTTACCTCTGCGTACTTTAATAAATCACAGAAAGTGCAAAGCAATAATTCAAACGATAATGTAGATTCACGATTGAATGAGCGTTCGTTTGATATTTTGGAGACTGACAACGATTATCATAATATGACCGAGCAGAATGCCGAACTGTTTCCTATTGTTAATGGTGAAGGCAACGATTTGCTGCTACCTGGAATGTCATTCGCTTGCGATATTTGTGGAATAACATTTCCCTCTAACCACGCGACCTATTATCATAAGGTAAGTAAGGTCTACTCACTTTCAACATCTGATTCTAACAAATGTTTTCTTTTTATATTTACTCCAAACAGAAGACAAAACATGGACAAATGCACAAGTGCCCTCATTGTCGAAGAATATTTCGGACAGAAGAATATCAAGCACATTTGTCATCATGTGAGAAAAACAGGATTTCTTGTAAGCTATGTGATTCAACATTTGAACTTCCAAGAAATCTTACTAGACATATGAAACGAATTCATCATGTTAGGAAAAAGCCAAAAAAAGAGAAGCAGCCGTCACAGGATATGACATTCACTTGTGATATTTGCGGCACGATATTTTCCTCTTATCATAATGTCCAATACCACAAGGTTGGTGTTTTTGTATGTTTGTTTCCCATTAAATTTTAACGTAACTTTAACGTTCTTTATTGCTCCAAATAGAGGAAGGATCATGGACGGAATCATAAATGTCCTCATTGTCGAAGCCTATTCCTGCTGGAAGAATACCAAGCTCACATGTCATCATGTGAACAAAAAGAAAGAATTTCATGTGCATTATGCCATTCAAAATACCGAAATTCAGTATATCTAGCTAGACACATGAAACGTGTTCATCGAATTCCCGCTCAACGGAATTCTCCTGTAGAAACAGTTGCTAGTTCTAGTCGGGAAACGTCGGATTCGTGTCAGAACGCAAATACATATAGTAATAAGGTTGAGAAGAACATCATCGAACCATGCCATGCAAAATCATCAAAGGCAAAATGTCCCCACTGCGATGGAGAATATGCCAGAGGTAGATCTTTGCTTAACCACATCAGAAATACTCATAGGCCGAGTGATTGCACTATCTGCGGTATCACATTTTACGGTGTTGAAAAAGCTCGTTATCATAAGGTAAAACAATTATGTATATCCTAACTTCCTTTCCTATGTTTCCTTTTCTGTCAAGAAATGCTTTCTTCATAAATTATAATTAAACTTATAAGTATTGCATTGTATCGCAAATTTATTTGTACCGTCAATCTGATCTCAAGCACCTAATAAAACCAAACGGCACTATTTAAAAAAGAAGTGATGTGAGATGATTATTGCATTGTGGGATACATTTTGTTTATAATTTCTCTCGTTTATAGATTATGAAGCACACACAGCCAATGTTCGAATGCGGAAATTGCTCGAAAAAGTTTTACTGGAAAAAAGACTTCAAATTTCATTCAAGCATTTGCGATCCTGTCAAAGAACACTGTTCACCCGAAGAGACTGATCTCAAAATGGACATTAAAGTTGAAGAGACTACACTTGTGCCACAGGATGAAAGCGGACACTTATCGGCAGATATATTCACCGTAATTATTTATCTTAGTTTGTGTCAACTCGAAAAATATCGATGATAGATGGATCCTGGAACAGGGATCGTTATTGGTGTTTTCGAGTTGACTCAATTCATGATTAAATCACAGAGATTAAACTTTGGAATGTTATGAAACCAATTCGATGATCTTTGTTGTTCTTACTTTCACAGGTTCTGCATTGCGGTGAATCGAAAGACGAAGGGACAAGTGAAGCTGAAGCATTAAGATTCAAAATCAAAGAGGAAATTCCAGAAGAAGACGGCTTTAGCGGAAACATTCAAATGCAATAAGTTAGGTTAGGTTAGGTTCCTTTATCAAAGAGGCTAGAATGGTATATGTTTCGGGACAGAGCATGCTTATTTATACATAACTAGCTGAACCCGGTGCGAGCCTTGCTACGCATGGAACAAAATGAATGAAAATTTAATAGAACCTGCTCATTTATGTTGTTTTTGTGAATGCATCTGGTTAAAATATTTTTGTTTACTAATGTAATTTCTGAAAAAAAACAAAGATTTATGTTTTTAATTAAACTTTTGGATCGGTAGTTTCTATAGGTCTTTCTTTCTGCGTAGAAGCATTTCATTGACAAAAAAATGTATCATCAAACGAAGCCGTATCCTGTCAGTTTGAATGTAATTTTCCCTTGCATAACCTTTGATCAATTTCTTGTGCATAATGTAGCACTGAGAGTAACTCAAGCATCCCCCATTCTTGGCTAAGCAGGGGTCAAACTTCTTTGAGTACATCTAGAAATACACATTTTGAGTTTAAGTTGCATGGATAATTCTCATGTTTGGTTCCAATTTCTGTTTCGTTTGTTTGAGAGGCCTCCCCCCCTCCCACCAGAGAGATGAGGTCTCAAACCACCTTAGAAAAAAATCTTGTCTAAAACTCCCCACATGCCAAATTTGGTTCCATTAGCTTGATTAGTTTTCGAGTGATGTGGCAATTTGTGTTTCATTGGTGTGGGAGCACCCCCTTCCAGATGAGGGAGGAGTCTCGAACCATCATAAGCCTAGGACCCTCACCGACTCCAAAAATCCCAGCATAAAAAATCCGGACATACTGCATACAAATTTTCCGGCCATACTGCATACAAATTTGCAAAGCAGTAGGCATAGTTCTCATGTTTGTTTGAAATTTGTGTTTTATTTGTATGGGAACCCCCACTTTTCAGAGAGAGGAGGGGCTTCAAACTACAATAAAAACATTTCTTGCCTTCAAAAACTCGCCTATACCAAATTTGGTTCCATTTGCATGATAAGTTCTCGAGTTATGCAGGAATTTGTTTTTCATTTGCATGGGAGCCCCTTTTTCTAGAGGCGGGAGGGGTCTCGAACTATCATAGGATACTTTTCCAAACCATAAACTCCTGCATACAAATTTCCATGGCAGTAGGGATAGTTCTCATGTTTGATATGTTTGGTTGAAATTTGTGTTTCATTTGTATGGGAGCCGCCCTTTCCAGAGGGTGGCGGGGTCTCAAGAAACCATAGAAACATATCTTGTCTCCAAAAACTCCCACATGCTAAATTTGGTGTCCTTGCTTGATAAGTTCTCGAGTTATACAGAAATGTGTGTTTCATTTGTATGGGAGCCCCCCCCCTTCCAGATATGAGAGGGGTTCCAGACTATCATAAGAATCTTCTACGACCCCTAAAACCCCTCCACGCAAAATTTCACGCCGATCGGTTCAGCAGTTTTCGATTCTATAAGGTTCAGACAGACAGAAATTCATTGTTATACATATAATAGCTGCGTCCGGTGCGTGCGCTGCTACGATTGCAACTAAATGAAGGGAAATTTAATATAACTGGCATCTTTATGGTTTTTTTTGCCTTCAAAACTCCCCACATGCCAAATTTGATTCGATTTGCTTGTTTAGTTCTCGAGTTATGAAGTAATTTGTGTCTCATTTGTATGAGAGCCTCCCTTCCTGAGAGAGTAGGGGTCTCAAACAATCATAAGAACCTTCTCCAACCCCAAAAACCCCTTCATATAAATTTTCACGTTGGTCGGTTCAGAACTTTCCGAGTCTATAAGGGTCTGACAAACAAACAGACAGACAGAAATTCATTTTTATGCATATAGAAATCTAGCCTCCAAAAACCCCCATATGCTAAAAGTGGTTTGATTTACTTGATTAGTTCTCCAGTTATGCAGAAATTTGCTTTTTATTTGTATGGGAGCCCCCCCCCCCCCTTTCAAAATAGGGAGGGGTATTGAACTTCCATAGAAATATTTCTTGCCTCCAAAAACCTCCACATGCCAAATTTGGTTTCATTTGCTTCATTGGCTCTCGAGTTATGCTAAAAATTATGTTTCATTTTTATGGAAGTCTCCCCTTTCAGAAGGCGGAGGGGTCTCAACCACCTTAGAAACATTTGTTTCCTTCAAAAACCTCCATTTGCCAAATTTGGTTCCATTTGCTTGATTTGTTCTTGAGTTATGCAAAAAATCGTGTTTCATATATATTAGAGACCCCTCTTTCAGTGAGCGGAGGAGTCTCAAACCACAATAGAAACATTTCTTGCCTTCGAAAAACTCCACACGCCAAGTTTGGTTCCATTAACTTGATAAGTTCTCGAGTTATTCAGAAATTTGTGTTTCATTTGGATGGAAGCCCCCCCCCCCCGTTTGGCCCATTCCAGATGGCAGAGGAGTCTCAAACCTCTATAGATACATTTCGCTCCTCCAAAAACCTTCAGATGCCAAATTTGGTTCCATATGCTTGATTAGTTCTCGAGTTATGCACAAATGTGTGTTTCATTTGTATGAGAGCCCCCCTCTTACAGAGGGTGGAGGGGTGAAGAGTCACCTTAGAAATATTTCTTGCCTTCAAAAATCTCTACATGCCAAATTTGGTTCCATTTGATTAGTTCTCGAGATATATAGAAACTTTTGTTTCATATATATGACACCCCCCCCCCCCCTCCCAGAGAGAGAGGAGGGGTCTCATGCTATCGTAGAAACAATCATTGCCTTTAAAATCCCCGCATGCCAAATTTGGTTCCATTTGCTTTATTAGATCTAGAGTTATGTAGAAATTTTAGTTTCATTTGTATGACAGCACCCCTTCTAGGAGAGGGGAGGGGTCTCAAACCACCATAGAAAAAAAAATTGTCTCCAGAAAACCCCACATGCAAAATTTGGTTCCATTTGCTTGATTAGTTCTTGAGATATGCACAAAATTCTGTTTCATTTGTATGGGAGCCTCCCTTTTTAGAGAGGGGAGGGGTCTCTGACTACCATATAAACATTTATTGCCTCCAAAAACTTCCGCATGCTTAATTTGGGTTCCTTTGCATGATCAGTTCTCGAGTTATGCAGAAATTTGTGCTTCATTTGTATGGGAGCCCCCCTTTTCAGAGAAGGGAGGGGTCTCAAACCATCATAAAAACCTTCCCCGGCCCCAAAACCTTTTTCATACAAAATTTCACGCTGATCGGTTCAGTAGTTTTCGAGCCTATTAGGTTCAGACAGACAGACAGACAGACAGACAGACAGAAATCCATTTTTATACATATAGATATACAAACCGATTAACATTATATGTTTATTTTTCTCAGCCTGTTCATCTTTCACGCTTTTCTTATTGTTGGGGTTTACAAAAACAAGGGTAAGAATGGGGAAGTAGGAGTTTTAGCGTTGACTTTAAACAGCATATTGTTGCTGCTGGTCAGGGCATTGTGTTAACCTGTAATGATACAATTAAAGTGGAATTACGGGGGAAAGGACGAAGTGGACAGGTTGAAACGACAGCTAAGACAGCTAATCAAACAGATACATCTATTTATTTCAAAAACTGGAAAATTTGCCCCACATAGTCCAAGTCTAGCTTACCCAGCACATTTCTTATATCTCCCTTCTCTGGTTTCCCTCGGGCCCGTTACACCACGTTCAGTCATCTACTGCATTTTGGACACCGGGACGCACACTTGCCCTGAGCCTCAAGGGAGCCCCTACTCCTCTCACCCCAGTCGAACCTCTGTCGCCAGCGATCAGCAGTCGTCCCGGTCCTGCGTTTGTGTTGGATGACGGGGTCTTCCGAACTCTGATTCCAGCCAAGCACGCTGCTATCTCAAACATTTCATGCGCTAATCAATTTGCCGTTTCCAGTTAACCTTCATCGACCCAACGTCGCATTATCTCTGCAAATTGGCGACTCAAATCTGCTGCCAGACTCACAGTGACCAACGGTAACGAAACACCACCGCTAGCGATCCGCAACTGTCACGGCCGCTCACGAACCTCGTCAAATACCGCTAACTCCTTCGGGACCTCCCACGAACTGCAAGTTTACTACCAGAATGTCGGCGGTATGAAGTCTAGTTCAATACTTTCTGGCTAGCTCGGATTGTTCGTACGACAAAATCGGCTCAATTATAGCACTCCCTTCCTTAGCTGCTTTTGGTTCGTCCTACAAGGTATTTCAGTACGACGGAACTGTCTCTCTAAATTGTCGAAAGGTTTTTGGTGGAGGCGTTTTGATCGCTGTACGTTACTGTCTAAAATCGCAGTACCATGGCAGACAAATGTCCTGCGCAAGCTGAGATAAAAAAATAGGGCGGCTTTACCTAGGTTTTCGAAACACCAGTCGATAGCATTACGGAACCATTAGGTGACACTCAACCATAGATACAAGCAGCTGGCTCGACGCTGCTTCTCGGGCCACCAACGTAAGCTGCAAAGCAAACTGATGAAGCATAGTCCTCAGGTGTTCTGGCGACACATCAATGAGCAACGCATGGAGAACGATTTACCTTCATCCATCTCTCGGAACGTTATTGCTGAGTCCGTTGTAGACATGTGTAGCATGTTCTCGGAAAAGTTTGCAGATGTTTTCCATAACGATGCCCTCCAGCCTCAGCAAATCGAAGTTGCTTCGAATAACGTCCCTTTGTCTGGACAACGAACGTTGTCTACATGGACCTATCTGCTGCCATCGACAGAATCAACCATGCCATCGCTGTGGCAAAACTGGAAACACTTGGCTTTGGCGCCTCCTTGCTTCACTGGTTCAAATCGTATCTTTGTGGCCGAATACTCCAGGGTAAATTGGCGATGAGCCGTCCTCTTCGTTCCCCGCCCTGTCCGGCATTCCCCAAGGCAGTCATCTTGGGCCGCAGATTTATCTCTTGTATTTCAACGATTTCAACCTGTTGCTGAAATCGCACCGGCTAAATGTCAGTACCGACCTAAAAAGTAAAGAGGTTACGGAATTTTTTTCAATATTACCAAGGGAAGGTCCATTAATTATGTCACGGGGGGGGGTTTGGGAAAACGTGATGATCTACACACTTAGAATTTTATGCCGAGTTTCGGCTTTCTGAAACCGAGATCCGCACAGCCGACCTCTCAGTTTCGATCTCGGCTTTATCATGTTAACCGATAATCTTGGTTAGGGTCAAACTGAAAACTCATTTAGTTAGCTGAAAATCTCGGCATGAGCAAACTGATGTACCGGTTAAAATTCAAAACAAACAAAAATAAGGGTTACAGAGATTTCCGTTAAACTGTATGTAAATACTCGAAATTTTGGATAAGATTTTGATCGAAATATTGAATATTTCATGCCTAAAGGCAATACCCTGCATAGATGGTGTTTTGCGTCAAATCCGCTGGCTGGCTGGAACCAGAAGGCGTGGAGTATAGCGAGCTAGATGGACGCATCAGGTAAGCCAAGACTTGGAGAGCGTGGGCGCAACCGAGGATGGAGAGAAGCAGCCATGAACCCGGTGAATCGGCGTAGAATTATTGAAGAGGTTTTACCAGTATAATTGATGTAGTGCCAATAAATGTATGTTTTTTGACCGCTCCACAAACAACATACGACTTACTCCACTTAGGAATGAAAACAATATGGCGCATGGCGGTTGACAGATAAAAAGAAAAGCCGAACCTCGGCTTACACCCCTGTTAAACCGATATTTCAGCATGATAGGCAACTGAGGTCGGTTGAATTTTGGTTAGCGTTTGTGCTCGGCTCCTAGTGATGCCGAGAATCGGTTTAATTAGAGTCCCTAGAAATATATATAGGGACTCTAGGTTTAATAATGATGTTACCCGATATTTCAGTTTCAAGTGATGCTGAGACTCGGCATCGTTCGATTTTTTGCCGAGTTATCAGTTAAATACAAAAATGCCGAGTGAATTCAGCAAAATGTTGAATAATAGAGCCCGTGAATAATTTTTAAGTGTGTATACAAAAAAAATTAGAAGGTCTATACAAAAAACGTGACAAGGTTGGAGGGGGGAGGGGGGGGGGGGGTTATAGGAAGTCATATTTTGCGTGACGTAATTAATGGACATTCCCCAAGAGGAATGACAATTGATCTGAATGGAACGAATGTCACCTTCACTTCGGAATAATCGAGCGGAATATTTTTCCGAAAGTAAAAGTGACAGCTCCGATTAGTTTGCGTGGATTCCATTTTTAATTTTCGTTCTTTTCAGGAGGATACTGATGCAAAAATTTCTTTTCGATTCTTTACTTTTCCGTTTCAGTAAACGGAATTGAACATGGGTTTGGGATAGAAAAATAAATTCATTTCTAACACGATACCGACCTTAAGCTTTGCTGATGACCTTAAAATCGCGTGGATTCGCTACGAGACGCTTTACAGATTTAGAGACAGTTCAGAAGTGGTGCTCTTGAATCCGTGAAAGTGTACCGCTGTCACTTTTTCTAGGAAGAAAGTCTCCTATTATCTTCGGTTATTCCTTGGTCGGAACTCCTCTGCTAAGAGACAACCAAGTAAAGGACTTTGGTGTGATGATGTCCCACATCATAAAAAAAGCTTCCCGAAATCTCGGCTTCCTTTTTTGTGTGGCTAAAGAATTTCGAGACGTGTACTGCCTTAAGTCGCTGTCCTGTTCGTTGGTGAGTTCCATTGATTGGTATCTGGGAGCCTAACGAGTAGTAATTGGACATTAGACGTCAAATTACCTTGACAAAATCCCGGTTAATATCCAACCCTCTGAACCACGATTTTTTTCGATACCTATGGGAGAATGGAATGTGACTATCTGCCCAAAAGCCTGTTGACGGAAAATAGGAAAAAAAAAGGTGATTTGTCGATCATAAATGTTGCCTTCCCACCTTGGAAGTGAGTTCGTTTTCTCATTACCTGGAATGGAACAATGAGAAAGAACCCAAACCAAGGTGATGGTGTATGAATTGTGTGATAGGGCACTCAAAAGAGGTCGTATGTCACTAACAAAATTCAGCGAGTGTTTCGCTGGCCTCGCTTTACGAATAGCTGAGACTATCCGTAACTATGAAAAATTGATCAGAGGGAAGAGAGGCAATTCGCTCAAATGCATAGTGTATAGCCGCCAACTCTGCGACGTATACGGAGCAAGGATTTTGAAGTTCAGATTCATCATTGATAGAATTTTTACACTAGTGTTGGCAAAGTCTTCTTATTTTTATTTATCAAACTACAAAACCCGCCGGCTTCGGTGGTGCAGTGGTCAGCGTGACTGCTACGTGGCACCCCAGTGGGTCTGGGTTCAATCCCAGTCGACGTCGGTGGTTTTTCGGAGGCGAAAATATCTGGTCACGTCTTGCTTCGGAAGGGAAGTAAAGTCGTTGGTCCACTGGTAGGGTCCAGGTGGTGGAGTCGTCTCCCTCGCGTCGGTGATTGTCACCATGTGAGGAAATCGGACGACGTAAAATATATAAATAAAAAAAAACTGCAAAACCACTGAGTGATTCGGAATTATAGTAAGATTGCGTTATATCGAATAACAATAACTGTGATATAAGTTTACACTGAACATAATGTTGGAGTAACTTTAACCATAAATTTGTAGTTGAAGTGAATTTTTCGAAGTGTCTTTAAATTTAATGAACTGATGCCTATTATAACAACATTGTTGTTGGGAATACTACGTCATCCTTTACAACATTGCACTTTTTTTTTTAAATATTTTCATAGTCGAAACCAATACAATTTTGCAATCATATTTACCGCATGTTTAGTGACTGGTAACGAATAATGTTCTCAATTTGACCGTGTCTATGGTAAAAATAACAACAGCGTTGTCTTGTTGACAAGTGAGTCTAATTCTTATTGAAGCACGCCATTTTCCCAAGACAGTGTTATAAATGTGATTCAGTGCGTAATTTGACCCAAATTTATTGTGAAAATGAGTGCGGAAAACTTTAAGATACCGCTCATTATTGACGAAATTATTGCGGATCCAGAACTGGTTGACGGTTTGTATTTATATTTACTTATTCGAGGTTGAATGTAATGAAAAAAATTTGTTTCTATTTTGTAGAACGTGATGAAAATCCAGAGCTCCGAAAATTGATCGTTGAGAAGTGGCAGTTAAATGAATCTATTTCTGGATCAACAATAGAAAAGGGCCTATCAACATTTGTAAACAAACACTTCTGAGCCTATTTCCTAGCAAAGCGTAGGCCACCCACACAAACCAATACCATCACCATGTAGGGGAAAATTTCCCCTACACGACGATTCTGTAGGTTTGCGTGTATAGCCAACGGCTTGCGAGAAAAGGGGCTCAGAAGTGTTTGTTTACAAATGTTGATGGGCCCTTTTCTATTGTTGATCCAGATTTATTCTATTTTGATCGGTTAGTACCTTTTACTTTTTATTTTCGTTGAATTCCTATATCGTTTTTGATAGGACATGGTGTTACGCTGGCGTATCTAGCGGATATTGACGAAGCTGCCCTGACAGACATTTTTTCGGTCTTAAAATCGGCCATAAGCATGCCCTGAGAAGGAAACTGCAACAATGGGAGGAAAGTGTTATGTACAAACAAAATCAAATGAGTAGCTGTACTAACTCTGAATGCATCCCAGGCCCGTCGACCCAATATCCCTCGCAAGCACCATTACACCCACTTCTGGCCACGTCGGTGACGTTGAATCTTTTAGAGGACATTCTTGAAAGGAATGAAAAGGGGAAAATTGTAACACAATTTTACAGAATGCATCAGCGGTTGGATACTCAGCACAGGAAATATTTGGCTCACACCATAGTGGATTATTATATCGCGAATGGACGCTATTTCCCAATACCCGATATGGCTCGCTTTGCGCAATGTATTGCTGAGAAATTTCTATCAGAGCTACCAGTAATAGATTCTATTGCGTAGGGCACATCGTTTATTATAATATTTATCTCATCTACAGGAAGCGTATTATAATCCGCGGGACGCAGCAATCAACAAAAAGCATCCATCCGGTATTCTCTATGATCGGTTTCATAATCGGAACAAGAGATATCTGTTGCAGCGCAAACAAGAGAAGAAGACAATCGACTATTGTAAGATTGTGAAGACTAAGGCTCTGGAGCTGTCTGATGAAGGTAAATACTGTTTGACTATCAATCTTCCTCTTGTGATCTAATAAATTCATGTATCTATCCTACAGAAATCAAAAAGCAGAATTCGTTTAAAGCATGGCTCCGAAATAATCTAGAATCGGCAGACAAAGTAGCTGAGCTTTGGCGAAAATCATTTCTTTTACGAATGAGAGAAATTGAAGAACGGACAGGTCCAGATAAGGTGCATTTGGTGACTGAGTGGCCGAGATTTTCGGATGAAAACGGTTACCTACTGGTATGAATTTTGATTATTGAAGTCGTATAAAAATATGTATAAATATTATTTGCTTATAGATTGATGCTGATTTTGAGACTACCCACATAATGAAAAACAATTTGCTATATAGTCAAAATTATATTTCGATTGTAAAATTTATTATCACATTTTATGTTATTGTTATCGAATAATTTAATCCCATTTTCACTATGCAATCTCTACATTAACACATATTGTTAATGTTTGCCATATTGTCATTCGAAGGTTTTTTATTGTCTGCACCCGGTCTGGATTATATAACAACTGTTTGACATAGAGGAAAGCAAAAATTTTGTTCGTGAAAATTGCCATTTTTTTATGGTAACCTAACTTAACCGCCTATTCAGCATATTGTTATTTGGCCTTCCACCATCTGACATACTGTTAAAATTTTATAGGAGATTGTTAGTTTATAGTTGTCAACTATAAGGGTAAATGTCGTAACAATAACGGAAACGGTCGTCAACAATAAGGGAAATGGTCCAGGAATGGTTTGTGATTATGCGGGTATTTATCAAAATCTGACCACATCTAATATTTTTGACGACTGAGAGGACTTCATTCCTCGGTATCTTGAATATATCAAACTAAACGGGTTGAAGGATGACTATTCCTGCCAATTGCTGACAAACTTGGAAGCAGATTCTGTGTCTCTGGATAAGTTAATCAAATAATTATATAATTCAAATAACCGCTTATCAAATATTTTTATATATTAGATACTCGGGACTTCATTTGCTGTACCGTTTTCACGGATTAATTAAACCCGTTCGCATTTCATCACGCAAGCTGCCAACTATCCTCCAAGCGCAAACTGATATGTGCTACGCATGTGCGACTGATGAAGAGTTTTCCGAAATAGTAGAATCATTGCGTAACGAACTACTGTCGGGTAAAATTCCGTTCACTCCACGTATATTCGTAGTTGGTAAGACAAAACAACTGACTGGCTTTTACGTTGTTACTGCGAAGCTTCAGTACAAACTACCAAACTTTTTGCGATGTGTGGATCTTGTAGTTAAACTGAAATTTTCCCTGAATTGCAACTTCCCAGAGAGCTGTGAATTATTTTGGTGCTTCATCGCCAAATATTTCTACAACATCAATTTCTCCCGAAAGGCAAAGAATATCCAGCTACTCAAACTTTTTGCACACTTGGGAGACGAAAAAGCAACAGCATGAATTGCCATTAGTGCCGGTGTCCTTATAGATCTATTCAACACATTTTCGATCATCTTTCAATTCATCATAGTACTCCTACGGTCTTCAAATACACATGTACAGCATGTGTACCTTCGGCATTGTTCCAGAACCTCCATCGCTTCAAACGACACATCAAGACGAATCATTCCGGTTTGTTTCATCCGATCGCTGCAGATCAAACTAATGAGCATCCTGTTTTAAGCGAGACCACGTCAGATACAGTGAATCCCTTGGTAAATCCCGATAGTAATGTAGCAGCCACAGTTCATCCTAAAACGTTCAACGAAAACGATGATACAAGAGAAAAGGACCATGAAGATAAAAAGTTAAGCGAAATCGACATATTAGATATAAGAAATACCTTACGAGAAAAATTTTTAAGTTTCACTTTAAGTTTACACAATAAGTCCAACTAAACGAGAAAAGATGTTGTGAATTTACAACAATGTATAACTGATGAAATAGTCAAGCCAATCTGTGATGCACTGCTGAAAGTAGCTCCAATGGTTGATCGCCCGGCAGGTATCAATGATCTTATTAATGACATTTACCATCCGTTTGAATTCATAGCTACAGAACAGAAATTAAACACCACACTTAAAAACTTAAACCTAAACGATTCATTGCATGTGATTAATTTTGAAGATGATGAAAACAATGTCGTTTCGAAAGGATGTCTCATGCCCATTAAACAACAATTCAAACGGTTTTTCGAGAGTGGAAACATATTTAATGAAACGATGGAAAATATGAATTTATTAGAAGAGAGTGAAGAAATTGCAAACGTCGTGAATGGAACACTGTGGAAAAACATTAAAAAAGAATTTGAAGGTAGAATAGTCATTCCTTACTTTTTATATTCTGATGAAGTTGAATTGAACGATGCTATTGGTGCTCATTCTGGTACCCATAAGGTAACTGGTATATACAATAATTTCCCCACAATACCGTCACATTTTTTATCACGTTTGGAGAACATATTTGTAGCAGGGTTCATAAAAGCATCTGATTTGACACGCATCGGTCCATCTAAAGCATTAAAAGCATTGATTGATTTGTTGATCGAGCTAGAGGAGACTGGATTAAATTTGGTAAACGGTGGTTATGAGATTCGTGTTCATTTCGTATTAATCGGGATTTTAGGAGATAATATAGGAATTAACACATTGATGGGATTCGCAACTTCATTCAGCTCACTTCTGTATTGCAGATTTTGTACTCAGAGTAAATACGTATCACAAAATTCAACAACTCTTGATCAAAATCAAAATCGCACTAAACATAATTATGAAATTGATGCTCAAAAAAGTTATAAGGAGTCAGGAATAAAAGAAGTATCTGCTTTCAATAATTTGAAGCATTATCACGTGGCCGAATTTGCTATTGTTGATATTATGCATGATTTTTATTCGCATGGTATATGTAGTTACGATTTGTCTTTAGTTTTATCGTATATGATGCAGACATTACAAATATCGTTGCAAACTATCAACTATAGAATACAGATGTTCGACGTTAAGGAGACTGAAAGAAGGAACACTTTCAAAATGATAACTCGAGAGCACATAAAATCAGCAAATTTCAAAATGACTGCCAGAGAAATGATGCTATTTGTTCATTATTTCCCTCTAATGTTTGGCGATTTGATACCAAAAAATGATGACGTGTGGAATTTTGTACTATCGTTGGTTGAACTAACTATTCTTATCTTGCTACCTAAATTCAACGACGAATTGCTCAATACCCTAGAAAAACAAATTGAATATCATCACTTTCATTATAGACACATTTTTTCACAACCGCTCAAACCCAAGTATCACATCTTGCTCCATTATGTTCAAACAATTAAAAAAATAGGGCCTCCACGATATACGTGGAGTTTTCGCTTTGAAGCATTCCATCAAGTGTTCAAAAAATATTCCAGGAATATTACCTCCAGAAGAAACATATGCTTAACACTATGTACAAAGGCTAGGTTGATGTTTATGCATGACATAAAACATCTAAACAATTTTAAAGATCCTATAACATACAAAAATCCAATCAGTTTACGTTCAATCGATTTGCCATATTTTTCTATGTTAGATTTGACGAATGAGCTATTGACATTGCATTTTAAAATAGTACGTATTGTGATATACAAGGGCACTGAGTACAGTGCTGGTCAGTTTTTAACGAAATCCACCCTTAATATTAAATCTGTTGAATTGTATGAAATTAAAGACATACTAATCACAAACAATACCGTATACGTTGCATCCCAACAATGGGAAGTAAGAGAATATTCTTACCATTTTGCATCATTGAAAGTCAACATGCCTCAACCAGTGTACCGTATAATTCATTTAGATTTGTTTGATGGACCTCCAATTCATATATACGTCGTTCAAGGATGCAACTATGTAAGGCTTAAAAAATATTTTATGTAAATAGATCAAGATACTTTGTTTCAACCATTTTTTTTTTGAAATTTATATAAAAGTAGTAAAAGGTTTTATCTATCGCATATAAGCTTATAATGAATTTGTAAATTTGCGAATACAAAAAGAACTACATCACTATTTTGTAATTTTCCCAGCTCAAACGCATTATTGACGGATCTGAATTAGAATAATAAAGAATTTCAAAACAACTAAAAATGTGGTAAAATTCACTACAGGATCGTTATTGTTTTAAACGAAATTGATAGCTAAAGTACTTTAAAATATTTTCCTGAATACCATGGTACACCTACACATTGACTACATGGTTGTTGTAATTTCAAACGCAATCCACAGTTAAAACCTTCACTTTCAACTGTTTTTAAGATAACCATAAAACATGGTAATTTTGACTGCAGCACTCACACTCCGTGTCCATGGTAAAAAAAATCACATTTTCTCGTCGAGTTAAACATGTTAAGTAGTCTGCACAAATCAAGTGGCGTAGCGCATTTAATTTAAACCATTAAAATAGTAATTTTCACCGCAATGCTGTTTTCAGTGTAGTTAGCGTTAAAAAAATTTGAGTAATATGTAATAGTCGTACACAAATATTTTAACCCACAAATTTGAGTAATATTCCACGGACGTATAATGCGAAAAACTTCTGAAAGCTGAAAAGCGTCTGTTTTTGTTGTCGTTTCTTGCGGGAGACCGACTGTTTATTCGAGTATTTCGTCCATAAATACCTACAAATTCTGTTACAGCATTATTCAATTCAATATGGTTCAGTGTGAAATCTGCCTTGCGGAATACCAGGAAGGCGAATTGGAACTACATCTGGAGAATTGTGTGCTTCATTTGGTGTTCCGCTGCACCCATTGTAATGCGGATTACATGAACAAAGAAGGATTATGGAATCATATGGATCAGCATGATGTAAGGAAGATCCTAAACTGGTTATCCATCCGTATCTGCAATCCACGCTGAAACAATGTTTATATCTACAGATTCCAGATAGAACTAAGGAAGTACACTGTCAGGAAATCAAGGTTACACACAAGTTGCACCAATGCTCACTGTGCAATGACCAACGGGCATATGCGGAGATTCCCTACCAGGAGCACGTTCATGTAAGTGATGGGTTGTAATGCTACTACAAATATGCGATAGTTCAATCATTGGTTGCCCTTACAGGACGTTCACGAAGATTTTAAGTTGAGTAATGCCGATAAGTCGAATACCGGTCTGCCGGTATCATCGGAATCTGATGCCCATGGAATTGTCCAAAAGGTCAGTAATTCCCATGCAAAGATCTTGAGTCATTTTTTTTCAATACTGTCTCTTTGTTCATTTTAGCAAACGAAGCACACGGAAGCCAAGTATCAATGTCCTCATTGTTCGAAGGATTTTTTCGAACAGAATGCCTTAAGACTGCATTCGGTAGTTTGTGCGGATAGTAAGCAATCCTGTGAACTGTATAATTCTAAGCTCAACACCAAACACGAGAATGTTGAAGGATCTTCGAAAAAGGTCACGCAAGAGTCAGAGACAAGTTCTGTTTCGTTAAAAGTAAAGAAGAAGGAGATTAGAAAAGTAAAAACGGCAATGTGCCCGCACTGTGGAAAGCTACTATCTGCTAGTCACTTGATTCCTCGACACATCGAAATATGGCATGTACCAAGCTCTTGCGACATTTGTGGAATTAGTTTTCCGAACAATTATCAAAAAGATTCTCATGTGGTATGTATATCGCAACGTTTTTGTTTTTACATTCAATACATCATGTTTAATTCCTTTATACAGAAATCGGCTCACACGCAACCAAAACATAAATGTCCTTATTGTCCACTGGAATTCAATAACACTTCACTGTACTGTTCACATTTACCCTTGTGTATAAGTAGGAAATTCACATGTGACATATGTGGTTGTAAATTCAAGCACAATTTCACGCTTGTCCGCCATAAACGAAAATCCCACCCATATGTGAAAGTGATTGAAAATTACGCTTCCGTTGAAAACGGCAATAAACAAGTTGCTTCCACGGAGAAGGAAAAGAAAGTAGTCTCGAATCGAATAGCCATTACTGATTGTCCAATTTGTGGAGAAACGTTTGGCGATCAGCAACTAGTTGATCAACACATCCAAACCATTCATCGGATGACAATTCGCGTCTTTACTGCTGATGAGGTGTTGGAGCAAGAGGTGCGTATTAAATTAGATTAGATTATAAATTATAAATTTATTTCGTGACATTCTGGCATAGATTTAGAACGTTTATTGATCAAATGTAATTGACATAATACATTTTCACCCATCTCATTTCATCTTGTCATTACTTGTAAAAAATGCTAACTACTAATTTACGATTTGTTCCACTCTGCTCACACGCCCTTAGCCGACAACAGCACAAAACGACTCTCAATTCGACGTAGAGAATAGCGCAAACGAACTGCTTCGTGGATTGGCTGTCCAAACTGATGTCGGGGATGTGCAACATGGTGAAAATTTGGAACTCAAGATGGAAGTCCACATCGAAGATACGATGGTACAAGAAACCCAAGATCGAGTTCAATCATTCACAACTACTTCGACCTGTCATCAAGTAGACTCTAGGTCTGATCTGAAGAAACTTAAACTGGATGGGGCACCGCTCGGGAATGAAATCAAAGCAGAAAACTTTAAGAATAAGAGGCCTCGTAATCGCAAGTGTCGCAATATTTCGAAATATTCGGAATGAATTTAGCAAGTCATTTGTAGTATTAATTTCAGTAATAGAAGTGTGTTTATCATATATCATAAAGTAACGTAGTAGTAAGATACAGAATATGATTACCATAATAGCGATTCACATCGCGTAGAATGATCTCAATAATTAATTATTAAGACACGGAAAACGAAAGGATGTTAGGAAATGTGAAAATCTGAGGGGATATGTTTTCATAGAGATGAGACAGCATCTTTAAATTTTAAATTTTAAGAGTGTTCGCCGACCTAAGTACTTGAGACTTTACTGTGAAAAATTGGTTACATATTTATTCTTGAAAGTTCTGACCATCGCTAGCCACAACGCAGAAAAATCAGCTCATCTTTCGAAGCAATCCATAAATCTACCCAGTTGGCCTCTTCGTAAGAACGGAAGTGCAGCTCAGCCAGGCCATGCGCCGTCGATCGGAAAAGGTGTTAGTCGGTAGGAGCAATGTCTGGAGAAAACGGCGGGTGTCGAAGGATGCCCCATTGTAGTGTTTTTAGGTAGGTTTTAACGACGTTATCACGCCGAGTTGGTCCACTAAACACACAGCATATGCTTCGAGCCATGAATGTTTGGCTTGGTTGGCCATGTTGATGCATAACCGGGGTGACCCTACGATTTTTTTCGCCTCGCGTTATCGTAATGGATCCCCTTTTCATCTCCAGTAACAATACGATGCAGAAAACCCTTCCTTTTTTGTCGTTGGGGCAGCAGTTCACACGTGAACAACGCCCTTCGACGTCTCTCGGCTTCAAGTCGTATGGTGCCCAATGTCCTTTACTTTAGGATCATTCCCAAGGCTTCCAAACGATGTGAAATGGCTTGTCGAGTCACACCCACTGAATCTGCAAGTTCGTGTTGCGGTTGGCATGAATCTTCTTGCAGTAATGGCTCCAAACCTTCATCTTCAAACGTTTTCCCCAGTCCGGGAAGTTCCTTGTCCTTTTCAAATGGAAAGCAAAAAGCGAAACTTCCTGCAAATGACGCTTATTTGGCTCAAATTTCAACATTTTTGCGCGCACTAAAACATACACTCCTGTTTCATTTTACCCAATTTTTGAATACAATTGTATACTAGTCTAATGGCTAGCCCACAATTGATGCGTTGCGGATGCGTTTGCGTGAATTTGACAGTTTTCCCATAGGTTTTCTGTCAAATTTACGTCAACGCATCCGCAACGTATCAATTGTGGGTGACCCTTTACAATAAGGCGTTTTTGATTCGACATTGTTCACTAATATTTACTGGTGGCGCTATCTATTGGAAAACGATGGTTTTCTTTTTGTATCCCTGTATGTTTATCGTGAGTCGGATTAGCAAAGATTGAATTAAAATATCAGGTTACATTTCAAACTCCCGAAAAAACGAAAATGCTTCCCGAAAAAAACGTATAAAGTCAGTAAACTTCCTAGAAACTCAGGGAACTTATCAGAAGCTCGGTGTACTTCTTATAAATTCAGGAAACCTCCTCAAGGTTTTGCTATTCTGCATGATGTTAAAGAAACTTTCCAGGAAATAAGGGAACTTCTTAAAAGTTAAGGGTTCTTTCTAGACGTTCAGGCAACATCCCTGAAATTCAGATTGTTTCCTAAAAATTCAGGAAATTTTCTATAAATTCAGGGAGCTGACATGAGTTCAGGGAACTTCCCAAGAGTAAAGGGTTCTTCACCGAAGTTCACGCAACTATCTAGAAATTCAGGGAGCTTCCCAGAAGTTCAGGAAGCTTATCAGATTTGTTTGGGTATTTATAGAACTACTCAAGATGTTCAGGGAACTTCCCAAAAGCTCAAGGATTTTTCCAGAAACTTAGAGAACTTTCCATAAATTCATAGAACTGTCCAGACATTCATGAAGCTTTTCAATAGTTTACGGATCTTCCTAGAGGTTCAGAGAACTTTTCAGAGTTTCATGAAACTTGCTAGAAGTATACAGAACATCTTAGGAAAAGGTGCTAGAAGAGCACTACAAATGTTGCTCTATTTGAGAAGGTTGGTGGACGAAGTCAGGAAACAGGACGAAAGAAAGCTGAATAAAAGTCATCCGACTTTCGTCGGTGTTCCGATCAAAAGTGTTCGCTGTTGAAGTTGATGCGGTACACGATAAGATGCTGTGACCAAAGCTGAATTTTATCTTCACGTTTGCAGCAATTGTCGAGTCGTTTCCCAGATGAAATCTCCTATGAATTCGTTTCTTTTTGACGATTTGACGTGACTTGTGAGCCGTTATGGAGCAAATTGTTAAGCTCGAGCGTCGGACAGTTAAATCGTTAATTGAAATAGAATCTTCTTCTAGCCCTTAATGTGCATATTGGTTTTGCCTTTAAACCGGCAATTAAGAAAGCAACAGAATTTGCTTAAATTTCCGCACAAAGACGTTTCCGCATTCCGCAACGACTTAAGGGTCACCCACAATTGATACGTTGGGGATGCGTTGACTTAAATTGGACAGAAAAGCTATGGGAAAACTGTCAAATTCACGCAAACGCATCCGCAACGTATCAATTGTGGGCCAGCCATTATGATCTTTTTACTGTGCTTGACGTTGAGAACACGAAGTCCTTGATACAATATGCACGCATCGCACTTTGTACTCGAAAAACTCGATAGCTTTACTATTTTTCTTCGATGTTTATGCTTCTAGAAACTTGGAAGATCAATGACAACAGCTATGTGTTCTCGATAGCAATATGAGAGACCAGATTATGCAATGGAGGAATCCAGGTTGAAAAAAGAAGATGACACCGAGTGGTGATAAATTTGACAGCTCCCATGTTATAGTATAGGACGAAAATATTGAAGTGCTTCTAATAAATTCAAATGAAATATTAATTAAGAGCAGTTTGTTGTATGATGGAAGAAATTTACACCAACGTATCTATTGTGGGCAAGCCTTTTCCGCGGTTACAAGTTAAAAACTCACCCTCAGAACAGTTACAGGATTACCAAAAAGGTTTTAAAGTAACTACGTTGCGTGATAAACCCATCTCAAGAAATTGCTAAGCTAATAAGAAAAGATAAGAACAAGTGTAAGTTTGAGGATAATAACTAAAAAATGCCAGTTTTTCTCGGAATAGTCGAATAAACTTAAAACTTATCATACAAATTAGATTATGATTGCGCCATTGGGTCTATTCTTGACGAGTTGAGTTGACTGTCAATTTGATTCGCACGCAATTCGACAATTGTCTATACTCTTCAATTGAGAGCGACTCGTTTCAACTCGCATAATGGACCCACATATTTAGAGTAGAGCAACGTAGAGTGTGACCAATTTTTTTGGTATTGTCAATTAAAATACATAGGACTTATGATCAGATATAATGTATAAACCTAATGAGATTTTAGTCATATGGCATTTTCAACTTTTGTTGTAATATTTTTAATCTTTTGATTTTTCTGCTTACTGAGCAGAAAGTCGCAAGTCCACTAGGGGCGACTCCGGCGTAGTGGTTAACATCCATACCTCTCACGCCAAAGCCACGAGTTCGAATCTCACCCCCGGAGAAGTTGCAAAAATATCCGAAAGGTATTTGAGTGACTACGACGGAAGCTGAACCAGCCCAGGCCTGAAAATCTCGATAATAAAGGATGATAATAATAATAATAATAAAATGTCGCTAGTTGCATCCCACAATTTGTCACTTTGATTTTTTCCACTAGATAAAAAATAATATACCGCTCCAGTGGTGGCAAACACTTTCCATAGTAGATTCCTAACCTTGCTTTGTTCAGACTACGGAGTTGTAAGTGTACAAGCAACAATACAAGGAGGTTATAAAAAGTATCAACAAGAATAACGCGATCAAGATAGCTTTGTATCATGTTACAATTTTGTTATCTGTACCCAGGTAACCAATAAGCATTGCCATATGCAGTAAATAAACCCTAAATTTGCATTTCAGATGCAACAAGCATTATATCAGCATCATGAATGCTATCTGTTGTAAAGCTGCATTTCAAATGGTATTTAAAAGCTTGTAGCTTATGGCACAGAGTAAGCATTTCGAATGCAGAATAGCAATAATGAAGCATTATCATAGCATTGCAGTAAGGCAGCTGTATATTGGGCCAAAAGCGGCATTAATGTTGCATTTAAGGCGACCCAATAGGTTGCCGTAAACACGCTTAGGAACTGCTTATTGGTAACCTGGGTCCAAATCATACAAACCCTACACTGAACCAAGAAACAACATTAAAATTACTAAAAACATCACATAGCTTCACACAGATCATATACCTATTCATTTTATGTGTATCCATTGAATGTCATGTGAAAAACACATAAATAGTATTATGATACCCAATAATACTCATCTGACAAAACGATACATTGTATGAAAACGAAGGTTAAGTGTGTTGTCAGATGAATCTTATGTGATTTTCAAATATGAAAAAAATGTGCAGTATTTTCACAATGGCGAATCGGAGTATTCCACTGCTGGCGGATTTTGGCTTCTAGAAGAAATCACTGGAAATTTTACAGCACATTTTTCGTAAAACCTACATGATGAGAAAATTTAATCTCTTTATTATATAAGAGTGTGAAGTGGAATTCAGTTAACGCATTTGGTCAACGATTTCGCATACAGTTTGTATTTACGAGTACATCGATGCCTGGAGGAAACGGAATGTATGTATTCTGGCGCATAACAAGTGAACGTAAATAATTTATCTACAATTTCGATAATTTATGTTCCACTGAAGCCGAATGTTCTTTGAGCGTTAAGGAGCAATCAACTTCTATTGAGGACTCAGGAGTCATCGACTTGAACGACAGGAGGCTCTCAGAAATACTCGAGATCTCTGGTGTTATTGATGGACAACGTCTTGAACCCGGCGATGCAGTCTGCGGTCACATAGCTGAAACGTCCAGACCATTGTTTAATTTTTTTTGTTTAATTGTTTTATTATTCAACTCCAATGACATGTAAATATTAAAAAATCTCAAAATAAATTCATTTCAAAACTATTAATATATCATTTTTCATTTTTTCATTTTCATTTTGCAGCACAGGGTGGGGCAGTAAGAGCGCAAGTCAATCCAAGGCTGATAGAGAAGGAGGGGTAATGGCTGACTCGCCACATGCAGGCTACATGATCGCCATGGGTGGGGATAAGGATTAGGTTGGGGGAGGGGTTTGTAGTGTCTTTGGATTGAGATGATTGCTCTGCTACAAAATGACCTGAAATGTTTAATTTGTATATTAATCGGTACTAGTAGTGAGTGTTTTATCATAAATCATTTTTTTTTTCGGGGTTGGTTTTTTTTTAATTTTACAAGTGATTTGGCCGGAAGGATTACTCTATGGTGACCAAATGAACACCGGGCTTTCAAAATCAGCTCATATAATTTTCTTGAAAATTTTTGGGATTCAGTATCAGTCAGTGTGAGCGTTATGTTGTCCAGGTATTTGTTAAAGTCCGTGTTTTTGTACTTGTCCGCGTCATTATATTGTTAGTGATATTCTTGTTAGTGCCGTATCTGCGCAATCTCACATAGTACAGGTGTGACAATGTAACAGCTATCTTCCTTATTCTACGCTCCCAAATGGAACAAAGTATTTGACGTTAGACTCATCGGGAAAATAAGCTGCTCTGTTGGACATGTGTGGACGGTCACTTAATATATAGTTATGTTTGTATGTATGATGTGTATGTAGTTTTGGTAATGTCACTGATTTACTTACCCACACTGTTGTTATTACTTTTGATTTGTTGGGAACATACCTCCATAGATGATACTCGCATGCATGTGCTTCGTCCACGTAGGTCTTTCTTGGGAGGCTACTTGGTCTTGTTCCAACCAAAGGCCGAGATGCCTGTCTATCCAAGTTGAGTCGCCATGAGACTCGGATTTGCTTCTACTGTGACACTACCAAGCTCCAAGCCTAGCCATGCTTATTCGAGTATAGTTTCTTTTTTCGTTCTAAAAGTAAAAAAAAAACATATTCGCTTCTCTGCCAACAACAGCCAAACCAAATGTAGAATATGTGTGGTGATGCTTTCCAGAAAATTGCAGACCCACATTAAAACTCAGTTATAATAAAAGTATTAAAATTAAGAGACGATTCTTTGAGTAGTATTAATATTAGTGAAATTATACCAATTCTATATTGTATGAAAATAAGGAAAGGTGTCAAATTAAAAGTTAAAATTCTACTACTAGTGGGTTCAAATGCACTTCTGGTCCACATCACCCCTGGAAACACTGGTTTGCATCTTTCCCGTTTGGGTAAAGATCCAGATAAGCCCTGGGACCTGGTAGTTTTCAAGCTACCACAAGGTTTTTCCAGTGCTCAGGGATTTCAAAACTATTAATATATCACATGAAATTTATTAAAGATGTCAATCATTCTTATTGAAATTTCACATGAATTACATAAACCAATACTAATAATTCTCATTGGGATTTCACATAAAAGGTATGTGACTGTTCCAATGAATATAATATGAACTATCTCTTGGCTGTTTAAGTGTTTTTCACATAGAAGTTATGTGAAAAGCTACATGGAAAATAACTATATGTATTTTCAGATAAATTTTACATGATTTATCGGTTCAGTGTAGCTTACTAACACAACTATCCTTCCCTTGCCAATTGTGTAGACGTACAGGCGACACAATTGTCAAACTAATAACCTAATAATCCTTTGCCTTTCCGAAGACCGGCATTGGAACTGCTCTAATAATAGAATGCATGCATGAACTTGTAGAAAAACTAATCCCAAATTCTATCTTAAGTGATTCTCTGTTGAATTGCCATCTGAAATTGAAGAATAAAAACAAACACTTATCAACAAAAGATACGTAACGACCTCATCCGTTTTCCTTATGGCCATCACAATGATTCCCTGAACAAATAAATTAAGCTTCTGAGTCGTAATCTACCTGCGATACGAGCCACTTACCTACTTATGCTAATCCAACGTCCCGTTAGGAAAGTACATGCGGTTCAATGTTTTGCCACGAAACTCGATTCAGGACTGCTTGTCTCCAGTTCAGCGACCTTGCCCCACTTGTACCGGCACGATTTGAGGCTAACACATTTTTTAGGGATTGTTGTGCGACATGCTTACAACATGTCCCGCCCACAGTACCCGCCAGGTTTTCCGACTTACAGCATACTCAGCATCTAAAGGTGATCATTTTTACTTCGGATGCGGCGACTCTCCATTTCATTAGCACGGATACTCACCTCACTCAAGTTGAAAATAATAACCTTTTGGATATAACGAGTTGTCTCACCTCACACACAGCTGAAAAATTAAAACTAACATTTAACTTAAAACAAACCGAAACACGGTTACAAACTATTAACAAATTCCTTCAAGCAAACGCAAGTGATTTTTTTTTAAATTCCTCTTGAGAAAAATTATATTTTGACAGATAGGCCTACTGCTTCTGTGACTTGCAGACTTCTTTAGTGTTTCAGTTTTTTTTAAATTATTTTTAAGGTGAACAAGTGAAGTGTTATTTTAAATTTTCGTAGTTTTCCAATTCCAGTCTTGTACATAGTTTTCGTTCAGTATAGGGGGTAAAGTTTACCTCAGGGTTTTGTGGATTCCATAGCTCACGGCAATAATGCGTCTACGACAGTAGCGCAACTAGAAATTAATTGTGGTTGGAGGGATGGAGGGAGGAAGGGGTTGTGAGCTTGATGGTAAACTTTTTGGAAAAATTTGATACCACTATTTGAGTTTTATAATTCAAGTCTCTTTAATAGTTCAAACGTATAATGTTATATTTTAGCTTAGGCAATGATTCAAATTTTCAACCATCTGTGTTTGTTCGTTCGGTGACACCAACATTTTCGGTGATCTACATAAGCGCAATACTGTTCAACCTGTGGAACAGAACCCGGTACGAGCGGAGAGATTATGGAAGGAATTCCGACAAGGGAAGGTCCATTAATTACGGCACGCAGTAAGGGGGAGGGGGGGGGGCTGGTAGAACGTGTCAATCCATGCAAAAAAAATTGAAGGTCCATACAAAAAAACTGACTAGGGGGAAGGGGTATAAAAAGTCACTTTTTGCGTGACATAATCAATGGACGTTCCCTAAGTGGACTATGGACAAACCAGCGAGATAAGTTTTCGGAATACGCGTATGGAACGAAAGAAGGAACACTTGATGACAGCGATTTCATTCTCGTAAGCCCGAATAGAAATGGTGATGTTAAAAATATTAGCAGACATCTTCCAAACATTAAATTTGAATGTGGGTTGTCGTATTCTAAATGTATTCAGAGTTCGAAGTTACGCTCTAGTACATATAAATACAACATATTTAAACTTCACATTAAAAACAAACGTATTGATGATGTTAAATTTAACATCAGAACACGTCTTATAAAACTAGAATCTAGAATTACATGACAATCAAACGTTATGTATGTGTGAAATGTTGTGTACCTAAGACATCTAAACACATCTGATGATATTATAATTGGCCGTTACCTTAGAAATAAACTTCGTCCTACTGTAAAAGAGTGCAGGTCTACAGCATTAGAAAACTTCTTACAACATAAGAATGAAACGTTACAATAGAATCAAAGGTCTTTGTGAAGTAAAATGTTGTATTCATAATAAGCCAGAATACATCTTGTGTGATAGCAATCACACGTAGCGTTGAAATCCATGTTCTTGTAGATGTAAAATGTTGTACTCATAAAATATCGGTAAATATCCGATGAGATTAGAATTTAGTGTGAATTGTATATGTTTTGGCGATATTGGTGCATATTTACTTTATGTACTTTATTCAACACCCGAAAAAAATTACCTTAGTTTCAACATGTGATTTTGATGCTACATAAACATCAAAATCAAATGTTTCTCCTGATGACGAATATTAAAAAGAAACTGCAGTATATTAAAGTGTATTTATTCAGTCTTTGTATATTGTTTTCAAAAATTTCGAGCAATACAATTCATCTTGAAATAACCTTATACATTTAGTAATCTTCAAATCTTCTTTTATTTCTAAAAGTGTTGTTTTATCTGTTGCTTCTAAATGATACATGTTATAATCTACTTTTATGTTCTCCATTAGTTCTAATTCAAAATAATGTTTGTTTGTCACATCATTTAGTAAAATGTTTGCAATGCAGGCAAATTGTTCCATGTCATTATAAGTATACGATATTATAGAATCGTAATTTTTATTGGAGTTATATGATTTAGTTTTATACTTAATTCCAGAATGATAACCTAGGTTACACGTGGCATGACAAAAACTTTATTTCTTCTCTCTTTCTTCTTTTCGCTCCTGCTATATCTGTCATCGTCGCTGCTACATATCTTCCGGGGAAAGGACAGTAAAAGTCGATTAGGAAATATCGCCAAGGGGCATCATCAGTCTTCCGTGCTCTGCCAGCTCCATCCAGCTAAATGCTCAGCAGCTGCGGAGATTCCCGATGTATCAGATGTTGCATCAAGTAGCTGTTGAAAAAGTGGCAACATCTCAACAAGTTTGACAAACATTTCTTCCGAAGCCTGCAAGGTATTTTCCAGGAAAGGTAGGAAGATTTCGTTTTTATAGAACTCTTTCGGAGTCTCAAATTTTTTGTTCTCTTTCTGATGTTCAGCTCTTCTGGGTTTTGTAAGGGACACATCAAGTGATTCACAGACTGCACTCGCTTCAGGAAATATTTTACGGAAAGCTTTACGGAATTCTATGCGTCTTCTTGCATTTCACCCAAGCGTTTTTAGGTTACCCTAGCTGGGTTCATTGTTTCTGCCAAATTAAGATTTTCCTTTTGCAAATAAACACTCAGCGGACGAGTTATCGAAAAAATATGGCATGTTAACAAAGACTAACCGTAAATTCAAGTTTTTTAATGGACGCCTAAAATACTGAAGCATCCGTCGAGGCTTTCTTGTACGTACATGTCCTAATAATTTCCAGAGCAGCAAAAATAGGGTGCAAGAAGTCTCTGAAGTCTTTTTACCGAGTCATGACGTTGAACCAAGCTAGTAAGACCAGTGTGTCAAATATTCACTTTTGTACCTAACAACATAAGCTACCATTGACGATGGATACACCCGTTGTTCTCTCGTTCTGCAACAGTGATATGTTGTAACTCGGATGTATTACAACAAAACACGAAATAAGACAACAAAATGTTGTATCCCCGAATAGAAATGGTGATGTAAAAAATATTAGCAGACATCTTCCAAACATTAAATTTGAATGTGGGTTGTCGTATTCTAAATGTATTCAGAGTTCAAAGTAACGCCCTAGTACATATAAATACAACATATTTAAACTTCACATTAAAAACAAACGTATTGATGATGTTAAATTTAACATCAGAACACGTCTTATAAAACTAGAATTTAAAATTACATGACAATCAAACGTTATGTATGTGTGAAATGTTGTGTACCTAAGACATCTAAACACATCTGATGACATTATTGTGTGGATGATGAATATAATCATCCCTTAACAACCCTCTATATACACCTTGTCTACATGACCCATCCCTACCGTTCGCATCTCGCCCGCTTGAGGTTTCATACAACTCTACATCCTCCAACCCGATCACGTTGCCCGAGAGCTCGTCCTCCTTTCGTATCCTGGCAGCGGTGAAGGTAAGACGTGTTGTCCGCAGTGAGATGAGTACAACAACTCCAAAATGGTTGGTCTCTTGGTGGCCGAAATTGCACATTGGCGATCCTGCCAGGCAGCTGATTTTTTCAGCTGAAAAGAACAATCTGGAAATATTGTTCCTGCCGCTTGGAGACTGGCCATACTGGGATTGCAGTTTTGTTTAGATAAGTAGTGAGTAATGTAAGCCAAAACAACGGCATAATGCAGAACCAGGTGACAGAAAGCAAGCAAAAAATTTCAAGCAGAAGAGTTTCCATAGTAACGGGAAAACAAAATCAAAAGTTGCATACCGCATGGAAACAAAATTTGATTTGCTTCGAATTTGCTTTCTTGCTTTTCTCGATAACAATTTCACGGTTCAGTTGAAGTGCTGATACTTTTGAACCCGGAAAACAAAAAAAAAGAAATAGAGACAGAATGATGATTTGGTAGCGGATCGAGACGACCGCGATTCTGTTCAGGTGGCGGATCGGGACGACCACGATGGTTAGAACAAAAGAATTGGTAGCGGATCGGGACGACCGCGTTGGACAGGTGTGTTGATTGGGCATAACAGTGGATCGGGACTACCGCGTAATTTCGACACTTGAACACGGAGCGGATCGAGACGACCGCGCGGTAAAGGCAAGCATTTTGAATACTTGCAAGATTTTAGCGTTCAAGCAAATAAGCTGTTTCTTTGAGTTTGTTCATCAACTTGGCTTTTGTAGGGTTTGGAATCGTAATTGAATATTAAAGTTGGAAAACAAAATGGCTTAAGGAAGATATGTGCGTGCTCCTCGCTGGTTGAGTGACCCGGAAGAGTTTAATGATGTACCGTCGGTAGCGATGGTTCGCAAGCATAGCAAAACAATACCAGCGAGAGCGACGGCGATAGTTTTGGTTGCAAAGAAGGATTCAGCGACGTTGAAAAGACGATAACCGCGATTGTCGGAAAGAACTATGACGAATTAAGCCTGACGATGGGTCAGATAAGGATTCTGGCACAGAACACCCAAATGCTAACTAAAAATCAGATTTTCTACCACCGTTTGGAGCAGCTGGGAGGGACACTAAACAAACTAGTGAGAGCTCTAGGCTAAGGTCCAGCATAACCCGAGCTGATAAACTTCGGCCGTCCTTGGAGGTTCCCAACTGCTACAACGAATTTGTGAAGAACATCGAAGCCTATTTACGTTCAATGGTGATCGTGACAGCTGGTTTTTTTTTTTTTAAAACGACGGAATGAAGACTGGACATCAGCAACAATTTTCGGAAATTGAAAAGTGACTCGAAAGCTCGAGAAGATGCAAGGTGGAAGCTCGGAAATGCGGTATTAAACCAGGGGACACAGTCGTAGTAGAACGACAGCCTCGTGGAAAAGGTGAATCACGATTCGACTATCGTAAGTACTGAAGAACGAAATGGCATGCTAGTTCTGAGTGACGAAAGCGGTCAGATCTTGAGATGACATGTGTCACAGACAAAGAAGGCATATCCCTGGAGGCACTCCGAAGAAGCTATCCATTCAGAACGTTCGGAAGGCTGTAGAGCCAACCAAGACACTGTAGCACATCCATAACAGGTAGAAAATCAACAGGCTGGCGTAGTTGACAGTCCAATGCGGGCAAAGAGAACAACTCAATATTTGCTTATCTTCGACAGATACGCGTATTTCGTCTACAATGTGCAGACTTCTTCAGTGTCTCGTACTAATAACTCGACTGAGACTCGAGTACGAGACACTGAAGAAGTCTGCACATTGTAGACGAAATACGCGTATCTGTCGAAGATAAGCAAAGGTAGTTGGAATTAAATGGAAGATACTAATTCTTCTTCTAATTTCTAGTTACAGGTATTCCACTAAACAGCTCAAACCCTCTAGGATTCAATATTTGGAAAGTTACATAAGATTTGTTGATGATGAAGCAATCACCAAGTTTTTAGGGCTTATTCAATCATGTATTTCAAATCACAATACACAATTTATTCCCGAGTTTCCAAATTTTTTTTATTCTGAAGAGGGGTGATGTGTGGATGATGAATATAATCATCCCTTAACAACCCTCTATATACACCTTGTCTACATGACCCATCCCTACCGTTCGCATCTCGCCCGCTTGAGGTTTCATACAACTCTACATCCTCCAACCCGATCACGTTGCCCGAGAGTTCGACCCCCCTTTCGTATCCTGGCAGCGGTGAAGGTAAGACGTGTTGTCCGCAGTTAGATGAATACAACAACTCCAAAATGGTTGGTCTCTTGGTGGCCGAAATTGCACAATTATAATTGGCCGTTACCTTAAAAATAAACTTCATTCTACTGTAAAAGACTGCAGGTCTACAGCATTAGAAAACTTCTTACAACATAAGAATGAAACGTTACAATAGAATCAAAGGTCTTTGTGAAGTAAAATGTTGTATTCATAATAAGCCAGAATACATCTTGTGTCATGACAATCACACGTTGCGTTGAAATCCATGTTCTTATAGATGTAAAATTTTGTACTCATAAAATATCGGTAAATATCCGATGCGATTAGAATTAAGTGTGAATCGTATATGTTTTGGCGATATTGGTGCATATTTACTCTATGTACTTTACTCAACACCCGAATAAAAATTTACCTTAGCCTAACATGTGATTTTGATGCTTTCAGATTATTTGGTTTTAATGTTATTATCTACAACTGAAAACATCCGGAAACGATACACCGTCACGTTTTTCTACATCTGAATGCATCATACATCATCTCTTTTATTGGATAAAATCGACACTTGAAAACATATGTAAGATGTTTATTCATAACCTTTAATACATCTGAAAACATCAAAAATCCTTTGACTGTGCTGTTTTATTCAAATACATTTGAAAACATCAATATGCTTTGATATCTTAAAACATCAGAAAAACATTTTATTTGAATGTCAAAATCATGACGTCAAAGGGACATTGGATTAGAAAAAATTTGTTTGAAAATGTCTGATGTTAACATCATGTTACCTTGCCTAAATACAGCGAAATCGATCTAATCTCTAATGTTCAACGTAAGATGTACATTTGAATTTCATGTTGATGTAGACATTGAAATCAGACATCAGCCTGATGTAAATTTTTATTCGGGTCGATGATGGAAAAGAGCCAAGCTGCTGTGAGAAAATGTTGTTATACCCACATATGTTGCAACGACCTTGTTTTCATGTAACAGTGACAAAAAAAACTTTTTATCCAAATGATCATTGCATCGAATCTATTAACCTCATTTTTTTGACAGTTCAGGGATCTTGTTTACAAGGTGTTAGAATTTGGACCGCTCAAACGAAATTTTGCATTGGATTTTTCCGGATTCTGTACGATTAGATTCAGGAAATGATTTAAAAATAAGCACTGGTGTCTGTTTTCCGGCAAGTTAAATTCAATCGCAACCAATTCTGAGCACAAAATCTCAAACTGATCTTACCGAAAATATGTTAAGTCCACGTAAACAAGCTCCCTGAACTGTCCAAACTGCATTGATGACGCCTTCTTGCAATGATCTATTATAACACACAACCGAGAGCAACATTGCTTTATCAGCAACATGAAAACAGCGACAATCAGTTGTTGCTGTCAAACAAATTACTGATCAGAGTTATTATAAAATTATGAAACCTGAAGAAAAATGCTTAACATAACTATAACATCACACACTGAAAAAACGGAAGATAATCCTCGGCAAACTGGTTGCAAATTGACTTAGGGAACGTCCATTAGCTAAGTCACGCAAAAAGTGACTTTTTATAACCCCCCTTGTCACGTTTTTTGTATGGACCTTCAATTTTTTTTGTATGGATTGTCAAGTTTTCCCAGACTCCCCTTACTGCGTGACATAATTAATGGACCTTCCCTTATCTATCACGAAAAATAATACATGCGTTTAAGGCCCGATTTTCAACCCAGAACATCCTGGACATGGAAAATCCGCAACTTAGGATCTACAGTTACCTAAGGCTTTTCCAATTATGCGAAGTAACGATATCTATTTATCCATGTTCATTTAGTTTTCTGAAAGATCAACATACATTTTGAGATAATCTGGGATATTCTAGGTCGTCCAAACTGTTATGGAGTTCAGAAATTATGATCTACAGTTTTAATTGTACCTTTTCCGGATGTACAAAGTCACAACACGTATCCAACCGTGATCACTGATTCATTTGACAGGTCAACAGACATTTTGAGATAATCTAGGATGTCCTTGGTCATCTTAACAGTCCAGGAGCTCAGAAATTTGGATCTACAGTTGTACGGCTAGGCAAATTTACAATATGTATTCAACCATTTTCAATGGAGACTATTCATTATCATAACATAGGATCTACAATTGAAACTGTAGCTTTCCATATGTACAAGTGTATGATATGTATGCAACTGTAACATATACCATTACCATCTGTATCATATACCATTCGACTCAGCACGACGAGATCGTGAAATTCCTGTTTTTGTGTATATGTGTGGGTGTGTATGTATGCATATTTGTTAATGTATGTGGCGAAATGAAGTAAGCCGTGTTTCTAAGAACAACTCAACCGAATTGAGTGCCACACCCACCAAATGAATAGTACCACGGTCATTGTTATTGAATGTTTTTTTTAAATCGGATGTCTCTATTCGGAGATATTGACGGAACAAGTTTCGAAAATGCACGGATTTTGAGAACTAATTCATGTTTCTCAGCAACCACTCAACCGAATTGAGTGCCAAGGTTTCATGATATCATTGAATCCTAACGGGTGGCAAATAAAATTTTGGAATTTTTTCGAGGCCTCTATGCTCAACAACAAACGAGCTCAGAGAGAAATAAGAGTGTGTATGCGTTAGCTCTTTCTCTCCTCTTTCTGCTAGTAATTTCTGTTTTGTTTATGCTTGCTCAGTTTTGTTCAAAATGCCGTCGAAACAAGAAGTATTTCGCGAGCGCGTTGTACAGTTCTACGAACTGCACAGAAAGCTCGGCAAAACGGTATACGGTACAATATTTTAAAAGCGAAAATGTTGCGACTTCGACTGTTTACCATATCCTAAGATCCCCAACAACTGCTCGCAAGCAAGGTAGTGGAAGACCAGCCAAAATTATGGACGCAAAAGAACTTCGTTCTCTTTCTTGTGCCTTTAACAACAAGGATTCACTGAGCCAACGGGATGCCGCAAAAAAGTTCAACTGTTCTCACCAGTACATCTGCAAAACATTGAAAAGAGTCGGAATAAAGTGCCGAAAGAAGACACGAGCCCCAGAATATACTGATGCACAGATTTCAACGCTGAAATTCCAATGCCGTTGGTTGATTAAAAATTATTCCGGAAAAAGGTTTGTTTTGGACGACGAAAGCTACTTCTCTCTTTCGAAGACGCAGATTCCCGAAAACGATCGATACTATTCAACGGATAGTTCTATTACACCTCCGAACATAAAATATAAGTTTAAACATAAGTTTGAACAGAAAGTGATGCTGTACATTGCCATTTCCAAGAAATGCATTTCTAAGCCATGGTTCAAGCCCTCTGGTTTGGCAATCAATCAAGATGTGTACCAGAACGAATGTTTGAAGAAAATTTTAATCCCGTTTCTACAAAAACATCATGCTGATGGACAATACAACCACAACCCGACAAATCTGCCTCAGTGTCGCCCAATCGAAGATTTCTTCGGGGTTTTGAGTTCCTTGGTGTACAAAAATAACTGGAGAGCCACGAATTGCAAACAGTTGATTGGTAGAATCAAGAGATGCATTCGCAAAGTTGACATGGAGGCCGTACAACGCTCCTGTTCCGACATCAAACGGAAGCTTCGCCGAACATCCGATTACGGACCGTTTTCAAATGTTCACTATTTTTTTTCAACAATGGACAATGTATCTTTTATTTGAATAAATCAGATCTTCTTCAACTATGTTTGTCTTTTTTTGACAGCTTGAGAAAGAAATTCCAAGATTTTAGTTGCCACCCGTTATTGAATTATTTTGGACTTGGATTTCCGGTTCTGGAGTTATTAAATGTTTCGGGAATTGGTTATATGGCCGAAAGAAATTCCGAAAAACACGGATTTTAAGAACTAAGTAGTATATCTTGATAACCACTTGACAGAATGAGGCACAACAATTGTCAAATGAAAGGTCTTATGGTTCCACAGAGCCTATTTAAAATTTCTCTAATGGGTGAACCAGTTCTGAAGATATGGAAGGACAAAATTCCGATAAATTTAGATTTTAGGAACTATGTCGACTTTCTTGATAACAACTAGACTGAATTGGACGCAACAAACGCCAAATGAAAAGTATAATGGTTGAATAGGCTGAAACCCTATTAAAATGTTTTGGAACAGTTTCGGAGATATGGTTGAATATAGTTTCGAAAAACATGTATTTCAGGAATTAAGAATTGGACGCAATAGCCTTCAAATGAAAGTTATTATAGTTCTATGGTATGTTTTGGTCCAGATCAACAACTGGGCACTCCTCCGGAGATACCATACCCTTCCTCACTCTGATAAATTAAACCCTCAACACAACACAATCGCAGCACGGCCGTCAAGAGAACCAGCACCGCATATCCAAGACGAACGCAAAAATGCACCATCCAATATTATCAATGAGTTTAATCTTAAGCTTATCAGCAAATTTCCTGGCAGCACAAAATACTGAACCTTCATCGTTTGAAAAAAAAACCGAAATAAGACTGTTAGGTACAAAGAACATGTGGACGTTTAGGATGTTTGGATCATCTAAAGTTGACTGAAAAAGCTAGGAACAGAAAAAAATATTATGTTATAACCGAAATCGGAGATTCAACAATCAGAGGAAAGGTAACACGAATCATACCGCTGCAACAACCACAGCAACAATAACAATCAACGTTTTCTTGATTTCTCGCAGCAGCTAAAGCTTGGTTCTCTAGACCACCAACGACCATCGATTCATTTTCAACGAGCCGACGTTACAAACCCGTGCCCGGCAAGCTGTGTATTTTCACGCCCAGGAGCTCTTCAGTGTGCAGCATGTGATTTTAGAAACTCAAGATTTCTACAGAACCGCTTTGACCATGATCTCACCGATTCCATCCTTTTCGAGGACTTGACATCTTTTCATCAAAACCGTAAATTTATAAAACAATTGAGCATGCATGGGTGAAAGTGCACGCAGCAACAGTGGTTAGTTTACCCGCATGTATTAAGATAAAAATCGTTACACAATATGATATAATGCTATAACAAACCTCCTTTTTACTGGTGAAATTAAAAACCATTATAATATATTTCTGAGTTGGAGACGTAAAGTTGAAAGACGTAAAAAATGTGAGCTTAAGCTCAGCAGTACAATCCTCTGACATCTACTTCTAGTTTATACAGGTTTGATCAATTTGATTTTATTTATGTATTGAGATGAAACTACCTAAAAATATGATATCTTACAATGATTTCCTAATAAATATTACCTCCCTTTCGCTGGTTAAACTATGGTTATCAGAATGGTTGCGCTTAATGTTTTCCGAGAAACATAACCCATTAATGATGTGGCTGGTATTTATGTGGAATATCCTTCGTCCATCCAACGTATTCAACGTTAGTCCTTCGCGGCATCTTTTACTTGACGTTCTATGGATCGTTCTGCTTCATATTGTGTTTTGGCTTGTTGAAATAGATTGTTCTTTTCTTCTTGTACTTGCACGGACTCTTTGAGCGATAGTACCTTAACTGGAGGATGGGTGAGGGGCGGAGGCGTTGCTGAAGTATTTTCCCATCTTCCATGCCCTTTATAGAACTTTTCACGTTCGGTATCGTGCACAATTGATCTTGGAGTACTGGTCGGTATTAATTTTGTCGATGTCCAGTTGAACTGTTTACCATCCAAAATAGAACAGTTATTCAAACTTTGATCTCCTGATGGAATTTTATTACTATTAGATTGTGAAGTTTTGCCAACCAAAACATTGACATTACTAGTTTTCCCGGTTTCATTTTTAAGTGAATCATCTGTAATGTTGCATTCCACTTGGTTTTGTTTATTTTTTACATCCAGATGCTGTCGAGGAACTTCTGCGTTCTCTTCTAATTTAACAGCATGATTTAGTTTTTCAAGGTCGTTCATTACTGCCTGACGCTGAGCATTCAATTTTTCACTCCATTCCATTTTCATCACTGATTGTTTTCCAACAGAAGCTATATTAAGCTCTGAAAACATTTCAGCTGCGAGATCAATATTTTCATGGAACTTCAGTTGCCTCAGAATTTTGTTGTAAAAATCCTCGATCTTGCGACCTTTATCCGGTAGTTTCGAAATTTGTTTCCTGTGATATTCCAAGACACATAAGTGAATTATCGAGGCTAGAGAATATAATTAACTTACTTGTTCCGAAGTAAAAGTTCCTGGCGCTCTTTAAGATCTAATAACTCAGATTTGGTGAGCTTGTTGATATCCTGTATATAACCTTGTTTTCCCTTTTCTGTGCCATATGCAACATCTCCAGGGACTTTCGTGAGAACAGGATGTTTATACATAATGGTAAGCTGTTCGACTGAAATCGTATCAAGAAAAATAATCACTTTTTCCACGCATCACAGATTTTGATAGTAAACATTGAGAAAGAATATTGCGTTGTTGTTCCCGATGGTCTCATGCCGGTGTTCTAACTGTCAAAATACACGGTTAAACAATAGTACTCACTGAAACTGAAATGCAATTTGATCTTAAGTACACGCTTTTTCTAAACAACCCAAATTTTAGTTCAATTGACTCAAATCCGTCGGAAGTACACTCAGAAAGAAATCTAAACTAACTAGTTTAAAGTTTACTCTAAATCGATATATACCAAACATCAAGCACATCGTAGCACATCTGCAAGGAACCCATTATGCTCCAGTTGCTTTGTCATGCGCTTGCATATAGCACGAGTAGAAGAATAAGAGATCAATATTTTTAGCTAAAGTTGATACAAGGATACCTAAAACGTACAAAACTGAACAGGGCCACCAAGTTCTTCTTTATTGAACTGATCATCTCCGTTCGTGGGATTATTTTCTCCTTCTCGGACATCGTCAACAGACAGTTCTGTTTCTGCTTTCGATTGGGACGGTTGAGAGTTTTGTTCATTCGCGCGAAAGCCTTCTTCTCTACGGCATTGTAATCAATTTGCATTGTTCTTGTTTCATCAACTCGGTCGCTTTTGTTATTGCAGCAATGTGCGAATTGAAAAATACTGAACGATTTACCTTCGGCAATGGAGCGGATAAATCAGCCTTAAGCGAAGTGGCAAATTTCGTCAAAGGCTTGGATGTGGAGCTTGATGAAATTAAAGCTGCTTATAGGATAGCAGATGAAAAGTCCTTTCTTGTCAAGTTTAAGTCTGAGCAGTCGATGTTACACGCGTTGACCGTCAACTAGGATGAACTTACGTTTCATTATGGGAAAGGAAAAAAAGGTTAAAGTGCACATGTCGCATGCCCAGGATCACATCTGTTATGTGCGAATATACGATCTCCCACCAGAGCTTCCTTCCCAACAAACAAACGAAAGCAGTAAATAAGCTTACATGCTTTATTAAAGTTGAATTACGACTATCGCAGCTGAATAAAAAATCTAACTGAAATATAAGCTGAATAACCATGTCCTCAATTGAAATATTAACATTAATTCAAGTGTTCCATTTTGTTTGAATAACATGCTTAGTAAAAGCTATTTTAGTATTTAGATATAACTAAATTTACACAGTTCAACAAAGAGATGAATAACAGTTTATAAATCTGTTTAAACATCGTTTATATAGCCTAGCTTATAAAACCTGATATTGAATTGAATAACAGCTGTAATGTACATCACTATTAAACTGATCCACTTATAAACTGAAGAAAAATAATACAAAAGCTTTACACAGGTGTCTTAATTGACTTTTATTCAACCACTGAACAATTAGTTGAATTATAGTTTGTGCCTCTAATGGAATGCCTTTTAACTACACACTTAGAAAATTTTACAGTATTCGGTAATATTTTACCGAACTTTCAACAGCTGAACGTTCGGTAATCCGGTTCACCGGATTTCGGTGAAATTTTACAGTATTCCGGTAAAAAAATTACCGGAACTTGTCAAATTTTACCGAAGTCCGTTAAATTGGTTTACCGAACTGTTTAGCTGTTAAAAGTTCGGTAAAAAATTACCGAATACTGTAAAATTTTCTAAGTGTGTAACTTTGCCAATTAAACCTTATATTTAGTTGAATAGTAGCTTTGGTTTAAACCAATATTCAGTGAAGTAAACTACAATTCAAATAAAGGTTGTTTGAATGCCGTAGTAAAGCCCCCGAAGTGTTCGTAATTTTGGTTCAATATTTCTTCTTCAACTTCAAGTTATGCTGGATAAATGATGTAGATATTCATTGAATTCAGTTAATTCTTAAATGTTCGTTCCTCAGTTGTTAATTTCTTACATTTGACGTACATTTGACGTGTTTTCAAGAGTTTAAACTATAGTCAACTGCTTGGAGCAAATAGCTCTTTACATTGCCCATCAAAATAGAAAACAGCGCAGTGTTAATAAATAACAGCAGAAAACATTGTCATATCTTTTAATCGTATCTTGTCAGTAATGCACGTAGTAAAACCGAACATCCAATACCAAAGCTTGTGTACAGCTTGTTAACTCAGACGTTTAATAACAACATTTAGAAGCTTTAATTGAGCACAGGTGTTGCTTATTTACAGGCAACGCTATAAATAGAATGTCAATGTAGCTCAATTAAAGCATCACTGCTATTAAATATATAACATTGAGCTTATATAGACGATTCGTTTATACTTCATTCAATTATAGGATAGCGCAGTTGGTAAGTCACGTAGTTGAGGATACAAAGGTTGATGGTACAACTTTCGATTAATAAATGTTACATAATGTTTCTGTTAAATCTTAATTAATAAATGTTACATAATGTTTCTGTTAATTTACATGTATAATAATATCAATTTAAATATGCATAGTATAAAATTTCTATATCGTATGGAAAATCACACAAAAATACCAAATATATTTTTTTGGGAATTTAGATAAGTTGAAGAAAAGTTTTATAAAAGACACCACAGCTTTTAAATATGCTTAATGATGTTGAAGAAAAATTTCATCATTACTATTAATTAACAAGGAGAGAATATATTATTGTTAAAAAAAAAACTCGATTAGCTCAACAAAGGTCACTTCGACTTTCGGAAACGCCCTCCAGTTCTGTGCAGCACTTAAACAGCAGTTATTCAATTATCAGCTGAACTCCATTGCTTAGAACTTGCTTCTTAAACATATGCAATTGGCAGTGTCCAAAAGCACTTGGCGACAGCTTAATAACTTCTCCAAATTTGTGTGAATAATGCCTGAACAAAAGCTGTGATTGAAAATAGTTCAAGGATTATTCAACACACTGCTGAATTAAATCGTCATAATGATGTTTATTTAATGAGTGATTGTTTGTAAGGTGGCCACCCAGACAACCACAAGTCGCATAACAGTGTTCAAATAGTATCGTATATTCCTATATTGTTAATCAAAATCACAATTAATTGTGGCCTTTACCGTATTATGTTTAAGTTAAGTCGTAAAGCGTGCAAATTTTCGACTTCTATACAATGTGTCATTTATTCATCGTACTGCGTCACAAACTAAATCGGATATACATCGCTAACCTTTTTAAATCGAATTTGTTATTACATATACAATCGCATACGATATCAAATTAACCCGTTTCAGAAAACAATGGAATTTGCACGTATATGGCCTCCACTTTTGCACGTATAAGTCATATTTTTGCATTCTATACGATTTGTTTACTTACATATATGTTTGTATATCATAAAAACAACTTTCAATATACGTGCATTTTGGTTGTCTGGGCAGGAGGTCGTTACGGTGTTATCAAAATATGGACATGTAAAACGCATCGTGCGGGAGAAGTTTCCGCCGGAGCTGGGCATACCCGCCTACCCTGGTGTGCCCGGTGCGTACATGGATGTGAAGCAGGAAATCCCCTCATCGCTGTACTTTGCCAGCCGGAAGGGAAACATTTATTACCAAGGCAACAAGGACAAATGCTTCATCTGCAAGGAAGAGGGACACCTGATGGCTTCCTGTCCAAAGTGGAAAGATCGAGGTCAGACGAAATTGCGTCGTCAAGAGAAGGAGCAGTGCGGTAAAAAAAAGAAAATACCCGGATGTGCAGTAACTGGAGGCACAGGCAACGTAGCATCAAAAACTGAAGGTGAGGGTGAATTGGAAACGCTAGAGGTGCTGGAAGATATACCGGAGGAATCTGTCATCGTGGACACCGAATTAAATAATGATGAACCAGAGGAGATGGAAACTCGCGATCATGCGCTGCTACAGTTCGCCGCATTCATATCAACGGGAATCAGGAAACAAAAAGAGTCATACATTAATTGTTATGTTATGTATGTAAAGCGTCTTCCAAATCGGACATTTTTGCCTGTTGAAGTGGCGGACTTAGTCCGTGCTTCAACCTACCCCGCAGTGGGATGTTAGGCAAAAATGGACGTCTTTGGTTCAAGTACCATTGTAGACATGCCCTTTTCGCTCGATTTCCTAAACATCTGTTCTATTCCCAAGCTTGCCGCACACTGACGGAACTATCAAAACTTTCTCTTCATATCTTTCATTCTAGCCAAAAAACATTAATTTTCACTCTTGGTGCCTCATGGTGATGAGCGAACATCTCCTTCTACATCATGTGTGGTTTATTTCCCGTGTATCATTAGCGAAAATTAAATCATGGACCAGTCAAGAATACCATCTTCAGCGGCTGGATACACGCTATTTCTAAGCATTTCTGAGCACGATGGACTTAAATTCGTCGGAAGTATGGCTACCCAAAAGTGAGCAGAGGTACTTCGTAGTGATAAGATGACAAACAGCCAGCATCGGCTTGAATCCGATCGATGTTTACTAATTGTCAACGTCTTACTCCTAACTAGTGATCCTCATAGCAAGAGATAAGCGAAGATTCGATTCAACGATTTGGCAACGGTGTTTATTTTATTCACAGAGGCTGATAACACTTGCCGTAGTGCAAAATTTGCACGATTGGCTCAGATTTGACAGCTCTCGCTGCACGATTGGCTCAAAAATGGCTGCTTCCGCATATCTCTTACTATGAGGATCACTAGTCCTAACCATCTTTACTCACTTTGGGGGAGCCATACTTCTGACGAATTTGTTAACTCAATTTGGGTTGTTTAGAAATATCGTGTAGTCCAAGGGGTCGGACTTCCTGATCATTTGATCAGATCTCCTCATTTTTCATTTCGATCTTGAAAAAGATCTGATGATCTTATCAAGATTCAAAATCTTGTATGACAGTTTGAAATAGACTGTTGTTTTAATTCAGTGCTTCAAAATGTCAAAATTCTTGTTTTCTGTTTTCGTGTTTTTGTTTTCTTGTTCTTGTTTGGATAACAATACAGACTGGGTAAAATTTTGTAGCGCAAGCATTTTTAAGTTTAAATTCAAAAAGTTCAATAAGGTCCAAAGGCAATTTTACCATTTACATTTTAACTCATTTCAGGGTCTATTCATCGTTTACTTCCATGGAATTGTCAAGCTGAAATCGGATAGTAAGGCATTTCACCTGCTTCAAAAGTTGCTGCTGATGGATCCGAACAAGCGCATTACTTCGGAACAGGCAATGTTGGATCTCTACTTTTCGGAAGATACCATGCCTACGGTGAACGTCGTTGCCGGCTGCCCTATACCTTATCCAAAGCGTGAATTTCTCACCGATGAAGATCAGGACGACAAAGGTGAAAGCGAACGACAACACCAACAACAACAACAGCAGGCAAACGTAAGAATATGCATATATCTATTTTAATTCTGTAGCAGCAGGCACAACAAAACAACAACAGCAGTCAAATGTAAGTGGTTTGAAGACGTTTGTATGTCTCAATTATTTTAATTTTTTTAATCATTTCTCAAACATCCGAATCAGCAGCAGGCAGACGTAAGCCACACTGTCAACCTTTTCCTCAATAACCTATTTTAAGGAAACAAAATAAAGGATTTCCCTATCAGCAGCAACAGAACCAGAATTCTCAACAGCAGAAGCAGCAACAACAGCTAGTGCAGAACCAAGGTGGAATGGTCCACAGTGCTGCTAAAAGGGTGCCCCTGTCCGGCCCGAGTGGGCAACTTGGAAACGCCTTGAATCAACAGGATTATCAACAACAAGCCCAGCAAGCCAACACCTTATCAACAACAGCAGCAGCAGCAGCAACAACAACAGCAGAAAATGATGTTCAACAATCATCAGCAGGGCGGATTCCAACAACGTATTAAAATTCTTTGTGTGATCAGTGAGTGGGGTACCTGGTAGGGTATCATTACCAGATAATTTAACAAACCATTTTAGTGTTTATTTATACGTATACGATATTGTAAATCTTGTGAAAATAATTTCTTGTCGTAGGCTGGTTAAAGGCATTTACTGTTTTGGGAAAATAATGGAGATTATTAAATAAATGATAGAAGTATTTTTGTTTTTTTTTTATTTCAAGCAACTTTGCAATTTTTCACATTGCGTCCCCTACTCAAACACCGGAGATCACTTGCCGAGGATATCATGGTTAGAAAAACTGTGTCGCCTTTGCCGAAGGAATTTTTATAATTTTATTCACAACCGTTTCGTACCGGGTATTTAAGCTCAGCTGGGCTCAACGCTTTGTTCTAATCTGAAAGCTCTTGATCATATCTACCGTTTAGGCCAGATGGTCTGAGAAAAAGTTAACCAAATGCTTTACGAAATCAAGATGCCAAAAATGTCTATCCATCGTCCCTTCCAAAACCGTCAAAGCCAAGGATCTTCTGGCGATTTTGATTGGTGCAACTAGTTCCCAAATTGTGCCACTTAACCGACTCCAACTGTTGGTACAATGGCCTACAGTAACCTGTTGACTACGGTACCGCCAGCACCAAGTCGTTTTGAATGGATTGATTGAATCTAGGTCAATTTATCCAGTTCCAGATCATAGCTCTAAGCAAAATTATACTTACTGATGTTTCATGCCTGGCTTATATTACTTTATGTAACATATTTGTCCTGGAATATGTATATGTAATTATATTAATAATAGAATTAATCATAATTACAATATATTGATCATATATTAATACAGAGATCAAAGGACTTGAATTTGTTGTGAAATGGGTTGCTTTGTTTCATTTTTATTTAGACAATTAGATTTTTATTTGAGACACTGAAAAAAATGTGTTGTTGTTAAACCAAGATTGCCCGATCAACGACCCGATCTTTGGAAAAGATTTGAAATCTCTTGAAGATTTTGAATTGATCAGATTGACCGACCCCTTGGTGTAGTCCCAGTTTCCGCAGTTCCTTCGAAAAAGCATACTTAATAGTCATAATAGAGTAAATTGAGATAACCGTGTAAAAACAAGCTTCCTTAACTGTCAGTAATGCATCGATGCAGCGGTGCCAGATATACAGACATGTCTGTATTTGTACAGACTTTTGAAGACCTCATACAGACTACAGACATCATACAGACTACAGACATCATACAGACATTTGTATTTACATACAGATTTAATACAGATTTTTTCTCAGACGATTCTAAATTCAGTCATAAAATAGGCTGAACCCGTTTCGAGTGCATGCACCTGGTACGTCTCTTGTTTCATGCACTCAATCTGTACCTGTATTTTACCATTGGCGTTAACGGCATTACCTTTACTTAACTCATCTCTCCTGAAGGTAAATTCCATTGAGTTATTTGACGATATCATATTTTTCTCTCTGAATCGTGATATTTACACAGTCCTTTTCCTTGAAATTCTTTTCCCCTTCTCAGACGAATCATACACGCTTAGATTTGTTTACAGAAATCTGTAAAATTTTACTAAATTCTCAACAGCTGAACGTTCGGTAATGCGATTTAACGGATTTCGGTAAAATTTTACAGATATCTGTAAATAAATTACCGGATTTCGGTAAAATTTTACCGAAATCCTTAAAATCGGATTACCGAACGTTCAGCTGTTGAGAATTCGGTAAAACTTTACAGATTTCGGTAAAAATATCTAAGTGTGTACCAACCCTACTTTCATTGCCACACTCCTCGGCTGCAGTGGAAAGGATTTTTTCATCGTTCAACCTGAAAAATACTAAACTGCGTAACAGGATGAATGCAACTTGCATGCAACATGCATTCTTGCGTCCAAAAAATATGCTAAAAGTCATCAAAACGAAAGTGGAATCACCAAAGTTACAAAGCAAGCTCTTCGATTGTTTTTCAAGTTGCATGTATGATGAATCTAATAAATTATTTGTGTATGGAAATTTTAAAACATATTAATTATTTTTAAATACCAACCGATGGATTCTTATTGCAGTCATTGGTGCATCATTTTTCGCATTTTAATTCGTTTGTGCATCCAGCGAAATAAACTCTCGATATTCATAAGATTGCATTATGATCATTTGCTATAAGAAATCAGTATGAATTTCTTAAATTTATCTTATGAAATATAATGGTGTCGAAAAAATAAAAATATAGATTAACCTGGATTCGAAGCTTCAACGTTGAGGTTATGGGTCCAATGACTTGCCCACTAGTATATATCAACACTTGTAATCAGGAAAGCTTAAAGGCGTACAAGAACAACGTGTGAAACATATTGCATTCATAAGTCAGCCTTATGAAATTCTATAACATCGTTCATAAGTTCAACCTTATGAAATTCTTAAGATTATTTGGCTGATGTAGGTATTGTTTTACTAACCTTTTGTAGCTTTTTTACCGTAACGTCATGGCATTAAAAATATTAGTACCCGGGTAACAACATGTTTCGGTTATTTTATTTTAAAACCTCGTCCGAAATAGTCTTGTTACATTCTAATATTTTTTTTAAATAAATTCTCTTTTAAATTGTTAGCAATTAGAGATCAAATGGTTAAAAATACAATTGTAAAATATCGAAAACTAACAAAATTGTGTGTTGATAAAAATTTGCTGTGAAAAATACGTAAAAAGCAATGTGATAAGTTTTTCTAGTGTACAGACAAATACAGACTTTTTATTTTGATAAACATACAGACTTTTGAAAAAATCATCTGGCATCGCTGCATCGATGACGCCATTGTGCAAATCAGATCAGATCAGAGCTAAATCGTTTTGCTAAGAGAATCTTAATTTTGTTACGTTGGTTCACTTTTAACAGTTTAAGAAATTTGTGTGGATCGAAAGTTGCTCAATACGTAAGTTTAATTCTTTCTATTACCTTTGTGCGATTGCGGCTCATAATTGGGAAAACTTAGAAGGCACCTAAAATCGATTTGATGCACTTTGGTTTTGTTTTATTTGAGTGCGGGAAGTATCTGTTTTTGTAAACAAATAGGTTAACACAGATTCAAACGTAAAATCCTTGAAACCCTTAGAATTTCCACGCAAACTAACACCTCCATAACAGAGGATAATGTTCCCCTAACAGTATGGTGATGCTAGTTTCCTTGGGGGTGTTTAGTGTTATGAGAAATTTACGTTTGAGTTTGTTTTCCCCGTTTTGTTTACAAAATTATATTCGTCATTTTGAATAAATTGCCGAGAATTTGTATTTTTTTTATAATTCAATGGAAATAATTTGCATATTTGCAACACCAACTTGTTGAACTAACGGCATACTGATATGTATAGGAAATTATTCTGGAATTTATAAGAAAGTAAATTAAAATTCTGAATGAGGCTTTCACTTTCAACAGCACACTGCACCTGTAAAATGTCCAAGCCAAGTAGCCTTGAGCATCACCAACAGGGAGATCAGGAAGTATGCATAGTACGGTTATTGTTCCGGTGTGATATTTGTCATAAGGCTTACGCGAGCATGGAAGGCATTTTGAGTCACCTGGATGTGCATGAGGTAAGGAAAAGATCAACGATTTAACTGCCGTCGTCGAAATGAACTGAAATGTTTTATTTTTCGAAAGATTACAGCTGGAAGTAAGGAGTTACACTACCAGGAAATAAACGCTAATGAAAATTTTTATCAATGCAGATTCTGCACAGATCACCGGGCTTACTCGGAGATTCACTACAGGAACCACTTGCATGTAAGTGTTTGATTTGTAATGAGTAATGTTTCGACAACTAATTACATTCCAGGACGTTCACGATGATTATGATGGAAATGTTTGTTCCGAACGGCTGAAAAACATTCATGCCACCAGCTATTGCAAGGCGGGAGATCTATCGAGCAGTGGTGGCTTGAAAGTGGAACGAAATCATAGAACATCTTCTGAATCCGTAAATCAGTTAGCTGATGGACAAAATCAGGAATCACAAGAACAAAGTCAGTCTACAATAAAGGAATCATTGATAATTCTTTCTATCACAGTTGGTAAATTTGTTAGAGCAATCTCGAGTTTGTCTCATTTGTTTAAATTTAGTCTCTCCTAGATTCTGAGGATGAGGATACTGATATGGACGAGAATTCGGAAGGACAAGTGCCAGCAGAGAGCATTTCGGAAGCATTTTCTGAGTCTTCGATTAAGTGGCCATGTTCGTGCGACATTTGTGGTTACACTTTGACCAGCTATAGCCAAGCAGAACAGCATAAGGTTCGTTGGTCGAAACTAAACTTTAATCTTTCTCTTGGTAATACTGTCTTTATCTCCATACAAGATGGCACGGCACGGTATTGCAGGCAAATGTCCTTATTGTTCGAGAATTTTTCAAGTGAATAGAAACTTCAGATTCCACGTAGTATCTTGCGAAGGAAGAAAATATTCATGTGACTTGTGCGGACGAAAGTTCAAAAGTGTAAGAGGTGCCACACGGCACAAACTGCGCGCCCATAAGGGTAAGTAAATGTTCTCATTGTTCAAGGATGTTCCACGTGCATAGAAAGTACAAATAATACGTGCATTATCTTGTGCAGAAAGGAAACATGTATGTGAGTTCTGCGGACGAACGTTCAAAAATGCAAGAGGTGTCACATGGCACAAATTGCGCTCCCATAAGCGTGAGGAAGCCTCAAATGTCGCGAAGATCAATTCTGTAGATTCGTCAGCAGCCTGCAGTGGAGATAGTTCGGTTTCGAATCTTGTGACGAGTGACATTTCACATTCTGTTTCGACAACAGAGAACAGTTCTGTTGACCGGAATGCTTCGAAGGCAAGGACTTTGCATCCCTATGAGAAATCCGTCCCCGAATTTCCAAATACCAAGTGCTCTCATTGTATGAAGGAATTCCGCACCGAAGCTTTTCTACGTCGTCACTACGAACAATGTCATGTGCCAGGCATGTGTGATATTTGTGGGATTAGTTTCGAAAATTCAGGTAGAGTCCGGTACCATAAGGTTTGTTGAATGAATCGTATCTGATTGTCAATTTATTACTAACCTGTATTCTACTTACTATACAGATTAGGATGCACCAGGAACCGAAGCTTAGATGTCCTCGTTGCCCAAAGACATTCGATAAGAAAAAACGGTATTTGAAGCATCTATCCGTTTGCGAGGAAAGGGAGTTTTCATGTGATAAGTGTGATCAAAAGTTCAAAAAGTTAAATTATGTTAGAAGGCATACAGTTTTGTATCATCAAGGTAAGCCTGTGCCAGAGAAGGTGAAAAAAAATACGTCAAAAAAGGTGTCAGTGGAAACATCGGAAAGAGTATTAGAGAATGCTTCGAAGAAGGCGCTGGTAGATAATGATGGTCACAGTTCAAATGAAAGCCATGGCCGGAATTCGGCCAAACGAAACCAAAAAAAGACTGATGAAGCAACTGAACTGGAAAGCTCTGAACAGTTGGTCAAAACTGCCTGCCCAATTTGTGGGGGAACTTTCAGAACCCAGCTAGTATTAATCCAGCATGTCCGAAAAGAACATCAGTTGGATATTTGCATAACCTGTCGAATAATCTTCTCCGGTGCTGATGAGTTTTTGAATCATAAGGTTTGTGAGATTGCTTTTTTTTCGGAACAAAAGGGTATTTTGATTTTTGTTTTCAGTTGCTTGAACAATATTCATTTTCTTAAGAACTTTATTATTTTCTCTTTCGCATTTTTGCGCATTAGTCCCTACAACGGGAGTATGGGGGCTGTTGGCCACTTTCGTACTACTAAATAACAGATTAAAACCTTTTTACCGTTCGCTTGTGCGTCAAATCCTGGAACATTTATGTGAGAATGACGGTCTATGAGATCGATAAAAATATCGTTTTTAACAGGAGATACATTTGTTTCGGATGATGTACCGTGATGTTCCCTTATTCCAATCAGCCCCTAATTCTCGTTCACTTGAAACAAAAGTTTAAATTATAGCTACTCGACAGGACATTTCTAATCAATATGTTATCCCATTTTTGTGTGAGATTATATGCTTTCAAATAACTTGAATAGCAACTCAGTATGCCATGATTTACTGTTTGAATATAAATAAATAATGTTAATCGTTAGGTCGGACGCCATATTTTTTGCTAGCTTAGAGGAATGAGTAACAACCTAGATCACTTTATAAATTAATTTTCTTGATAAAAATCGCAAGATTCGGTGAAAAACCAGTAACCAGTGAAACCAGTAAAAAAGGTATAAAAGTATGATTTTCGTATATTTTTCTTTAGTCAATGTCAAATTGCATCGGATGTGATGCAAATAAACATGACCGGAATAAGGATGCACACATTTTTACGAATTCCTTTTTCCAATCATCGGATTTCGACTGCAGTATCGCAATGGCTCTGCAGAAACTCGATCAGAAAAATATGCGCTATGAACGTGAAAGACTCATTGATGCTGTTTAAATGATGAAAGCTGGATGTTCAACCCGGAAAGCGGCGAAAATAGCGAGAAAGTGATTGAAATGTATTCCCGACACAATCCTGGAAAACCAACAGTTCTCAACGAATCAGATGAAAAGCGTATTGTTGATTGGTTTCTGGTCAGAGCAAAAACTGAATTTCCGGTGGACACAAAGAGGTTGGTGGCATGCGTAACGAATTTTGTGCAGAAATCAGCACGGCCCAATCCAATCAAGAACGGAATACCTAGTCGAAAATGGATTAATTCGTTCATTAATCGCCATCCAGTAATCTTGCGACGGGTTCCAAGGGTAATGCCAAAACATCGGGCTGCCGTTTCAGAGCCACATATCAGGTCATGGTTCAGCGAAATTCATAAATATTTTGAAGAAGAACAGCTGTCCCACGTTTTGAAAATCCCTGAACAAATTCTTAATACGGACGAAACAGCGGTGCGAACAATTCTCACCAAGGAAGTGGTTTTAGCTGGTTCCGACCAGAAATACGTCCATGCTAAGGTAGGAAATTTTGACCGCGAATCGTACACTGCGCTATGGTGCGGTAAAGCAGCTAGACAGTTGGCTCCAACGCTTATGCTGTATCCATACAAATCGCGAATGTCCGCGGAGAGAATTGGCAGAAGTTGCCTGAAGGATGGGCCGCTGGGAAAACAGAATCGGGGTGGATGAACAGGGACACATTTTTCCTATTTCTCGAGGATGTATTTTATCCATGGCTTGTTAAGCCGTTCCCTGAAATAGTTTTTCTCGATGGCCACAAGTCTCACGTCTCCCCCCAAACGACAGAGATTTGCGTAGAAAAACACATAATCCTGATATGTCTTCCACCGAATTCGACTCAAGTAACACCATCTCGCGAATACAACGTGCCCACACATCATCTTTTCATCGATTTCAAATCAGCGTATGATACAATCGATCGAGACCAGCTATGGCAAATAATGCACGAATATGGATTTCCGGAAAAATTGACGCGGTTGATCAAAGCAACGATGGATCGAGTGATGTGTGTCGTCCGAGTATCAAGGACGCTCTCGAGTCCCTTCGAATCTCGGAGAAGGTTACGGCAAGGTGATGGATTGTCGTGTTTGTTGTTTAATTTTGCACTGGAGGGTGTGATACGAAGAGCTGGGATAGACACGAGTGGCACGATCTTCAGGAAGTCTGTCCAACTATTTGGCTTCGCCGACGACGTTGATATCGTAGCACGTAACTTTGAGACGATGGCGGAAACGTACATCAGACTTAAGGCTGAAGCTGGTAGGATTGGGCTTGTGATTAATGCGTTGAAAACAAAATACATGAAGGGAAGAGGCTCACGAGAAGACAATGTTAGCCTCCTTGTATGAGTTCAGATCGAGGGTGATGTAATCAAGGTAGTAGACGAATTCGAGTATCTGGGCTCATTGGTGACCGCCGATAACAACACCAGAAGAGAAATAAAAAGGCGCATTATGGCTGGCAATCGTGCCTACTTTGGACTACGAAGGACACTAAGATTGAACGAAGTTCGCCGAACCACAAAGTTGACCATCTACATGACATTAATTAGACCGGTAGTTCCCTACGGCCACGAAACATGGACATTGCTAGTGGAGGACCAACGCGCCCTTGGAGTCTTTGAACGGAAGGTGCTGCGTACCATCTACGGTGGAGTGCAGATGGAAGACGGAACGTGGAGGAGGCGAATGAACCACGAATTGCACCAGTTGCTGGGAGAACCTCCCATCGTACACATCGCAAAAATCGGTCGACTACGATGGGCTGGGCATGTCGTAAGAATATCGGACGACAGCCCTGAAAAAATGGTTCTCGAAAACGAACCGACAGGTACAAGAAAAAGAGGCGCGCAACGAGCAAGGTGGATCGATCAAGTAGAAGGCGACCTGCGGACCCTCCGCAGACAGCGAGGCTGGCGAGTGACAGCCATGGACCGAATAAAATGGAGACAACTTCTGTGTACAGCAGAGGCCACGCCGGCCTTAGTCTGATTGGTAAGACTAAGGCCGGCGTGGCCTAAGGTAACACAACCTCTAGACGACAGCTTTTTTAGATCTCTTAAAACCTTTTGGAATCAAGTACTAGTGGAATGGCGGATTGAGAATAATGGTGAAATGCTTCCCAGGAAAGATATTGCACCGCTATTAAAGCAAGCTGTAGATCGAATGACCAACCTACAATCGACCTTGATTAACGGTTTCAGGCGTTGTGGCTTACACCCGTTTGATCCCGATGCAGTCAACTATGCAGCTCTTATCGGCAAACACACTGAAGCATTGTCAGCACAACCTGTGGCTTCAACAACGGAAACGAGAGAACAGGAAAATGATTACTTTGTAAAGCGCCTCGAATCATTCTTATCACCGGATCAACTAAGAATATTCGAAAGCTGTCGTTCCGTTGGAGAGTGGCATGGAGCTGTTATAGATACGAATCTTTATCAAGTGTGGCTAAAGGAGCTTTGGATGAAACATCTCTTACACATAACCTATTCAGTCGAGTCAATGTTTCACGGTCTAACACACACATTTCTGTTAAAGAAGAAGCCGCTGCCCAATTGTGAATGTTGTGGCACGGTGATGGCTGTCCGGCATTTAATTCTCGAATGCCGGAAATTTGTAACCGAAAGGCAGCAAAACAACATCGGGACCAGCCTACGAGACGCCCTGGGAAATACAGAGGAGCAAATAATACAAATGCTGAATTTTATAAAAGAAACAGGACTGTTCTCCAAGCTGTAGCGAAGCCAGAAAACGGAAGAAGCCGACCAAGAAAACAAGAAAAAGGTGAAAGATGCCAAGCCGGATGGACAAACAGAAGAAAAACTGGATAAAAGTAGCGATTGAAGTACGGAAGAATAAAAACTGCAGGAGAAGAACAGATCGGAAATAGCAGCCGTAGCCGTGGCAGTAGCCGAAGAAGAAAACTGAAGCGGATGGAAGAAAAATATTAAAAGCAAAGGAAACTGAAGGAGGCACAACGGAAGAAGTAATGCAGCGGAAAAAAGCAAAATGAATAATTGAAATAGAAGAAGTCAACGTGAATGAGAGAAACGTAACACAATCGAAGAAGAAGCAAGGCGAAGCGGACAAAGTGGACGAAAAGAAGTCGAAGAAAAGAAACGGAAGAGCACAAGCACAGCTAGTTGAAGACGTAGAGAAACAGATGGAAACTAAATGGAAGAAGATAAGCAGAAGAAGAAAAGTGGAAGAAAAAAAAAGAAGCGTAACGAATTCAGCGGAAGAATAAACCCGAAGTGGATGGAGGAAATAAGGAAAAACAGAGAAAACTGAAGGAGGTACAACGAAAGAAGCAAAGCAGTGGAAAGAAGCGAAATAAAAAAGTGAAATAGAAGAAGACAACTTAAATGAGAGAAACCAAAGCGGATGGAGGAGAAAATGAAAAGCAGAGGAAATTGAAAGCGGCACAACGGAAGAAGCAAAGCAGTGGAAAGAAGCGAAATAGAAGAAGACAACGTGAATGAGAGAAAAGGTACACAACTGAAGAAGAAGAAAAGTGGAAGGAGAAAAATCAAATAGAAGGAAAAATAACAGAGACAAGAAAAGCAGAACAATCGCAAGAAGCAGGAAAAATTTGGAGCAAACCAGCGAAGAAACAGAAGGATAAGTAGAAAAGCAGATGAATGAGGGTTGAAAAGGGCGGAATGAAGTAAAGTGGGAAACGAATTATTGGATTAATATAATTTGTGAATATCATGAATGCACCCTTCTGGTGTAAATTGTCATTAATAAAAAAAAATTGTTTCACGGATTTGATGGAGGTGAGCATGAATCATAAATGTTTTTTAAGTTAAATCCTTAAAATATTTTGAATATTTTTAGAAACATCACATCCGACTTCCCAAGCACCGGAAGACTCAGCGGAAAGCAATCATGATGCTTTTGATGCTTCATTCGGAAAACCATCTGCGTCAACTGCTGGTCCAGCAAAACGTTGCTTCGAAAAGCATTCACCACCTATCGTCTATAAATGGAAAAACTTGAAAATGCGAAGAAAAAAGTAGTGATGGAAAAACAAAAGAAAAGAGATGAAAGACAGAAATAAAAAAACAGTTGACAACAAACAAAAAAGCAGAAAGAAAATAACTTGCCGAAAACTTGTTAAATTGGTTTAATGCTAGAACTGTTTCTTCATTACAATTCACTTCTAAGAAAATATAGCAAAATTAAACATTGTCTGCTATGCTTCATAAAACGTTATTTTATCATAAACAATTTCAAATCAGAATAATTAAGGGTGATTGGAATTAGGAACTCAAATGAACGGAATTCGGAACAATACTATTTTTAGCGATTGGAATTAGGGACAAATTGTGCAAATTGTTTTCAACTGTTTTGGAAAATATGAGAACGTTGATTTTGTGATGCTTATTTTTAATAAATTTAAAGCATATTGCATTATAAAGGTCATCAACTGTTTGGACATTGTTGTTTTGACAGCTTTAAAACATTATACAAGGCCTTAGGCGAACTGAATAAGGGTACATCACGGTATAGAAAACCAAAATTTCTTTTCATACTAAACAACCCAATTGAGGAATTCTAGTAAAGTTCAATTAATGTACTTAGTATTCAAGATGGCACTCGGTACATCGTAGATAGTTACCTCGGTTGAATTAGTCAATACAATCATATCATACACCACGTTGATTTGCACTTAGAAATAGTATCAGTTTAGTCCTAGAGGGTTTGAGCTGTTCAGTGGAATACCTGTAACTAGAAATTAGAAGAAAAATTAGTATTCTCCATTTAATTCCAACTACCTTTGCTTATCTTCGACATTTCTAATTTCTAGTTATCAGTTTAGTTCTACTCAATCGAGAAACTAATCGCATTTGTTTTCCTATTTCAGCGTACTTGTCCTGAACAACCCACAGAGGTCACAGATCATCAATTAGGTACCAAAAGCACTGTAACTAATGCGTCAATAGAAGAAATCGTCGGCCTCGAAATGGAAATAAAGGTAGAAGACAGCATGCTGCAGGAGCTGGAACATCGAGCTTCTGATGGCGACCGAGAGAAATCAGGCCAATCAATAATCTACAAGGTTGGTAGATTTTTATATGATGAATGACAGCTTGTGAACCGCATTACACTCACTCTCGGCTAATTAATTTATTCCAAGTTTGAGTATCGCTGACCAGTGCTGTTAATAGTTATTTCGTCTTATTTGATACATTTACCGATAACTTGTCTCAAAAGCTGAATTTATGAATATAGTGTATGATTAATTTCACAACATCGCAGTATGCTTTGATCGTGAGTTGACGTGTTTGTTTAAGCTCGTGTCAATTTTCCATTAAAGTCTCGCGTAAACACCCCGTCCCCCTTTACTGCGTGACATAATTAATGGACCTTCCCTATGTGCCTGCATCCTTCCTCCCCTGTAGATTTACAAAATACGTAACTTGCTTCAAATGTTCCAGCGGAAGCCCCCAATCAATATTATACGGATTGAAAATGTTCAGGCGACCAACGAAATTGACGAACTTATATTGACTAAATTGACTATCGTTCAGCTACTTACCCATACTATTTCATTCATTTTCACCGAGTGAACCGAATTGGAGAAAATTTAAACAACCTCTGATTTCCTCCACTTTTTCGTGAATTTATATCAACGGGTTTTTGGCTTATGAAGTTTAAAGAGTGATCAAAACCAACCATTCTTATAGTACCTTCTTTTTTTACAGAAACCAATCGATACATCAAAACACGTTGCGCCTGAAGGAGCCTATCATGACGATAAAATACAAATCAAACAAGAATATGTGGAAGGTGAAGAGGAATCTTAGAGTGTAACGGAATGCTCGGTATGTCGTGGCTCAAAATGCGATTGGAACAAAACGATCAGCTCCAGGTGTGGACACGTCTTTAGTAGTAAGCCACGAATAAAGTATAACATGGTTAGTATCACAAATTGCATCAAGAACCTCTAACATATATATTTTGGTAAATGGTAAATACTACAGAATATATAGTCATCACATGGTCGTCAAACGAAAATCGACTGTTGAAGTTAACAAAAAACTATTTGGATGACATTTACCAGATTTAGTTACGAACATATATCCAAGAAATCGAGGGGGGATGTTTAGACCGATCTGCTCACGAAGCGCAGGAAAGTCGATGACAACTTTAATAACGTCGAATATGAATAAACGCTGCAATTTCTCGCGTCTGGCAGAGAACGCCAATTGGCATCGCTCGGGATAGGGACGGAGATTGTTTGGATCGTTCCGGTGAAAGTCGTACGAACCTTTTCTGCACACGTTCAACTGAACGAATATAACCTACGTATTACGGAGACCGAATCAAGGAAGCGTATACTAGGATGCTACGCACCAGCATGCTGTACAGTGTTTCAAAGCAAATATGTTAGTGAATTCGGAAGCATGTCGCCGAATGAACCCAAGAACAGAAAATGGTTTGGAATTCATAATCCCAACATGTTCATTGAACCTAAGCTTTTCATCTATGGTTACGCTCAGATCGCAGATAGAAGTAACACGCTCCAGTGTTTCAATGTCCATACTGTACTGGTGATGCATGGGATTATTAGAACGAGTAAAGGATACGATCTTGCATTTCTTGCGTGCATGTCATTGTGGCGATACCAGATCAACATGGTGTTGATATCCGTCTGCAGATTGTTCACAAAAATGTTGAATATCAGTGGACCAAGAACACTGGCCACACCGGACGTGATGCAGAATAAACTGGATCGTGCTGAGTCCTACGAGGTACGGACAGGTAGATACGTAAAGATTCACTGCGTTATCCAATTCGGATAGCCAATGTGCTTTAGTTTATCGAAGACTAGACTGTGCCAAAGCTTCCGGGAAATCAACATATACCGCGTCAACTTGCCTTCTCATTTCTATAGTATTTCCCGCAACAGCGTGGTAACGTAGCACATCAAAGTTGTTGTTGTTGAGCGGTGTTTTATGAAGCCATGCTGGCTATTTATGTATGAATCATGTTGAGTGTGTTTTTATTGTGAAATTCCCTTTAGATGTTTAAGTAGGTTCATCCACCTATCACGTTATTCAACTGTATCGCTCAAATATTGATGCCGGCTAGAGAATTCTCTAAACTAAGTAACTCAGTTTTTGAGGAAATTTTAGGTAAGTCTTCGATTTTGCTACCAGCTTTTCTACGAAAAAGAAATATTTCTTACCTTCTCGCCTTATTTTCAGCGTGTTTTCGATTTTTTTTAAATTGGACGAAAATTTCTTTAGCCACTGAGTGGTCTCATTTTTTAGAAAATTGAGTCTACGGTACTCAAATTTCAGTTAAAATATTTTTTCTTCAAATTTCTTCTTCGGTGGTTTATCGGATCTTGTCTCGCAATATCTCTGCCACAATCTTGATAGTGTGCATTCTCAGTCTTTGTAATAATTTAAATCCATCTGAGGCCAAAATTGAATAAAATCAAATGAAAAAAAAAAAATTATATTGCACTACTTTCAAAACGATTTTTATCACAATAAATTAAAATTCAAAACGAAATCCGATTTAGAACACATGTTTCTGTCTCAGTTAAAACAATTTGACACAAGAAGGAATGAAGGCCGATTCAAGATGGCATTGCCAGCACCTCCGACAATAGGTGTTAAAACGGCGTCATAAAAAATATTACGGTTTCTGAACGGTGTGATACCATACACTAACTCTAAGACCAGTAGGCCCCGAACAAATGGGATTTTTTCTTGGCTCAGTCAGTTCTAGCATATCGGTCCCAAGCTCAATAATACGCCCCTAATAAACAACTTACACGAACACACTCGCTAATATTCTGTCAAAATAGCAAGGTGCTGGCTTCAAGGTGTACTTCGGACCAAGGGGTTCTACAACTGTGAAACATTTTCAAACTGCTAGTTGCATATTGATTGTTGCTAAAAGTGGTCAATGTATGATACAGTAATATGTATAGTAAAATAGATACAAGCGAGCATGTATAATATATGTATGAGCATGAGCATGAGCATGATGAGCATGATTGACCTCCCGAGGTTGATACTCCGTTGTTGCCAGATCAGCTGTCATTACACAGAGAACCAACAGATGATGCTTGGGACTAACATACATCTTCAATGTGTAAAAACTGGCGATCCCAAACAAAGGCAATACCGGCGCCGGCCCCGTCCGAATGCAGGTCAATTAAGGAAAGGGTAGGAATATGTTGACGTGATACTCGCTTTAATGGAAGCCGCGGAATCCACTGCACTTCCACGAGAAATCACTGGGATTTTGGATAACAGGATTGGGTAGCAGCAGGGTTCGTTTTGGTTAACGATTAGCTGTCAAGCTAAATATTTGAAAATTAGGAGTGATTTCCGATCTGAACCGATTTAAACCAACAGTAAGGATGCTATTGGGGCCACTCACAAAGTGTGATTGTGGTTTTTCATTGGAAAAACAAAGTGATTTTAAATAATGCTGAAAATCAGATTTTGACCGGTTTAAACCAACAGTAAGGATGCTATTGGGGCCACTCACAAAGTGTGATTGTGGTTTTTCATTGGGAAAACAAAGTGATTTTTAATTATGCTGAAAAGCCGATTTTGACCGGTTTAAACCAACAGTAAGGATAGCATTAGGGCCACTCACAAAATGTGATAGTGGTTTTTCATTGAAAAAATAGGAGATGTTTTACAATGCTAGAAAGCCGATTTGGACCGATTAAACCAACAGTAAGGATGCTATTGGGCCCACTCACAGAGTGTGATAGTGGTATTTCATTAGGAAAACAAGGCAATTCATCTCAACACCTCAGAGCCAACTTGGACCGATCTACACTAACAGTACGGATGTCGCTGGAGTCACTTACAAAATGGGACAGTGGTTTATCCGTTCCTAGATAGGGCGGCAACGAGCATGGCGAACGAATAATCCGGATCACAACCAAACATGTACTTCTCCACCGACCCATCTCACCCAGCGAACCATGACCTCTCATGCTCACTCGATCACTCGCGCGATGGCAACGCAATGGCGACGCAATAGTCAACCAAAACAATAGACATAGACGTCCGATAGAAAAATATTACGGAACAACGCATCAACACAACCGATTCAACCGATTTAACTGATGGTCTGCGCAAACCTATTAAAAAAGGACAATTAGATACAATGGGTAGCAATTACCTGTTCTGCTCCACGTCCTTCAGAGCACTTACTACCTCATGAGTCGCCTGTACCCAACTCCACAGGCGTTCGTCAAGTCTCTGGTACACCATTCATCTCCATGCCCAACCGAAGCACCGCTACTTAAAAAAATTTGAAAAATTTGAAAAATAGAGAGATATTAGATATTGTCTTCAAAATTTGGTAGAAATAATTTATTTGTTGCCTGAAAAAAAAAAAATTAAGAACAAAGATTTAAGTAAAATCCCTATAGTCCCTCGGAAGTTCGAAGAGCATAGCATTTTCTATGCAAAGATTGTTGCGATTGTTGATTGTTGAAACATCATTCACACCTTCCTACGTCATATCCATAAGCCCTTAACCAAAACTGGAATCACTTAACCCCGTGTAGCATGTCTTGTAACACATATTATTCCATCGGCCATCTAATAGGTATTCCCTGAACGCATTTCAATTCCAACCTGTTGATCAACCTCATAGACTAATATAGCAAACCACCGTTTTCCTGTCCGTCTAAATAGATCTACGCTCAGGAAAGTTGAGCCACCCCCTCTTACCTACTGCTTCCACATCTCTAACACACATACACACCTATGCCGCCCCAGCCCCAGCCGGAGGCGCGCCAATGCAACCCAAAACTGTGGTGAGGTGGCTCTCTCTGTCCTTTCTACTGTGTTAGTGTATTAACTTACCATCGTCGTCCGGGGTGATAATGGTCCAAAGATCCAAAGAAGGCGACACCGGACCACGATCTCACAGATTTAAAGCAGCTTGGGACTACACCTCGTATACCGAATATGCACAGTTATACTATACATCACCTTCGACAAGTTAATTGAATTCTGTTCAACCCGCAAAATCGTTGGTCCAATGTCACTACCGCGGTCCAGCGTCATCCAACACGACAGTATCATTCTTTCACGCACGTGTAATTGTTACTCAATCATTAACGCTCTATATATGGAATAAACTAAAAATTCGCGACTGTCCCACAAGAAATTCCAGCAAAGTTGATGTCTGAAAGGTCAACCCCAATGCAAATGTCATGCTGAAATGCCGAAATGCTGATTGAGCCCTCAATGCCCGTTACCATGCCGGTCCATGCTCTAAAGATTAATGGTTCTGAAATGCTACCCGAACCAGAGCCTCCATTGTTCAGTCGGCAATCCCCTGTGATCGCATGACTCGTAATGGCGCGAGATCGGAACTTGTGAGGACCGGAAGTCACGCCCTCCTTCCAGGCCGTCAACTCATCTTTTGCAGCCCACCAAAAATATAAACTTCATACACAAAAACTACTCTCAAAATAAAAAAAATGGGAGTGGGACACTGAAGGAGAAAATTGAAAGAACTCACCCGGATTTCCAGAACATTCCGTTGCTTTGGTTATAACAATGAGCAACCAGAGTAGGTCCATGTTCCCTCCAGATTACATTCTGTTCTTGAAGAGATCGCAAACATGAAGCAAACATCTCCGAGTGACGGGGCTGAACACGAGCTCCTCTTGCCGCAAAGAATTCCGTCTCCAGCGGGGACACTTTGTATTCACACCAGACAAGCCTCGTAATGGCCTGCAAGCAACTCTTTGGTGACTGAATTAGCATCAAAATAAAAAGTTTAACACTAACAAATAAATCTCATAAAACATAATAAAACGGGACAAAATGACAGAGCAAAAATTTTTCACAAATGTCAAAAGTCAGCATGTATAATATATGTATGATATATAAATTAATCCACTTAGTTTAATCATTGTAGAATAGTCTCATAATTAAATATCACATCGCATCACAACAACTTTAGGAAATTCTGAAAAGCCTCTCTTCTCATTGACACGTATTTTAGTTTTTATTATTTGGTATTGCTTGCCAGTCAAATCCTACAGTAAATCCCAAAAACCCTCTCAAAAACCAAATATATTTTGACCATAAATTAATCTCAATATGCCGCATCGGTCGTAAATTGTGCCTCGTTTTTTGCTTGCTCCGTTCTGTGCTCCGTTCCTCTCTCGGAAGAACAAAGGCACGGGCGATTCAATGCTGTGTGTAATCACTGAAGCCGGTGTCCAGCGATCATCATCGATCAGTGTGTACAAAAAACAAGTATGGATCATCGCTCCGAGCATTCAGACTGTGCAACAACCACCGAATATTCATGTTCTGTTACGGTTACTGAATCTGAACGAATTTGCGATTGTATGTTCAAAAAAGGGGGCAGTCTGATACACTATTGTTCAGTGAATGATTTCCAAGCCCAGCAACACGATTAAAAAGGTCCCACCCAGCGAATCGCGACCGTTAAGACACTTCTGAAATTGTTCGTTATTATGCTTCGATCCCAGTATTTACTGACATATCGTTAACAGTACTAGATGGATCTGTATTGAGACATCATTAGAAAGATTAGTGCTTAGCACCAGACATCAGATTTGCTACTGGTTTATAACAATTCTAGACAAAATCGTCAAAAGGTCGAAAGTGACAATTGTAAACAATGACTTAAAACGTGAATTTCCTGGAAATTCCAGGTTACTAACCTCTATATCCACTATCGACGGGAAAGTAATAGTTTACTGTATCTGTTTTTGGTGCTATTTTGTTTGTGGGAACAAGCAGATCCCAGAAAAATAAGCTAGAGTTTATTGTTTAAAAATGTTGCTTTCGACCTTTTGACTATTTTGTCTACAATTGAGTTTTCGTATTTGATATTATATTATGGTTTCAGTTGAAAATATTATGCTTTCAGTTGAAAAATTCGGTTTTCAACTGAAACCATAATATCAATAGTGATTTGCCTCGTGATACACTAGTGCAAAAAACCTATTGAAGTTCATTAAATATCCTTATGAAAATTAGCCACAAGGAAACGGTTTGAATTTCTATGATTGTTGTCATAACCATTCCTAGTGATTTACTTATTCGAATTATATGAGTTTCACTGTGCAACCTTGTGAAATTTATTTGATAGTTGTATGATACGCATATGCGTTAGTATGTAAATTAATTCGTAAAATTATGTATTTCATATTATTCTTCATTGTATTCTACTGGAATTTTCATTCATGACAATAAAAATACAACGCAACTCAATAAGTGACGAGAACATTTAATTTATTCTCCATTTTAAATAATGCATGTAGGAATCGTACAGGATTTCCGAAAATCCTGAAAATCTTTCTTCGATATCGCCTGTTCGGAACTACCATTAGCCGTCTTTTTTGAAAAAGTCCTCCTCCGTCTTGCAGTCGCTCCTCCACGAGGATCTCCTCTTGCGGGTAGGATTTGAGGATTTGAGGAAATTTTTTAAATATTATGTGCGTTGCACCAAACGAAGTCATTTGAAAACAACCATTATAACTCTGAATGTTCTACAGAAAATGTTTAGAATCACTTCCTGATCCAGAAACCAATGAGCGAGTTAACGATTGAACTATGTCAACGTACCACACCAATAACAACAACACCAGACTCCTCGAGTAAGCATGTTTGGTTTACACAACGGATGTCATTCACCGTGGTACTGCATCATCAATATCGATACCGATCGAGTCAACCACCGCGAGACCGATACTGCTGACTGGATTTCGTGTCAAGTGTTTCAAGTGGCTAGAGTATAGGTTTCGGGTAGGTTAAGCTTAATTGAATAAATTAGTCTTTAGTTAACTCTGAATCGGTGTAGACCTTTTTTATTTGTAAGAAACCCCCCTTAAACTTAACTAGCGCAAGGGCTCTGGTGTTTCATTTGGGAACTTCAATGCATTACAATGATAACAAACTACACTCATTGATCCAATGGCAACTGATATATTCGCAATGTACTCAACCAAAGGCAGCGCTTCTTTCTAACTCCATCGCTTGTATTTTGAGCTGCTCTTTCTTCTTCACTCAACATCATTCGAGCCCGTGAAATCCGTTGTCAATCCAATTCAGTTTGAGTTGCACGCTGAACGTCGCTTTGTCTCATTCGAGAGTTTGCTGAGCTAGCAGCCGACCGATATTATTCTGTCTAGGCAACAGAACAACAATACTAATTGAAATTAGCGGAAATCGCAACCAAATTAGTGTCCTTTTAATTTCTAGTAATACCGTCGTTTTCACCTTCCTGATGCACTATTAATCACACGGCGAACAGTACTAATGTAACCAAAAGCGTAATTACACATCTGTCAGTTCAACACCGAAGGCATAAACTAATACTTTCACTTTCCATTGAGCTACATTCCAATTCTTGACCAGCAATAAAATAGGGCCTATCAAAATTTGTAAACATACACTTCTGAGCCTTTTTTCTCGCAAGCCATAGGCTACACACACAAATCTATAGCATCGTCGTGTAGAGAAACTTTCCGCAAATTCTGGTATTGGTTTGCGTGGGTGGCATTTGGCTTAGAGAAAAAGGTCTCAGAAATGTTTGTTTACATATGTTGATAGGCCCTATTCTATTGTTGATCGCTGCGAGGTGTCACCAATACAATCGTTCTAGTTAATACGTGCATCTACATGCTATAAATCGTTTACCCTGAAGTTACTTTTACACAGGAATATAAAAAAAAACAACTTAAAAACCGAGTAAATTCCTGAATCCGCGTAAAAACCCGTAATTTACCAAAACTTCGTAAATAGCGAGAAAAATAAGGTTGGAGACGCGTTTTTGATCAAATTTAAGCGAACGGTATCTACTCGCGTGAATAACGAAAACCGCGTATTTTTTCCGCAAACCACGTCAAATTCCAACAACCCCGTAAAAATTTGCGAAATAAGCGACTCTTGTGTATTATAATTTTTTGTACATCTTTTCAAAAGGTTCTGAGTAACAATCATTGATTCTTTCCTCTCTCGTTTTTTTTATTAATTACAAAGTCATTATAATAGTTTCCAACGGTTCCTCTTTACAAATCGAAAGGTGGTCTTGCTGTCTAGCTTATTATGATATTCTCTTACAAAATCACAATTTGGTTTTTATGATTTTTTTCTCATTTTACAGTAAATATTTCTAATTTTTTCTTCATATAAACCTGTTGAAAACCAAGACGAATCAAACAAAAAAGAAATCAAGAAAATCCATCGTGTCGTTCATGAGTTATGCTGTCACGAACGGACAGCATTTCATTATATATATATATATATATATAAAATATAATATAATATATATATATAGATAGATAGATAGATTACCTAATTTAGGGATCCCAGAGATGGTCACTTCATCGAATAGTTTCTTCCTATGTGTGTAGGCTGTAAATCACGGAATCATCAGGATTTACCAAGAGTATCCAAACAATAACTTTCATCTCGGGCTTTGCCATTTCATACATATACCTTATGATTATTTTGCACAAACAACAGTCATGAACTTCATAAGGCAGTTTTATGAAAATTATAAGAATGACTTAAGAAAATTATTACTATTAACTGAGAAAACCATCGTTGCACACATGGCTATTACAAGGGCTTTATAAAAACAAAATAAAGTGGTCTCATGATGTTTCATAAGGCAAATTTTATGAAATTCAATAAATTTTTTACGCCAGTGTACTAATCCATTTGTGCAAAAATATGTACTAGATCCTCGCATATGAATATGCGAATTTCACAATTTGAATTAAATCAGATATGGGTAGAGATACCTTTACTCGGATTTGAGTCTGTTCAATTTGGGTCACTATCCCATCAGTTTGGGGAAATTTAGATAAGCGTGTAGGAAAGTGTTTCTTTGCTGAATTGGAGGCCTGCCGAAATCTTTTGTTTACAAACAATTTGTTTCAGTTTCATTACCTTTCTCATACAGTTTTCGTGTTTGATTCAGTTCCAACCTGGATCAGGTATCAAGATTGAGTCCGTCGGCTGTCTGTTGAACGTCGGTGTGTTTGTCTTTATTTGTAACACGTATCGGGTTGAGGTTTACACTGGTAATAAGTTCAGATATCGCAGGCTGGAACTGGTTTCAACTTAGGCTAAAAACGTAAACGGACTCATTGTCAATCATTGTTTGAGTCCGGTGAATCCCAGTATAGTTTCGCGAAGACAACGTAACCATATTTCGGGAATCGGTTTAAGAATAACGGAATTAAAGTTAATTTAGGTAAGACACCTTAAAACCAATTTATGTGGATGGGAATCTGAAAACCACGGCTTGTTTCAGATTCAGACCTTTCAGATTTTCACCATTTTCACATCGATATGGATGAATGTGGAATATGTCATGAGGAATACCGGAAGGACGATTTGGAGCAGCATAGGAAAACATGCATTCTACGGTCGATGTTCCGATGCAGCATCTGTTGCGTGGACTATTTGAGCAAAGAAGGCATGTGGAATCATCTGGACTTGCATGTGGTAACTAGAATCAATTATTGTTAACATTGTTGTTTCATACCATCTCGATGTCTACGCCATAAGATTGCAGATGAAAGTAAAGAACAATATTATCATGATGTAAAGGCAAAACATAAGATTCGTCAATGCGTTTTGTGCAATGACCAGCGTTGTTATGTGGAGAGTGCCTTCTGGAAACATGTTCAAGTGAGATGGAATTTAATATGAAAAGGCTGAGCTGGCATGGTAAATTTTGATTTGTTTTATTCTTTTACAGGACGTTCACGATGGCTTCTTCCTGCGATGTTCGGAGTGTGGCGAAAATTTTAAATCCGAAAATCTGATGAAAGATCACACAAAAAGTCATATTAAGAACAAGGTGAAGGTGGAATTAGATGACACAAAAGTTGATGCAGCATGTTTGAATTTAGCAATTAAAGAGCAGATTGAACGAGAAGTAGAAAACGGCAACGTTACAAACATAAGCGATGCAGAAACTGAGCTGCTTTCTACTATTCCGAGTGAAGCAAATGATTTGCCACTCGAACTCAGATTTCAGTGTAAATTGTGCGAATTAAGGTTTGCCACGTACAAGAGACTTCGTCGTCATAAGGTATGAGATCAGCATCCTTGTATCATAATGGTTTTAGTGGAAGTTTCTTTTTATTGTAGTGGGACGTACATGGACGTAAGCATAAATGTCCCCATTGTCGGAGATTTTTTCAGCTAGAAGAGCTTCCAACTCATTTGGCGTCATGTGAAAAGAAAATGTTTACTTGTGAAGTATGTCATTTAAAATTCGACGTATCGAGATACCTAGCAAAGCATATGAAAATAGTTCACGGCATGAAACTGGATTTCGAAACCATTAACACAGAGAATGAAAAGAAAAAGGATTGTCCACACTGTAACAAGAAATGTGCAGATGCTCAGTCATTGCTGGAACACGTCAGAAAGACTCATAAACCAACCGAGTGTGGCATCTGTGGAATAGTTATTCTCGGTGCGGAAAAGGCCCGATATCATGAGGTAATACATATATTTTTCGCTTAGGCATCGTCAAGCTTTTCTTCTTGTGCAGAATCGTTTAATCGTTTAAGAATCAATCAAAACAAACTCACCTGAAGTCCAAATTCAAGATAGATTTAAGCGGAAATGAAGCTTGACGATGGGAAATTAGTGTTTCAATATATTCATATCTTCCTCGTTTAACAAAGGTAATAAAACACACGGAACCGATGTTCAAGTGTCCAAAATGCTCAAGGAATTTTCATTGGAAAAAACATTTGATAAAACATTCCAGAGTGTGTGGTTCTCTCGAACCAACTGACATGAATTATGATTCAAACATTGATGAACCAGAATGCAATAGTGAACCTACTCTGAAAGACAGGAGTGAAGCAGACGTTATGGTGGCTAATCCATCGAGCAGACCATCCTGGATAAAATGTCCGCATTGTGAGAAAAGAGTGCTTAGAGCTGACACTCTAGCTCGTCACATAAACATGTATCATGTTCCGGTCACATGTGATATCTCGGCAAAGAAAAATCAGGTTTGTATTCTGTCTTTAAAACATTAACAACTTCTTTTCCATAATTTGCTTGTCTATCATCCAAAGCAGAAAAAAGTACAGAACAAAATTAGTAAAAAGCGAGAACAAGACAAAGTCAAACCGGAACCAAGTCCCAGTTTGCCTGAAGAAAATAAAATTTCAAATTTTAAAGAGGAAACTGACTCTTCCAACGCTTGTTCAGAAGCGCAAATTTCTCAGCAAAACAAAAATTCGCTTACTCAGGACGATACGAATAGTCAAACAGCGGAAAACGGTCTCAAGTCGGATGGCAAAACTTCTTCGGATCATAGTATGGAATTGCCAATCGATGCCGAGATAATGTTGCAGCTTTTTGTTGAAAATTATTCAAACAACCAGTATCGGTGCACCATCTGTGGAATGACAATGTCCAGCTACCAGCAAGCCAAATATCATAAGGTGAGCCACTCACATTATCTTTCTGGTTTCCTCCTAAAAAATGATTTGTTTTCCGTTCTATTCTAGCTGACAAGACACACGGAAGAGCAATACAAATGTCTTTACTGTCCGATGAAATTTCACCTCAATCAAAGGTTCCAAAGGCATATGTCAATATGTGCAAGTAGAAAGTATTCATGCGATATATGTGATCAAAAGTTCAAGAGTGAGAAATTTGTCCATAACCACAAGGAGCGAGTCCATCATATTAGCAAACCTATACAAAATGAAGGACGAAAGCGGAAATCAAAAAAATCGCAACCAGTTTGTGCATCGGGGGGATTACCAAAGTGTTCGTGTAAAATTTGTAGATTAAAGAATGGTTATAAGGTATGGTTTTTTGGAAAAAGTGCCCCGACTTTCATTATAATGACTATCTCTATCGATCATTACAGTACAAATGTCATCATTGCCCTCAAATGTACCAGAAGAAGTCACGTTACTTAAACCATATATCCAAATGCAAGGAAAAGAAGTATTCCTGTGATTCATGTGATAAAAGGTTCACAACAATTACACATGTTCAAAGGCACACAAAACAGCAACATCAAGGAAAAAATGCCATCGATGCTCAATCTCAGCCACAAAGTGATAACACTGAGCTTCAAATGGAAATAAAAGTAGAGGACACAATGCTGCAGGAAGAGGAATTCCAAGTTCCAAATGAAGCCCAAAAAGATACCTCGACGCCGGCTAGTGGGGATCAGCTCAACACTGACATGGTTTGTATATAAGCATCCCTCATTGATGACGCATGACTTTGACTACCATTTCTATTTTTTTATGCAGTTGAGAAGAAATTTACTGGGATTTTTCCTGGGATATTTGATTTTGACAGATTTGATTGGGATATCTCCAAACCTTCAAGAACACTAGTTAGAAATTTCAAAAGCATACAACAATTGGCCACAGTTTCGGAAGATGAATTTTCCAATTATATAGACAAAACTTTTTCATTAGGGCCTAACTGACAAACGTACATCAGAGGCACAATACGGGAGGTTTTGGACAACAAACGAAGCATAGAATTCTCTATTCTGAAATATCTAACAACGATCGACTTAAACATTGAAACGAAGCCGGAAAAAATGACAGGACTCATTGTTCAACCAATGTTCAGAAAGAAGGTACAGCAACTGTTCGCTTATAGGGTACTTTCTAACTGGGTTGCTTTTGGGGCTCGCTAACTGGGCTATTGAGAAATCCAGAAACAAAAACACAACAAGGAGGACTACGACAGGCAGATGGCTTCTAAGATCAATAATGGTCCTTATAGACAGCTTCGAGTAGACACCCTTAAAAACATGGTAAACACGTGGATAAAACACTAAAGGAGTGTGAAGCAGTACTAGGGGATGTAGCAGTCTGTCTTCGTGAACCAAACCCCATCCTTCTCAGAATTAAGGGCCTCCAAAAGTCCACAAACCGGAAACGAAATGAGGGAGATTGTTTCATCTGTAGGATCTCCAACCCATAAGCTAGCAAAATGGCTAGTAAAAGAATTTCAAGGTATCTCTGAGCAATTCCAGCAAGCTCAGTTGTCAACTCTCAAGAATTTGTACAACAGCTACAGTCATCAGGTCATATAAATGATAATGAAGTAATGGTACTTTTCGACCCTTTTTCCTAGCGTACCGATCAAGGACGCAATTAACCTTCTAGAAGATTGGCTTTTGAAACAAGGAGATGACACAACATGGAAGCAAAAGGTGCGGATGCACCTTAAGCTGACTCCACTTTGCATGGAAGAGAACTACTTCACTTTCAGAGGTTCATTCTATAAACAATTAAAAGAAGCCCCTATGGGAAACCCTCTCCCCCCATTCCTCTGTGAGATGTTTATGGTGAATCTAGACACAATCCTAAAAGCGAAAGGATTACAAGATGATCTCTCCTTAATTCTTCAAGAAATCAACCATCTCCACAAAGACATTAAGTTCAATCATGAAATAGAAAAGGATGGGAAACTTGCATTCCTCGACCTTCTCGCAGTGAGAGAAAGTCGATGTCACCATCTCCTTTAGAGTTTGGAATCTTCAAAAAAACCCACAAACCCACAAAGAGTCATCCCTTACACTTCAAACCACCTTTTTCAGCACAAAATGGCCACTTTCCACCACATGATCCACCGGATGTTGACCCTTCCAATAAAACTGGAAAAGCTAAAGAATTAGCATATATCTTAGAAACTGCCAGACTCTATGGGTACGAAAAGAGGACAATTCAAGCGATCATCAACAAAAAGGAAAAACATCTTCATAGAAAATCACAAACAACCCTCTACGATTCACATGAACCCCTGAAACGTGTATCCGTCCCCTTCGATAAAGACATTACACAAAACTTGAAACCACAACTTTGGGAATTTGGTTTAGACTTAGTTTTCTTTAGAAGGCACAATAAATTGGCATCGTTGTCAAGCTCCACCAAAGATTCAGTAGACATGTTAGGCAGAACAGGGGTATACAGAATCAAGCGTAAACACTGCAGCAAAATATATATAGGTCAAACAAAGACAACCTTGGCAACAAGGTTCAAAGAGCATCTAGCTGAGGTGACTAAGGCCGTCAAACAGAACGAGAAAGCAATTTCTCATAACTTCAAATCGACACTTGCAGAACACATCTGTACGGGAAACAACAGAACACGAATGTACTAAACAAAGACCAAGACAGCGGTAACACATGGCTGTTCAACTTAATACCTAAACGGCAACAAAGCAGCGGCGACGCAGCGAAGTTCAATTCCGATCTGGTAACTTTTTATTTGCAGGATGTTATAAAATACCTTTGGGAAAATGAACATACAATTTTAATTTAGGTTATATTTTTCATATAGTTTTTTTTTGCTTTGTATTGTGAAGCGATAAGTGACTGCCATTGAAGTGGCTTACCGCCGTTGGCTTACCTACCTCGGTCGCTGGTCTCTCCAGAAGTCGACTCGCTGTCTGCACGACATCACGTCGCACCTGTCCGTGTTGGATCGAACGACCTTCACGATGCGACCTTTCGGCCAGTAGTTTCTAGGGAGATTGTTGTCCACAATCAATATATCGACCTACTTTGTCGATCATTTCTTCCAGAACTCGTCAGCGTATAGGCAAGGTTATTATACCGTTTATAGTCATGCTATAATTTGCTATGCATGAACGAACAACCTTTCTTTCGACATGGTGTTATGACACCACAGGCGCTGAAATGCGTAGATACTTTCTACACAGCTTCTGCTCTTTGGCAACGGTCCAAAGAACGCCGATTTCCATGTTGAAAAAGGTCTCTGGTCCGCTGCATTCCTCCCAAAATACAATGCAACTCTTCGAAGCTGGTACTGCACGAGTCTTAGTCTTAACAGGTTCTTCGCAGGGACTACGATCCAAATGAACGTTGACGGCTTCGTGACACCAATGGATGGGATCGTAACTACGGTAGCTACATCCAACCAACTTCCCCAAGCCAAGCTCCAATGTCCGACAAAGTAACTCCGTTAAGCGTCTGGCAATGATATGCCCAGTTGAGCTTTATAGCAGGTGGCATTCTCTCCGTCAATTCCTTCAGTAAAGCTACGTTGCAGAGTCGAAACCATATGCTGTGATGGTTTAGACGTTTAGAACAGTGACTCCGCAATCGATCAATCAATTCAGCCTTTCTAGCCTCCGCAATTTTGTTGACCAACGAATGTACGATGCTCTCCGGTCTTCCAAACAGAGTAGAAATAACGCCTGGTCAGTTTAAAGCGTGCAGTAGTCAACAACTGCCTCCAAAAGCTCTCTCTTTCAGACTACGAAGTAAGCGTAGGTGACTTTCCTCGTCACTATAGCACAAGATTCAAGTAGGGTTCTCGTAGCTCTACCGCTTAATATTAGAGAAGAAAATGTATCCGGCACCGTTGCAAAAAAATCCAGGTTTGGTTGGTGCGTTTACGGCCAGTAGTAGCAGGATGATCAGAGAGCTTATAGCTTTTACGAGTGTGAGTACACGAAAACCGACGAAAACCAGGAAACAGCGAAGCAATTCTTTGCTATGGAAGAAGAAAGAAAACCAATCCTATTTTTGGCCAAAGATCAACGGGCGTAGGCACTGGTTTGGAGCTAACGACTAGTCGATTTGGGAATCGGTGCAAATCCGGACTGTTGTGGGAGCAGGATTACGTCGAGCTTCCAAAAAGCATATTCGAGATCACTTAGCCAAGGGCTACGCACACGTAGAGACAGACAAAGCGCTAGAGACAACAGATTCCAGAAGAACCCCTGCGCACTAAAAAGCCAATGACCACGCGTAACAGTGTCCTCGTGCAGCTCAACGGATAGTTGACATCCGCTACGTCGACGACTATCTAGCTTTGGCGATGAGGAGGAAGCAGAGCAGATTGCTACGGAAGTACGCTTAGTCCATCGCAATGTTGGCTTCGCTCTGTGTAACTGGAATTCCAACAGCGATGCAGTGCGGGAGCCAAGGACCAAAAGAAACAAGAAAATCAAGTTATGCGCTGTGTGATGATACTGTTCGACCAACTAGGGTTGCTTGCAACTTTCCTCATTTACGAGAATCAACTGGGACGAAAACATCAAGGACGCAAAGCTGAATCGCTGGCGCGATTGGGTGCTGATGGTGCAGTTCATTTCCGCGGTTCGTATTCCAAGATGTTACTTCGAAGCAGTGACGAGCTCCATCTAAGAGAATGTACAGCTACATGTCTTCGTCGACGCAAGTCCTGCGGCTGCTTTGTATATCTATGTGTGAGAATTCTGAAGGCAACGGTCAATGTTCTTTTTTTGCAGCAAAAGCGAAAGGTAGCTCCTGAAGCCGAAGCCAATACCTAGGCTTGAACTACTCGACACACGAATGCTGATATTTGTTCAAGAAAACCACAGAATTCCAATTACGCAACACTTCCTCTGGATGGACGACACTCCGGCATTTTCCTGGATCAGAACAGATCAACGCAACTACCGAGCATAGAGTAGGAGAGATCCTGGAGGTTCCATCGTCGTCCAAGCTGCAAACCCTGAGACAGTAGTCAACGAGATTCGTCATCGCTTCGAAATTTCTCGGCTGCGAACAATAGTGCGAAGATGCAGCCGTGAGTGTTGGTACTACAAACTTCGCAGAGTTTAGCCATGCGTTCTCCGATGGCTCCACTTCCAGCAGCCCATCTTGCTGGCTACAGCTGTCCGTACAGTTTCATCGGTTCATCTGGAAGTCGTGCACAGCTGGACCACTTCATAATGCATTTCCGCCGGACAAAGGCTCATCGATCATCGAGGGGTACCAGTAGAGGTGTCCATCGATAACGAAACTTACTTTCAAGGTGCCGAGCGACTTCTACGGGAACAAATCGAGCAAGGTTATCCGCAACTTTTACCAGCTTCTAAGCGTGAATGGGTATTCAAAAAAGTGATGCATTTCCATCACTTCCCAAGATTTTGTCAAGAACTGGCTGTAGACTATACTTTACGATATACTCGCAACTTAAACATAAAATGATGAAGGCTACAATTAGAAGCGACTTAGACATAAAATATAGGAATTTACTATATAGGCTGAACAGTCGGGGTCACGCCTCAGCTTAGGATATGAGTTTTTCTTTCGAACACTGCGAGCTCCCATGGCATTTTTAAACAAATAAAGCACCTCGGTTAATTGCTTATTTTACTGCAACATCTCTATTTCGTTTAGGATTTTATCACTGATAAATCAAAAGGCGATAACGCTACAGATGCAGCTCTTGTAAGTGGAGTCAAAATCAAAGAGGAACCTATGGATGCAGATACCTGAACGTTATCTTGAAGTACACCTAATTCCTTGGATCTTATGGTTTGTTGAAAAAAAATTGTTTAAAAATCTAACAAATCAATGTTCTATTTACAGATCAAATCGAAAACTGAACCTCAACGTGATTGTTCTGTTTGTTCTATGGTTTGTTATAGTCAACAATCAAGATTCACATATGTTCGTATTCTCAGGCCGACAAGATTTAACATCAACAGACGCAATCTACTTGAAATAGAGATTTAGGATATGTTATCAGATTTAGATCGATAAAACTGATAAAAACTGATGATCCACAAATAGAAGCTTAAGCAGGTCAGAAAAATGTACTAATTCATAGAAATTAAAAGAACATCCATTTTATTTCAATCAAGTATACAGCAATTCTATAGAAAAAATGATATACGATCTCTCAGTATTGATAGTTTTGTTCCTTATCGAAAACTGTTCGACACGCATTTTTACCCTTCTTGCGTCAAAAGAAGGGTATCAAGATGGCTTGAAAACTCGACTTTTTATCCGAGGCCCAGAGGATCGAGTGTCATCCACTATTTGACTCAGCTCTGTGTGTATGTATTCGTGTATGTATGCATGTGTATGTATGTGTGTATGCGTTACAAATAATGTTTCGTCGGTTTCTCAGCCGTTTGTGAATCTATTTCAGTTTTGTTTGGCGGCAAATGAAAGCTACAACATTTTCATAGAACGCTAATAATTTTTTTTTCATTCGGACATGGTCAAGGTATGAACGAAACAGTACTTTACAGCAGTGAAACGCATATCAGTCCCATCTTTGCTTTCTTTCCAATTCATATGGGGCTGATATGCGTTTCACGGCAGTTTACGGCCTATTATAATAGTAATCAAACAGTCTCCGATTACAACTGAGCTATTTTTGTACCGATTTTAATTTTGTTGGCGCCAAATCAAATTTATAAAATCCTCAAATAACAGGTCAAAATTTCATTATGATTGAATAATCCTTCATGGAGATACCTGAGATCACAAAGTGGGATGAAAATATTCTCGTTGTAGTTAAAAACCGGAAAATACAACTCGCACTAATCGATCCTGCTTGCATTCTATAGTGTCGCATCTGATGCAAACGATCCGTCGTCAACTATCGTGGGAATGCTGCACTAAGTGCTTTATTTAAGCTATTCGAACTAGTTGTTCTCCGAAGGCTGGTCCATGGCTATTCACAGACTATTTCTCCAATACGACCCATACGGGTTTATGCCCAAGCACTTGACGACGACCAACCTTACCGTATTTACATCGTCGTCCGCGAAATGGAACGCGGTCATCAAGGAGACGCTACACAACTAAACAGATCTTTCAGCGGTCTTCGATAAAATGAACCATCAGAGTGCAATTTTCAAATACGACAAAATGGAGTTTCGCGATCAATTGTTAAACTTGCTCCGATCATACCTGACTAGTCGAACTGTGTCTGTGACGATTTCAGGTTATGTATCGTCTTGCTTAGGGGCTATTCATAAACCACGTAGAATTTTCTAGGGGGAGGGGGGGTTGGTTTGGCAAAAGTCTAAGCTCCATACAAAAATTAAAAAAAATGTATGGAGGAAAGTCTACGAAGGGGGGGTTAGATGTTCAAAAATGAGTCTACGTGGTTTATGAACAGGCCCTTACCAGTAACATCTGGCGTTCCTCAAGGCAGCCACCTTCATTGATTCCCTTTCCTATTATATATGAACGACGTGAACTTGGTCCTCAGATGTCCGAAATTATCCTACGCGGACAACCTAAAACTGTAATACGTCATAAAATGTGCAGAAGCCGCCCAGCTTCTTCAGCAGAAACTACAAGTGTTCGACGATTGGTGCCGGATCAACATAATGTCCTTAAATATATCCAAAAGCTTGGCTATATCTTTTGGCCAAAAACGTGTGATGTATCTCCACGACTACATCATTCGAGGAATGTGCTTGAAACGTAACTCAACGTCAAGGATCTGGGAGTAATGCTTGACTCCAAACTGTCATTCAAGAACCACATTTCCTATATTGTTTCTTATGGTGGGCCCCATAGTGGAAGCGAACGCGACGTGATGCGACGCGATTCTAGTCGAACCGATTTTCAACGCGACTTGATACCCATAGTGAACGCGATTAGAAGCGATATCATGTTAATAAGGTGTAAACAGGCGAGGCCAATCGAATTTGCCGTCCTTTTTGCTCCCCTGCTATTTAAGTAGACGACGGAGTAGGACCACGGACTTTTGGGTCCATGGTAGGATGTCAAAGTCCTTTAATCATTTAAACAGTGAAAGAACGAACAAGACGACACAAAACGCGTGTTCTGATTGTTTGAAGAGTGAAAACCACCAAAATACTTTTCGTTCTGATGGATAGTATTCAACTACTTCAAACCAAACATTGCATTAGCTCCTATGTAACATTTGTGTCGTATCAAGAAAAGTAGGATTGAATTTTTTTTGAAACCATATAGGGTTAGTAGTATAGGGTTTTGGACCCACATAGTAAAGTTCACATACATTCTGGTAAATAACTTAAGAATTTCATAAGCGTAACATATGAATAAACTTTGTTTTGCACGGCTCTGTTCTTGTACGCCTATAGCCTTTCACTCAGCAAATAGACTTAAATGCAGGTTTGTGTCATAAATTGGTGTCATGTTTTTGTAAAAAAGGTTGAAACTAAGTTACCCTGCAAAACCATGCCACTACAGACCAACGAATCTGATATTGAGTCCTGAAAAGTGTGAGCTGTTTAGTGGAATACCTGTTACTAGAAAATGAGAAGAAAGATTAGTATTTTCCATTTCATTCCAACTACCTTTGTTGCTTATCTTGACAAATACGCGTATTTCGTCTACAATGTGCAGACTTCTTCAGTGTCGACCCTCCCCTCGGATATGTGATCTGGACGCGATGGGTGGGCCTACGCCATCAGCATTGAGATGGTAACCAAAGACATATCCTGACGTGGTAGTATCACAGCTTGAATATTCTGATTTAATGCCGCGTCACATATCTGGCATTGATGACCTGATTTTACAGATGTGATCCAACGGACATCCTGTCTTGGAGCCTTGAATGCTGATGCAGTCTGGTGGGGCTCTTTCCTCAGTAATAATGATGTGGTATTTCTTCTTGGCTGCGGCACCTTTCTTAGCGTTCCCTGACATGATGAGCCGAAGCCACGCTTAATTATAAATCTAGCTAGATAGGTATATATTGGTACACAATGTGTTCAAGATTATTGACATATGTAGGGAACCGACTGTTAGATTCACTGAGTAGAAGTTTGACTAAAACTATGAACGTGGCACCTTTCTTATTTTGTTATTTCTCATTTCAAAGAGTTATAATAAAAATACCACACATTATAACAATGGTATATAAACAATCTTTTAACGGCTTCTTTCTCGATAATTTTTCAATAATAGATAGGGACTAGGCGTGATGAAGCTTTACCTTGCCACCGAAAAGTGAATCTAATAGCAGACCAAGATTGTTAGGCTGCACTTGCTGTCAGACTTTGTAGCTATTAAACGACTTAGAGATTAGTATTAGACAAATAAAAAGAAGGCAATGAACAGACAAGTAAACGTCAGCGATTCTACAACAGAACTATAGAATTTAACTGAATAACGCAGAAGACAAGAACGGACTAAGGCGGACAAAGTGATAGGTCATCCAAAAGAAGACAGACGAGGTATACATCGACGAATTTCAGAGCACATAAGAACTAGACATCTATTAACCTATGAACGACTGAAGAAATTACGAAATACCCTCTAACATTTCTAGCATAAAAAGACGCAACGTCCTCCCAATTTTTTTTAAAGAAAACTTCTCTCTTATAAGTCCGCCCTCTCGTAGCTCAAATTTGCCACCTTGTCGACGGTGAGAGGGCTTATCTCATGCTCTAAACATGCATGTGAGACCAAGAATTTGACCATACTTGAAAGTATCACGTATTCTAGTCATTTTTTCACTGCCACGTCGTAGAACGTTTATATGAAGGCACCAACTTCAGGTGTGATACTGGCGGGTTATGCCGCAATTCACTCTTAGACTTCTTACTTTCAATCTTAGGGAAACGACTAAAAGTATACTTTTCATTTTCGTGGCAACTTATGTTGTTGTTTATCCATTTATTTTATGGATTGAATAACCAAAATACCTAGCTTGCTGATGGTATAATAAGTCAATGTTATTGCAATATCCTCGAAAAGGGTGCATGTTTTGATCGGGGTGATTATCTAACTGTTCGAAGTGATGCACGTAATCACTGAAAAGTGTAACTTACGACAGACCATGACAGGCAGGTATATTAGAGATAGGACGCGGAGGGATCGCTTAGAAAAAAACCATTTGAAGCAGTAGAATAAACCTTTTCATGTGGTTTATATCAGTACCAGTGTTTGGTGAATCATATACAATATCCTAGGGTTATTGTTTTCTGGTTACCTCCTTGTTTGCAAAGTTCAAAGAGTTCAAACACGGCAAATACCGGACCGCTCTAATTTCAAGTGTGTGTGTGTGGTTGTAATGTGAGGCGATGAGATTGTACACGCAAAAAAAAGTCGCAGTAGGAACTTTTTAAATTAATTAAATTAAGCGCAATCACCAACAATTTTCAGCTGACTATAAATGCGTTTGATTTTACCATGCCTGCGATAAGATCAACCATGTTGCGGTTGATATTAATATGAGGTCTGTCAAATATACCACAAACGTTGAAGGTTTTACTATAAACGTAGTAAATTTGACAGAAATTTCATGGTAGTTTTAAATAGTCGGATGAAATGGTTGTTTTTACTACAAGATTTTTTCCTGTGTCCGTCATACCACACTATAAATAAATAGAAAAGAACAACAAATTAAAAGTAAACCCGCTAGATGGAAGGTAGACCCGTTCTTTTCAAAGTTTCAAATTAGTTCTTAGTCGAAATATTTTATATTCGGGATAGCAACTGGATCCCAATCTGTAGAGTAGGCTGTAATGTGGGGTTCAGACCAGTATTTTTCCTTTTTTTTCTCTCCTTGATGGTTAGTTTGGAATGACTTAAACTTTTTAGTCAGAGAAACGAGAAGTCGTTATGAGAATATCACCAATAATCCCACATAAACCCTGCATGCTACTAATACTAAAATTATTCTCTTTTAATTTCTATGTTACTCACTATCTGCATGCGGTTTTACAACCATCATGGCCGTGAGCGGTTGTGAGATTCAAATACCTGGTGGAATAGAAACCCTGCACGCGACTTAGGTATCACCGCGAGGCAACGAATGTTCATTCCGGGTTTCAAGAGTTGAATGCTGCCTAGGTAAAATTCATCAAATCAGGGAGTATCATGGAAACCGTGAGCCGTATGTAATGGACAGGAAGATAGTATGTATGTTAGAACGGTACTCCTGAATCTGGATCATCGGAAAACTAAGGTAAATTGGCATAAAACAACCTGACTGACTGACCCTTATAACACACTTCAAAGCTCATCACATACTAATTCAAACGTTTGGAAGTATTATTAGAAGATACCTCAGTGCTGTAAGTGGCCAACATAGGCGCACCATCGAAATTGCCTAGAACTATCATTCGCTGTATGAATAATAAATTTTATGTATACTCTTGTTGCAGTACTTCTTGGGGTTGACTTCAGTACTACTAGTTGTCAACATAGACTACATCAAAGGCCTGAAAGTCGTCCCTAAGAATTATTGTTTGGCAAATTACATATTTTTAGAAATCTATTTACTACTGCATACGGTACAGAGATGACTTCAGCACTGGGGGCTTTATTTTAGGTATTAATTGGAGCTTCCATCTTACGACTGCATAACAAAACATCATCGCGGGAAAATTGAAACTGAAATTTTGAAAAATACTACGGTCCAATACTAAATACTTCAATTAGTGCTCAAGCAGCCAACATAGGCTATTGCTTCTAAGGTATTGGTCATAGTAGAGGTGACGTTTGGAAAGGGTCTAGTCTTGACAACCAAGCTGTCACGCAGCTCCAGCTAGATACCCTAAAAAAAAAAAAATGTGCAGACTTCTTCAGTGTCGTGAACTAACACTCGATAGTCGAGTACTACTAACAGTCAAGTATAAGTACACGACACTAAAGAAGTCGGCACATTGTAGACGAAAAACGCGTATCTGCTAAGATATGCAATTGTAGTTGGAATTAAATGGAAAATACTAATCTTTCTTCTCATTTTCTGGTATCAGCAAAGCAAAAATTAGAATATCAGTTGCGTTTTTCCTTTATTAATTGAAATTTGTTCCGATTTGTAAGATTTCCGATTGAATACATATGTAGCTAGTTGTTGAGGTTCTCAACTATGATGGGCTGCATTTTAATTGAATGCTTACCGCAATCAAAATAGTCAAATGTGATTTTAATTTGGCAAAATACCAATCTAACAGGTCAAATCTACAAATGCAAATGCAATACGTCCCAAATAACAAATGTATCAACACGCCTAGAATCATCATATACTTTAAGAGCTTTATAATCCTGACAACGTTTCACGTTGAAAACCATGCAAAAATATCAGATTACACGATTGTGTAGCAATTACGATTTCAAAAATATTAAAGTTCCAAAACATTCGTATTTTTCTCAATTTGACACAAATGTAACGTATGACCTAATACAATGTTTGGCTTGAAGTGTGTGTTGGTCGCATGATAATCGCTCATCGCGTCGCGAGTCGGGTCTACCCTGGGGGCGCCCTTTGCCTCATCGCAGCTAGGATTCATCTTCCGCTTCGCAAAAAACTTCAAAGACGTTTATTGCCTGAAGGCACTATTCTGTTTTTTGGTTCGTCCTTTTTTCGAGTACTGTGCCATCGTTTGGTCCTCTTTCTACCAAAATGCAGTCCAGACTATCGAGCCGTTCAGCGAAGATTTATACGCTTTGCTTTGCGACAACTTCGTTGGCAAGACCTTCGCCAAGTTATGAAAGTCGGCGTAAGCTCATCAATCTGGAATTGTTGGAAGCCAGGCGTACGGTGGCCAAAGTGTGTTCCGTCGGTGACTTAATCCAGGGAAACATCGACTATTCTACACTACTTGGGTCTCTTGAACATAAACACTCGCCGACGAAACCATCGTTTACAATCTTTATTAACAAATCGGCACTCAAGGATCAACTAAGGTTTGCATTAAAAAAAGAAACAAAAATTGCCGATTTTTCATGGGTTTACCTTGCCCCGCACTGACAAAACTGCCCATGCTGTTTAAATCATAGTAGACCATTAGTCAGCAGACAAAATTTGACAGCTCTATCAGTCGAACTCTAACCGTGATGGCAAAAACAGTGAAGCTACTTCGTTCAGAATTGTGCGCGTTCAAAGAACGGCACCTTGCCGCGTCGAAAACGGACATCGTGCGGTACTCTGGGGACGCCGGATACGCCCGATCCGGCATCTACAACAACTTGGCACTATTATCTACAACAACTTGGCACAACAATCAGAGCATCGGAAGAAAGCCCGTTTCCGGACGGCCAACGACCCTGAGCGACAAGAAGCTCCAAAAGATGCTGAAGAGGAAGACCGACGAAGAGGTGGCTACATCGCTGCATGAGCTTGGCCGGGAAGTCGGTTCAACCAGCCAAAGAGAGATGTTCATGTCAGGAAGCGGAAGTCGTGACGCAGAGGCAGCGGCTGAATAAGATGGTCAACTCGATTTTCCCGGTGAATCACGGCGTGGGGGTGGTGATTGACGATGCGACCTGGATGGCAACGACTGGCAGGGCACTTCGTATTTTACTTCCCCCACGAAGGAAGTGAGCTCCAAGGTGAAGTTCATTTCACACACCAAGTTCCCCAAGCATGTGCTGCTTTGCCTGACAATCAGCGGGAAGAGGATGTCAAAGCCGCTCTTTTTTCGCTCCAGACTAGCCGTGAACGGGAAAATTTATAGTACGAAATGCCTGCCGGAAGTTGCGTCATTCATTAAGAGCAAAGACGCGGTGTTCTGGCCGGATCTGGCGTCGGCCCACTACTCAAAGCAACCGTTGGAGGAGATGGAGCGACTGAATATCGATGTGATACTCAAGTTGGCGAACCCGCCCAAAGGTCCCCCAGCTGCGTCACATCGAAAATTTCTGGGCCAACCTGAAGCGTAAGATCTACTCCAACAATTTTGTCGCGAAAACTGAGGAGAAATTGATAAATAAAACGAAGAAAGAATTAAAAAACATGCCTACACGCATGTTTTCGTCCGCCATGGTGAATGTTCCGGTTAACTGCCGGATGACCGCTCGCAATGGTGTAGATTTTTTTTTGCAAGTAAGCTTAAATAATGTCTTAGCGTGTTTTTTTATCACCATCCGAAAAAAGTTCATTTTTTTTTTAATGCAAACGTTATTGTCATGGGGATAAACATTTTCATCTGGTGACAAATAAATTAATAAATTTGATCTGTAAAAAAAATCTGCGCGCCTAATCTAAGAAATCGGTTGAACAGCTCAAAGATATAAATTTATAAGAAATGAATTTTTTTGAAATTTTTGAATTTTTTTAACCCTCTTAACACTCACAGTTTAACCCTTATTGAGAAATAAAAAAATACGGTCTAGTCTAATATTTTTCGATAAACGATTCGGAAACAAAACTGCATATTATTATGAAATTCTGAGAGATCTACCACCGGATCAGTAGAACTGCATTAGTCGACTTCCAACAGCTTTGTTTTTAAACTTAAATCACTGGAACCCTTCGAGATAGACTAAACCCAGAAAATTAGTGTAATAATGATCGTGCTCCGTTGAAAATTGGTGATGACTATTTTCACCTTGAGTGAGAAGGCTTTCGGATAAACGTTTACCTTTCGTGCCGAGTTACCAAAAAATGGCCTCAAAAGGAAATCACTTGAAACTAAAAAAAAAACAATACAACGAATTTTCGGATAACCGGTGCTGAAAAATTTGAAATGAAATAAAACCAGCATATTTAAAGCACATTTACGAAATATGTTTATTATGACTATCTTTTCTTTCTTTTTGTCAATTTTTTTTTCTTCTAATTTTTCTCCATTTTTCTGGGTTGTACAGTGTAATATCATATGACTTGTGTGTTTGTGTGTTTCTGTTTCCACTTGGCTGCGCGTTTTACTGTCTGTTGCAATCTTGTGTGTTATGTTTGTGTGTATAATTGTGTGTTTGGGAAGTTTGTCTGCCTGCTTATTCACACTCGCTTCCATAGTTTCTGTTATTTTTTGTTGTGCTTGGTCTTAGCTTATTATGATCTGGCGCTTTTCTTCTAACTTTTTTCCTGGCCTGGCTCTATGTTTAGTGTGCTATTGTGGGTTTTCTTTTTACGTGCATGATGAATGGTGAATACGATGATGACCATGTCGGTAGGGGTTGGGGCTATGGGGGATGATAATGAACTTTTTTTTCCCGCTCTAGTGGTATGGATTTTGTATATACGTGTGTACCTTAAATTATCCGTATCGGGAAACCATAAAAATACTGAACAGTTGATGTTGTTTTTCTGCTTCTATTAGAGTTTTATTAAACTCTCGTTTTCTGATTGCGCTAGAGCAGGTGATTTTTGTACCACTTAATTTGGTACATATTGTTGTTTTCGAAAAGATCCTAGTTGGCATTGACAGAAATTACAGTTTCTCTAGAAAGGTAGATAGTAGAGTATTGGAGGTTTGGTCATGTTTGTTTGTTTTCGTTTTCTTCTGATTATCATTTTCGGCCAAGAAAAGAAAACGGCCATCTGCGGTTTCGTGGTCTGCTGCGTACAAATGGCAAGTTGGGCCTGTCTACCCAAATCGCCTAGGCTCCTTTGATTTAGGTTTGCGTGCGCTTTTTTGGTCCGCTCAAACGGTGAGGACCTATTGTAGGGATAAATTGATGGCTCACACTTTGGAGCAGTAGCGCGCGGGCTTTGCTAATTGACATCATTTACGCGAGAGCGCGCTGCTCTGTTTACCGTCCCTATTTTGAGTGATGGCGAAATTAGGAGCACAACAACACATCACGCTCTACATATACGAAAACTAAACGGCAATCCCAAAGAGAAATAGGGGATGAGTGACAATCATGATTTATTCGGGCTTCGACAGAGGCTTAACTCGCTAGTTGGTTGTAGTCATTGTACTTGTGGGCATTGGAAATGAAGTGAGTTGTCGGTCGTTCGCTTCCGTTCTTGTTGATTTTTTTTATTGAGTGCTTCTAGCGAAGGAAGTCAGCCTTGGTTTCTTATTTTGGATTTACTGTGTAGGTGTATATGATTTGTTTTCTCTGACCTCCCACTTCAATCGTTCGCGAATTAACCACCTAATTTCACTAAGTTACTGATATTTTCTCCTCTAGTTGCCGATATATTACAATCCTAATCAAATGAACAATTTATTGCCAATTTCCCTTATTTTTTTGTCTTTGTTCAATTTCAAAAGCTCGTTACTAGTAATATAACAATATAGGAAACTAAATAATTATTGTACATCGTGCCAATTCTGGATCTCCAAATTCCGAAAAATATCCGCTTGTTTTGTCTAAAAATTAATCACCCGATTGAATTTCGACTCCCGCCTTCCCGTCGTCGTGGATTTATATACTTTTCTTTAAATGTACGTTTAGTTAGTATTTATCTCTGGCATCGTAATGCTGTATAAAATTACTATGTCCAACATTATCGTCACATTTATTTCCTCTGCTCTCGGGCGCGTCTTATTTTCAGTTTCTGTTTGAGTCTAATTTTGTTTACTTTTAATATTTTTGTTTTAATTATTCTACATTAGTCCTACAAATGTACGGTTGCATCAATGCATCATAAAGTTTTTCTTTTGCCTTATTTCGTATGGGTATTTAATGACCCTACTTGTTTGACAGAAATTTTCTTTCTAACGGCTGACAGCAACATGGATTACCATTTAATGTTTGGTTATTTGTTTTCTGTTTCTTCTTCTTCTTTTTTCTCTCCAATAGGCTAACTGGTAAATTATGTATTAGCTTGGCTCTTCATGTAATCAACGCTTGCAAGTTTTGTTTTGTTCTTATTTTTCGACTAACCATACCTTGGGCTGCATGATTTGCAGAGAAGAAATGTTCCCTATGACGTAAAAAGCGAAAACTAATTTCATCTACACAATATATATTTATATACTCTAGGTATGTTTCTCGGTAGTTTATCACGATTTTTTCTCTCATCTTGTGTTTTTGTGCTTTCGGCAAATTTTTTTCCACTCGGAAAAGCAATCTCGTGCAGTGTAAAATACGAACATTGGTGAAGCGGTGAGCACGGGGGTTGAGGCGGTTCCATTTGAATGGGAAAGGCAGAACCAGTCCGTTTAGGCCGAAAACCGTATCGCAATGAAACCGTGGAATGTGAATATGTTTTCCTCCAAACTCAGAGCGTTAACTAAAAGTTCCATCTTCGTGGGATTGTAATATGATAGCGCCCGGTCGTAAACGCCCTGTGGACGGGGCAATACGTGGCAAAGCAACTCACGCGTCAAACGGTGGCGGTGAAAATATTACGGCAAATATGTACTCAGTGATCTTATTTTTCTTTCAACGATTTGGCCTGGGCTATGGCGTGACGTGCACTTCCTGACAGAGCGACGGCGGAACAGTAGGCACTGGAAGGTAAACGGTAAAGTGAAAGTGGCTGCGTAGGTTGCTGCGATGTGGAAGCTTGCACGCATACGTGACACGTTTGTGTCCTCTCTGATCAACGTGATCCTACTATAATGCCTTGATTTGGAGACTTCTTTTATGGGATCACGTTCTTGTTAAATAGAACGTTTGATGTATGATGTAATAAAAAGGAAAACGTCCGGATAGCTACGTAGATAGCTCGTATCGAAGAGCACTCAGGTTTATTGTTTTATCTCTCAACGGGATTTCCAGTTGAACTGCTATCTGTATGATTTATGTGGTTTAGTTATGGTTACCTGTATGTATGAGGAGAGAGAGAGAGAGAGAAACGTAGAATTTTTGGAAATGTTCAAAATTAAGTGATGTTTCGTTTCAGAAGCAAATCAAACATCAAGAGTATTGAACAGTATGATTAGAAGCTTTTGATGGTTTTCAGGAGGCTCTGGGCTATAGTTTCTCGTACAAATCCAATGGGGTTTTTGAGAAGTGCATTTTAAGACTGTATTGCTGTTCATCGTAAATCGGTCTCATTTCCCTTTTCATCAAAACTCAATCAAGATTTTCAATGGCAACTAAACAACTCTATATTTAAAATACTGGATGGATTCAACAAAACTCATTACATTAGAACCAATAGTATGAAGCAAACTTGAATCAAGTTTTTCTTGCCTCGCTGATTCGCCTTTTGTGGCAGTATATCAAGTATTATCACCAACATCGATTTAACAAAATCGTATGAGATACCTAGATTACATTCGGCTTCAACATGACTGAAATAGATATTTTTTTTTACGATTCTCCAATCAACAAAATCGCTTATCCGAACTGAAAATGTTGAATGTATTGTTGTTTTTAAAAGACTTTCTTTTGAGACTTGGTTTTATATGCCCTGCAGGGCTATCCAAGACGCTCAAATTGGTATACTTTGAAGCACTTCCATAGTTCTTAATTGAGGACTTTCTTCACCATTCCAAAGCATCTTTTCGTACACGTGTGAGATACAATAATACGCCAATCATGCTCCAGGGTAGTCGAAAGAGTTTCATGACATCTGAAATCGAACGAAAGCCGACGCATTTACCGACTAAGGTATGTAATCCTCCAAATATTTTGGCAGTTTCAACGCCCCTTTCTTTAAATCCAGTTCATTTTTCAACACCTTTGGGAGGCCAAATCCGGCCAAGATATCGTCGGCCTCACTGGATCTCAGAAAACCTGTACAGATCGCCTGCTGGATGAGGAACTTCTTGAGGATTTCGACAATTTCTTCTTCCGGACGGTCACAGGAACAGGCAACTTATATTTTTCAATATAGAACTCCTGTCCGAGTTTCTGTTTGGTGTCGGCCTTGATATACGTCTCGTCGTACATAACAACGCACTTTGGTTTGGAAAGCCAGTCCTTTCCGAACTTTGTACAAAGGAAGTCGGTAACTTCTCATTGTATTGCAATAACAAATTGAAACATTCGTCATTCTTGCTACATCCCGAACCAAATGGGTTGGTCGACGCTTGAAGAGGTTCAATATCTTCGTGAATGTCCCCGGATATTCTGGTTAGTGTTTTCTACTGCTGCCATTTTTCCACTAGCTCGTCAGATGCTCTTTGGATGTCTCGATACCAAGGAATATGGCACACCTTTGAAGCGCATCGATATTTATTTTGACGGCATCACTCTGGCCATTTGCACCACATGGTGGTAAATGCACTGTATTTTTGCTCATGACTCATGTATTTTGATATCATTTCGAACAATTTTAAATTTTTCATTAGGGACGAAATTGAACACACGTAACAAGATGAACTGTCATGACATTCTTATCCTGTTTTCAACACTACACCACATCAAACATTTACTCTGGAACGAGAGCTTGGTAGACATTTGTTTCTCCAAATAAATAATTGCAAGTTCAACTTCAATCAACTCTTATTGTTTGTTCGTATAATGTTGACTGACTGGAGTTTCAGCAATTAGTTCTGCTGAGCTCGAAAATTTAAAGTTTTACCGATTTTGGGGCAAATAAATTTACTATATTCAACACTCGATAAGTAGGCTGTGCTGTTGAGTGAAGAAGGCGATTTTTTTTATCCGTCATTCACTTTTGAATATCGTGTTTTCGACCGAAACTGATATCGAAAGTGTACCAAAGAGCTTCTAAAAACGCAAAGTTTATAAATAGTCCCTTAATATGATTGTGTGGCAAGTACAATCATACCCTATGCCAAGGTAGTCGAGAAATTTTCGTCAACGAAAAATTACTAGACCAGACCGGGAATTGAACCCAGCTACCTCCAGCATGGTGTTGCTTTGTTGCTGCGCCTTTACCGACGAAGTTAAGGGTGTTACTCCATAGGGGAAATTTATAGTTTTTGGTAAAGTGAGGAGTGAAAAAAAAAACACAAAGTAGACCAGTGCGATGAAGAAAACAGCAATTTGCTAGGCAGAAACAATACACGAAGCAGAAGAATCACGCCTTAGTTTTTGTAATGCTCTTTTTATAACTAACGGGCTGTTAGCAACGTTAATTTAAATTGTATTTATTTCTTCGAATGCATAAAAATGAACTACGAATCCACATAAAAAAACTTTAAACTTTATGACTGAACAAGCGGGTGTTATTTTGGAGACGACCTTTGGTCAGATCTGTCTGATTATAAATATGTAAGAAAACATATTTTAAAATAATGGTAAATACGTGCCTGGATTCGGAATTAAAGGTTTTTCAAATCTGGAAGTGTGTTTCAGTGCTCTTATCCAAAAGATACCGGTAATACATACATGCGGGGCTTACTGTATGTGAAAGTTACCACGGAATTGACGTGACTATCCAGTCATTGTGAAACGGATTGCTGGTTCTGCTGGGTTTCTAGGTCCCAGATTAAAATTAATTTCAATTGTCTTAATGGTTTGTTGCCAATAAATTTCTTCCACAATACCATGGCCGCATCGAATCTTCCGGTCCGGTTCTAAGCATCTTATTATAAGATAACAGGTGGTTACCCCCCGAGTACCTATCAATCTACTAACATTGGAAGAGGTCGGTATTGAATTATCTCAAGTTATAATAGACGTCGATTGGTTGAACGGGTTGGAGATGAAATGATTGAGTATAAGACCAAGTCTCTTCGGTTGGCAAAAAATAGACGAGCTTGGACATTAATAGAAACATAATGTTGCCAGAACGCATAAAATGCTTCTAGAGACTCAAATTTCATCAGATTCTTCAATCGATATGTTAGGTGGATCCAAATAGATTGCTTTTTAGACTTGCTTGCTTGATACAGATATTAGTTCCAGCAGTAAAATAGTTAGTAAAATGTAGTTGATCAAATTGAAAGTGAATGAAAAATGAAAAGTGAATGAAAAATCACTACCACATTTTATAAGTGGCCCCTACAACATCCTTATTGTTGGTGTAAATCGGTTTAAATTGGCTCTGAGAATAATTGCCTTGTTTTTCCAATAAAAAAGCAACATGGCGCTTAGCCAACGGCCCCAGCAGCATCTTTACTGATGGTTTGGAGTGTTCCAAATCGGACCTAGTGCGTTAGAAAATAATGACCTTGTTTTCTTAATAGAAATTCACCATCTCACTTTGTGAGTAGAACCAACAGCAATCTTACCGTTAGTTTAAAAGGGGTCGAATCGGCTAAATTTACCTTGGTTTCTCAATAAAAAAAAACACAATCACATTTTTTGAGTGGCTCCAGCAGCATCCTTACGGTTGGTTTAAATCGGTTCAAAGCGTATATTTGTACTATTTACATAAACCGGTTCAAATTGGAAATCAGTCTAATGTGTAAATAATTTACTAGACGACCTGCGAATTTAGCGTATCGAACCATGCTGTCAAACCAACGTTTTTATTCAACATCCCAGTGATATTTCGTTTATGCTCAGATATTTTTCGGCTTCGAATGAAAAAAACACAAAAAATATTCCTACCCTTCCCTTTTATGACCTGCACTTGGACGGGGCCGGAGCTGGTATTTTCTTGGCCTAGGATCAACAGTTTTTACCCATTGAAGATGTATGTTAGTTCCAATATTTTCAACCGGCTCCCAAATGTGTAAATTGAATTCAGTAGGCTTTTTTTCGCAAGAAATCAAGCTGATAATAACATTCAAAAATATTCAGTTTCTTTTATTCAGTTTAGCGAAAAATTGCGGACCATTGTTTGTAATGACGGTCTCGATTGATTGGGATGTTACTTAATTGGTTCCAACATGGAATTACGATCGTGCTCTCATCATAGCGAAAGGTAGGGTAGGTAACGGTTAATAAACACAATGTGGACGGACAGTTGTTGAAAATGATTTCTATTTGTCCAATTTGAATCGGCTTGGATCTAGCCTGTTTTCGTTCCCACAAGCAGGTTTACTCAGATTGGGGTGGATTGGGCTTACCTGCTGCTGTTGTCGTTCCGCTTCCGTTATAATTGCGTTTGGGTCTTAACACCTCCGACCCATTCCTGGGCGTCCGGCATTACGGTATTTGCCGATTGTGGTCCAGAATAGTTTTAAAAAAAGGTGCTAACGGTCATGATTTTCATTGATCTTACCAATGCATTTAACGCTATTGATAGTACAATCCATGTAAAATTGCTATATGAACTGCTGTATGAACAGCGGATATAGTTGCCTGAATCAACAGCTTTCTGGTGGATCGCCAAATCACAGTTCAGGTCAAGAATCTGAGGGAGTTGAATAGCAAAGCACAAAGTAGTGTAAAGAAATTCATCGGCATAGCAGGCGAATTGAAGCTCCAGATAAATGCAATCAAGACAAAGGCCATGTTATTACTGAACGGCGATAACGAGTTGGACATAATCATCAACGTGAAATTGGAAACTGTACGTAAATACACGTACCTAGGAATGACTATGGATCGATATTTGAGCTTTGGATCAATTCCAAGGGAGCTACAAAAGAAGGTGGTGGACAGGACAGACAGGTGAAGATGTTATCCGGTGTGAAAAAAGGAGCGCATCAATTCACAAAGCCTTAGTGTGATCGACCGTGGATCCATTGTTTACAGCGATGCTAGTGCCACACATAATACTTTACTTTGAAAAGTGACAGACTTTACCACGTCAATTTATTATTGACGTGGAATATCAGCAGAAGAGCTAAAAAGGAATTGCTAAATACTTTGAAAAAAATAATGTTGTAGCCAAACAACTCAGAAAGTTGGTGCGTCCAGAAGATGATGATTTGGACAAATACACATATCTAGAGAGATTATATTTTCAGCCAAGAAATACTCGATAACACCATGCTGATCTTATGAAACGCGAAAGCCGAAAAGGTAGAAATCCATTCGTTTCTAGAGGAAATCATAGGTAACAAGAGGAACGCTAATCCAAATAGTCTGGAACAGTTAGTCTTTTATATACTAAACTGATGGCATCACTGACACAAAATGTGTATGGCATCATTTAACGCCATCCTTAAAACAAATGCTGTCAAAATTTCAGATTTATCGAGTAGTCTTGTTTTGATAGTTGTTGAAAGTTGTAAAGTTCGCTTTTGTTTGCAACCATGGAGAAAGAGCAATATTGATCAGTGATTCGTTTTGTTTTTTTTTGTTGAATGAAAAGACGTGTGAGGAAATCAAAGTGAAGTTGAATGCCGTTTATAAGGACCATGCTCCTTTGATGACTAGTATCAGATATTGTTTTAATGAATTCAAGCTTTTTAATGAATTCAGGCTTTTTAATGAAGAGAGTCCAGGCCGTTAGCGAAGGTTATTAGCAGATCCCCGGGTGAAGATCCGAGAGATTGCTGACATTATAGACCTCTCAATTGAACGCATACAAAATATCCTTCAAACTGAAGTAGGTAGTGAAAGCTATCGGCGAAATGGGTGTCAGGTTTTTTTGAGGACATTTTTGAGTTCAAACCCAAACAGCCTATGGCGTTTCGTAATTGTTCGAAACGTGGATCCATCACTGCACGCCTCAAATGAAAGAAATGTCAAAACAGTGACTTCCTCCGGTGAACCTGCTCTAAGGAAGACGATAATGTTTCCATCGGCCGGAAAAGTCATTGGCGCCATCTTTACGGACTATTTGGAGAAGGGAATCACGGAGCAGTACTATGCTGATTTAATGGATCGATTCGATGCTGAATTGAAGAAAAAACGACCCCATTTGGCTTTTCCACCAAGCCTACTCATCGGCAATCGCCACAGCAAAACTGAACGAATGACTCTACGAATTGCTGCATCAATCCACTGTATTCTCCGTGTTTGGCCTCTTACAAACATTAAAAAATGGTTTGGCGGAAAGCGATTCATGTCCAACGATATATTTTGGATGGCTTGAAAAAATATCGCTGCACTGAATGTTTCTGCTTGAAAGGATCGAGGAATAAATAACTGATAGGTAAACATTGCGTTTTCTTGCCTAGCTTACCATACAGCCCTCTTATCTAATGTGATCTAATCTAATCTCACACTAACGCAGCCAATTCTTGGAAGCAATCACTTCTTGAATACATAATTTTTCCTGTCATCGGCCAGGCAAACGGCGTAGCATGTACCGCAGAGAGTATTCCAAGAAATTGAGCGATTCCAGAAAGAGTGTCTGAAATCGCTCTACTACTCGTATCAACAGAAGGAAGGCAGCGCGGACCTCCCGTATCAAACGCTTCCATATAGAGTTGAATAATGTGATAATTTTTATTTTATCGCTGGGAGCATAGATGCTAGAAAGATAAGTTTATGCTTCTTTTGCCTGTTGTTGAACCAATAGTCTGGCAATAATTTGCCAAGGTTATAGCACCTTATCTCGCTCTACTTATCATACAGCCCTCGTATGTGAACAAAATGACCAATTGCTGCAATACTTTCCGAATAATTCATTTGAACTTAACTTTGACTTGGAAAATTTAACATCGAACATTCCAACAAGCCAAAGTGACAAAAGTTCGTGATACAATTGATAAACTTCGCATTCATCTCAAGGTTAATGCCCTTATTATGAAATCAGCTGTTAAATATCATTGAACCCAAGGAGCTGGCGAGAATTCATTTTGCTTTTAGCCAACATCTCTAACATCCAAACATCAAAAGATTCATTATTTGTAAACACTACTGCCACACGTGCCCGTAGGAACAAATGTCAGACGGGCCTTTTATTCAAATAAGCGCCCGTGATATGTTGCATACTGTCAAACGCTAGTAACAAGGATAGGGTTGCCAGGCCCTGATTGAACCAGTTGCAAGAACCATTGCAAATTGAATTACAAGATGCTACTTATATCCACTGTAGCGACTTGGGGCCCGTTTAAAAAATAGGGCTCTGAAAACTATTCAGGACTTCACAAATCACAATAGTGGATTAACGAATTATAATAATGTTTAGACGCAAATAGTTTCTTATAACAATGAGGCTTTTAGGAGTAGACGTGAAGAGAAGTGTTTATAGATCCGTTAGTGTACAGCATGTGAAAATTTAATAGACGTATCCCGGTGAATGTGAACTTTTTAGTGGAATGATCTGTACTAGAAATGAGAAGAAAGATTAGTAATTTCCATCTAGTTACCTTTTTGATTACTAGTAGCACGACACTGAAGAAGTCGTAATATTGCACTAGTAGAAGAAATACGCGTATATGTCAAGATACGCAACAAAGGTAGTTGAGCAAATAGAAATTGCTAATCATTCTTCTCATTTTCTAGTGAATAGAAGTAGTTGAAAATTGAGCGGAGGGCTATTCGAAACAAAGTACCCGATCAAGCACACAACCTTTTACCAAGTATTCAATTTTCACAGCCAGTCGTACACTAACGGAACTATCAACCCTTTCTCTTCACATCAATGCAAAATTACTGTCCACTGCTAAAAGCCTCATGGTGATAAGAAAATATTTGCTTTTTAACATATTCAGGGGTTGTTCAAATATTACGTAATGCAAAACGGGGGAAGGGTAACCTGACAATGCATTTTATTCCATGTATTAGGTATAGGAAAAGTGCGTGACGATTGAATACGTAATATTTGAACGGCCCGAATGTTATTAATCATACAGTATGCGAGTAAGTTCTTTTTCCACACCTACGAATTCCTCTCCAGAAGGACCATACATCTTAATGCCAACAAAATATGTTTTGAAACCAATAGTTCCGCAACCAAGTTATACCATGAATTATCAGAAGCACGATCAGCATGGTTGGAAGCAGGATCCCATCTCACACTGTAATAAGAGTTCAAATTTTAAATCACCAATACAATCCAAATTCCTTCCAGGTCGAGAATTATAGTAACTATTAAATACTAAAATACTCTCCAAGATATAATGCTGTTTTCATACGTTCTAAGTAAAGGGCGAACACGAGATTATTGCGACACATTCAACAGGGCATAACTTTTTTACTATTGGGTAAAAATCAACCAAATTTTGCACACTTTCTCATTGATGTGTATTGTTCACATGCTGTCGAACTCGAAGTCGTGTTTTTCGATTCAACGAAAATGGAGGTGAACCATCGCGAGTCGAGAGAACAAATTCTTTCCAAACACCTTGAATTTCCTGACCTGTCGCACCGGCAGTTGGGAAAATGTTGAACATTCACCATTCAACCGTCTCCAGAGTGTTGGAAGCGGTTCCAGGAGCGGGTTGACGTTGGACCACGGCAAAGGAGCTGGAAGAAAACCGGGACCGGAGAACAAAAAGACGGAGGGAAAGGTGAAGCGGATGATTAAAGCAAATCCCAACGTCTCTAGCCGTGATTTGGCTAAAAAGATCGGCATGTCGCAGAGCTACGTCCAGAATGCAAAGAAGAGAGCTTGACTACATACATACAAGGTACAGAACTTCCCAAACCGCGAACCTGAGCCGCAACAATCGACGTGCTAAAACTTCGGGCACGGAAGCTCTACGAGAAGATGCTGACAAAGTATGGCTGCTGTGTGATGGACGACGAAACGTATATAAAAAGCCGATTTTAAGCAAATTCCGGGGTTGAGTTTTTCACCGGCAAGAGCAAGTTCTATGTGGACGACAAATTTTAAGAAGAAGAAAATGTCGAAGTTCGCCTCCAAATATCCTCATTTGTCAGGCCATCTGCTCTTGCGGACTGAGGAGTGAGCCTTTCGTGACAAAGGGGAACAGTAAATGGCGAGATCTACAAATCTGAGTGCCTCGAGAAGCGCCTTTGCCGTTCTTGCAGCAGCACGACGAAAGCTCCGCTATTTTGGCCAGATTTGGCATCATGCCACTATTCTAAAAGTGTCCTGGAGTGGCATGAGGCCAATTCTGTCCATTTTGTTCCAAAGGACATGAATCCGCCAAACTGCCCGGAGCTGCGCCCGGTGGAGCAGTACTGGGCAATGATGAAGCGGGAACTTCGGAAGAGCAAGAAGACAATCAAAGACGAGAAGGACATGTTAAGAAAATGGTAAAAAATGAGAAACTGGTACCGGATGACACTGTAAAGACTTTGATGGAGGGCCTCAAGCGAAAATGCGTTCAATTTTACACTCAAGGCTCCATCGATTAACTTTTCTTTTGATTTTTGAAGTAAATATATGTATAAAACTACCCTAAAATTTTGGTTTGATTCTAAACATTATAAGAAAATTGGCGTGACATTTTCGGTGTTGCAATAATTTCGTGTTCGCCCTTTATGTGATGACAATCCTCAGAATTTTGTAGAAAACATAGGATTAATTGAAGACTTACAAGACAAATTATGTGATTGATTCGAACCAGGATCAAAAACCCTAACCGTACCTGTGTTCCATTTTAGCAGACTACCAATAAATAATAAATACAGCTGGTCATTCATTGGATTATATTTTAGCTTCTCAAGCTACCTCAATTTCCAAATTGGCTATAATTGAAGCAAAAGGAGTTGACTTGACTAACCATAAGCGTAATTAGCGTCATCAAATGAGTTATGAGTGTTTCAGGGCAAATATATGGGTGCAGCCATGGAAATATTCCAAACCCCGCTTTGTGAACTAATTATCCACTTTCCTTACAAGCATAATCATCCACAGACATTTGTACGTGCACACCTATTTATTCATTACGCATTTCGTTTTTCCATTTATCGTGAAAACCTGCGATTCAGGGATTCAGGTGGGTGGGTGTCACGCACGGTTATGGAATCTCATTCATATTTGGGTATGGTTTGAGCAAAATAGCAAAGTTACTCAGTAGATGATCAAAATAGTTGTAATTTTCCCGTAAAACATATCTAATAAATAATCATTTAACTTAAAGAGATTTTTCTATAAAAGAATGGTAGAGAACTACTAGGACAACGCCCCTATTTCCGTTAATTATCGCTAATACTCTTCTATAGTAAATCTTAACGATATGGCACCATAGAATTCTTATTATCATTCTCATATTGAACTTGTTTTTTTACGGAAATTAAAAAATCTTGAGTCGAGTGCGTCGAAAGTTTTCGCTCTCACTTACGAGGTTACAATTAGATTTGGAAAAATATATGAGCTGTTTTACGTCAGTGGAATGAGCTTCGACAACGTCGGTAATTTTTGAAATAACAGATTATACATTTTAAGTAAATTTATTATTTTAAGTTCTATTATTTTTATTTATATTACTTTATTTTAAGTAAAATAATTATTTCATATTTTGTTAATCAACTCACAGATTGACAGCACGGTATTGCATAAAGTCTCATCGAAAGGTACTGATATGGTGAATTAAGCTCATGTAATCGTGTTATCATAAGTAGCTCCAGAAAACCGAAATTAATGACCATTTAGAATTTGATTCCATTTTGAAAACAGATTCCGAATATGAATTTATCTCGAGGAACCTAATTGTACAATCAATTGAGGCAAATCAAGTCACTCATTCGATTCGACAACTATCATCTCACTCGATTCGACGATTTATTTCTCCCTGAAGAGGTCGCTTATCGACTATCCACTGGTTTTATCCACTTGAAACGAAACACGCATGTAGTGAGTATTACCCTAAAAATGAGTAATATTCAACGGCCGTATAAACCAACGAATGTGCCAAGTGACGCACCGAAAAGGACACTGGCATGCCGCATCACACCTTTTGTCACGACGTTAAAAACCTACCGCTTCGTTGTGATAGGTATTTAATTCCTTCGGCGCTACTCATAAATTTGGTTTATTTTTCTTTTAGCAAAAAACGGACTTTTAACGCTTCCTTCCCTGGTTCTACATTTTTTGGTGTCCTTCACTCTGTCTGAAGGATGACGGACATCCACCTGGTACACGTACCTACCTACAGTGTTGTATAAAATTATACGAACAGGTCTTTGATTTTTCTCTTTTGGAACATCCATTTAAATCGTAACATTTATTTCATTTGTTTCAATGAAAATATTTTGAAAAAGCATTCTTCTTCCACCAGCATAAACGTCAAAAATGCACCAGTATGGAGCATACCAAAAAATGTTCGCTAAGCTGACCGTTGAACTTTGCGATACACTGTACTTGTGGATTCATTTCGCAAACTCGAGCGTGTCAAATAAAACGAAAAAGAATAGAAGTGTGCGATGGGTGGTTAGTCAATGTCACTGCTGTTCTTCGGCACTTTTTCAACCAATTGGATTATGTTTTTCCATGTGACTAATGGTTAACACTGATCAAATAAATAAAAAAAAACGCTTTCCAGGGATGAAACTTACGTAACACTACCAAGCCCTTTTTTTCGCCAACGACCAGACGCGATTTCTGCGAGGGCTTTGACAAATGTTCAATTACGCAATTACGCTTCCGCAGAGGGTGGCTACAGCAAAAAGGGAATAAATTCCGCTTCCTCCATCATCCGATTCTGTTTTCTGTAAAAATAGCTGAATCCCTTTTTTTCACTGCGATCTTTCATTGGACAAACGGTAAAAAAAAAGAAAAAAAAAGTAGCGTGTAGATCTGTGACATTGATTATGATTTTCTGAACGTCTGACCTGACTCAAGTGGGGAAATCGCTGACTCCAGTGTATGTGAGTGTGTTTGTACACGTGGGTGGGTTGAAGATTGAAGGCGAGAGATTAGAGTCTCGAGTATTGTCATTTGTTATCTCTGCTTCAGTTGGGTTTCTTGGGAAAATTCGAAATTGACTTTACGAGTGGTTATCGCCATGATGATACAAATTGGTGTGTGTTTGAATGGCTTTTCACGGCAAATGCGGGACCCCGGCTGTCAGTCAAAGATTATTTTTGGTAAGATTCAGTGTATAGTTTAATGATGGCGATCTCATTTACGTATAATAAGCTGCTTTGGCCGATTAGGTGGCGATTTTGTAGCGATGAGATAATTTTCAATCGAACTAAGTTTAGTAATCCTGGTTGGAATGGCGTTATTCAATTCCACAACCGTTTTTGCTTAATTGATTTCACGCATAATTCGAGCAAATATGCAAACATTTTCGATGTTTTTGAAAGGCAAATCTATTGGAAAAAATGGCAGCGATCGGAGTCGAAAAGGAATATTTGTTCCTATGTTGCAAGGTCTGACAATTGTTGAAAGAGTAAAATTCACATTTTGATGTGCAATGAAAAGGCAGATTTGACTTGTGATCTATGGCAGTATAGAAGTTCATACCTAATCTAATCTAATCTGATCTAACACGAGCGCAGCCATTATGAGAAAGAATGCTGGAATTAATTGGGTTAGATTATTACATTTTGTCAATATTGATGCTTGAAGCACATCAAAGGAGAGTAGGCTGTGCTTTTGAGTGAAGAGAACACTTTCTCCGGAGTGCAAGTGTTTTAGGTGCTCGTTAGTACATAGCTAAAAAGTTTGTTGACAGTTTTTGAAATTTTTCGCTCGTGAGAAAAGCACTCGATTTCGGTCAGCTGAAATTAGACGAGCGTTTTGTATCTTAGAATTACGCCGTGTTTTTTATATATATGAAAAAAACTGCTTACATTTGTTGGTTTTTGGTGTGGTTAGAAATCAAGTAAAGTCGAATCAAACCAGGAAATTTTCCGCAGTGATTTTCAGTTGCAAAAATGGTATTAAACACGGGGACAGAATAAAAAAATCGGTACCTTGTGTTTTGGATTAGAATGCTTTAGTTGTGTGGAGCCGCGAGAATAAGACCCGCCGAACTGAACTTGAGTTGTAGACATTTTTGCATAAATAGGGAGTTTAAGTTGTAAAAATCGCTCACGGTTCTGTCGTGCAGTGCTGGAGAAGCTCTTTAAAAATTATAACTTCACGGGATGTGTTTTTTTGCGGATCGCCATTTTGAACGTTCGGTTTTTGTGTGCTGTTGGGTTTTGAAATTAATTTCGTGAAAAACCACGGTGAAAATCTGACGTGTTGATTTTTGAGCTGTAATTTTTCCTCGAATTTTCAATTGATTTAAATTGATTTTTAACTGTTAAAAAGTGGTTGTCAACAAATAGACGTGTGAAGCTTGTATCAACTAAATTATTTAGATCCAAGTTTCGGTAGTGAGTGAATTTTTGCTGCGGAAAATTGCAGTTGGTATAGAGCAAACTCCACCCTACCGGACGGATGTGTGAAAAAACGTGATCATATTCTCGTAGGCTGGAACATCCTTCGAATTGTTGTGTGTTTCCCACTGCCGTAAGGTGGCAGGATTCAGCCGGGAATAGATCATGTACGGCAGGATCGTATTCCATCCGCCAGTTTGAACGCCTATCTCCTTGAACATCTAAAGATTTTTCTCGAGTTTAGCAATCAGAATAGCCGGACCGCTCTAACAAAGTGAAAAACGGTTTCATCGGACGGAAAACACTGCCACAGGAGGAAGTTGCTGACAAGTTCGAGCTTGGAGGAAAAATAGCAGAAAATGATTTTATGTGTCTTTCAGAAGTAGAGCTACAATTTTGAACTACACACATAGAAATTGTGAATTTTACACGAGACGTAATTTATGTTTGTCAAAAGTCGGGGAACGTAAAGGATGATTTCGTGTGATATTATGTCTCCTGAAACTGGCACATACGCAATTTGACGAAAGATGTGTTTTTTTAATTTGTTTATTTTTCGTCGGCCTATGGTAACAATCACCGACGCCAGGAAGACGACTTCAGCACCTGAACCCTTCTAATCGACTCATGAATATGAGCCGGGACAGCAACGGCTTTACTACCCTTCCGAAGGAAGACGTGTCCAGATTTTTTCGCCTCAGAAAAACCACCGACGTCGACTGGGATTGAACCCAGATCCACTGGGGTGCCAAGTAGCAGTCACGCTTACCACTACACCACCGTGTTTCAGTGAACTTGATAATTCTTCGGGAAATTTTTGGAGGGAATTTCAGGAAAGTTATGTCAGGGAAGTTCTTCAGAGGAACATTAGGGAAGTTCTTCTTTAAAATTCAGGAAAGTTCTTTATTGAAATTCAGGGTTGTTCTGTAGAGAAGTTCAGGAAAGTTCTTCAGAGAACTATAAATTAGAAGAAAAATTAGTAATCTCCATTTAATTCCAACTACCTTTGCTTATCTTCGACAGATACGCGTATTTCGTCTACAATGTGCAGACTTCTTCAGTGTCTCGTACTAATAACTCGACCCCAGTACAAGTATTCCACTAAACAGCTCAAACCCTCTAGGATTCTTCAGAGAAGTTAATGCAAGCTCTTTAAAGAAATTCGCGGAGCTTCATTAGAGAAGTTCAGGGAAGTTCTTCAGAGTACTTCAGGAAAGTTCTTCAGAGAACTTCGGAGAAGTTCTTCAGAGAACTTCGAGGAAGTTCTACAGAGAAGTTCAGGGAAGTTCTTCAGAGAAATACAGCTAATTCTTCAGAGGAAGCTTGGGAAAGTTCTTCAGAGGAAGCTTGGGAACGTTCTTCAGAGAATTTCAGGGAATTTCTTCAGAGGATTTTCAGGGAAGTTCTTCAGAGAAAATATTTTTATATACCGGTTCTAAGAGCAGCAAAAAATGAATGAAATTGTAATGACCGGTTTATTTAAAATTCGTATATTATTTAGAAAAGGAGTGGCTGTCAATTTCACGTAGGAGCGTTATACGGAAAACCTGATGGTAAAAAAGTCCCTCCAAAGAGCGTCAGTGATTATTTAAATTATAAAAAGCAGTTCAGCATCATTTTAATGGCTATGGTGGATGCTGAATACAAGTTTACGTATGTCAACATAGGAGCAAAAGGAAGGAGCAGTGATACTGAGGTATTTGTATCACTGATCCTTCCTTTTGCTCCTATTTAAAAAATCAGCGAAAATTATATATTGTTATCCGCATCGATAAATGTATTGGTAAAGGCACCATACGCTCAAACTCAGTGAGTGAACAACATTAGACGTTTTGTAGATTACTTCATTCCACCACGCAAGTCGAATGAACAACAGCTCCGCCTACCTGTGATTCACATTGCATCGATTGACTGGCAGTGGAAATACGACCCAGAAGGATCGCCACATGATATAGTTCGGAGACGATAGCATTCATTTGCACAGAATCATTCATTGTCTTTTAGTTGGAATGACAGTGTTGGAAGATTTGTTGAGTAGGGTAAATGTCCTTTGACTAAGCCTAATATGCTGCGGTTGATTATAATTTTAATTATCACTTATGATATGTATGAGCTGGAAACGATATTCACCTAATTATACCTTTTCCAAGACATGCTTATCCAAGCAACACACATTTATCAAAAAAGGTTGCAGCAACTTGATAGTGACTAAAATCAGTTTCATAGCAGTTTCTTTAACATGTTTGCAATAAGTGTGCTACTAGGGTAATAAGACGGTTGCTGTTCTGATCTGTGGAAAGTTAACCAACTAACTTGATTAAGTCGCAAATTTTCGACGGACATGGATGTAATCGTCTTGAAGTTTATTTTTATTTTCTCAGTGGGCATTCCATTCTAAACTATATAAGCTATACTTAGCACCATTTTCACATATTAACCATCGGCCATTTAATTTTAAAACATTAAATTTCGTACTTAATTGATTTTTTTAACTTATTATTTGGCTTGGATAATTCCTTTGAAAAATTTAGAACCGTATACTCCTTAATTTCCATTGACAATTTCATCAATATCAACATCAACATCAGGCCATAGTTGTCCCTAAACTATGTCTGTTACCCTATGTACCGTCTGTGAAAAAAATCAGCCTACTCAATTATATATATTTTTTATTTACCTGTCACACGTATCCAATAAGTCGTGAAATTTTTGTCCAGGGTTATTCACACAATGTGCTATGCACACGTTATGAATTTTATATCACATTACATGCTTGAAAAATCGTTATACAAATTTTAATTAAAGAGGGTTAACCATCCAAATTGTCGATTATCGTTCGTTGAAGAAGCATTCCCTTGTTTTCTATTTCAATAAGAATGCATACATTTTTGTTTTGTGAGACGTCTGAAAAAAATTCTGTACCGGACAGTGCACTACAACAGTATCATTACCAACTAAGTAGCCTGTGCCATCATCAGTATCTACCAAAAACAGAAAATACTGGCTCAAAGGAACAGATGTCACATCATATTAACATTTGGCGTTAAGTTGCTACATATTTTCTGTTTTTTTTTCCACTGGCGCTATTTACTGGCTACACTGTGCTTTTCGGCTTCCAATTTATTTTGGCTTTGAATGTGGCACCACACAATCACCAAGTGATCCGACCAGAAGCTTTGAGCACTAGCACACAATCGAATCAGGAAACGAAAATGAATCACCAACAAAAGCCAACGAACGAATCAATAAATTGTTCAAGAAAGCAGTGATGAACATGCGACAAAGGTCATCCTGGAAGAAACTCAAGAACCATCCTTGACCTAAACTCACTATCATGAGACTTACTGTTAAATCTATATACAGAAACAAATTAGCTACAGATCTGTAATGGATATAGTTACAGGTTTTATTTATGCATTTATTATTTATTTTGTGTACAATTCCTTTGTAACGGGCGGCCGTAGAATCTATTTACTTAGACAACGAAAACTAGAAATAAATAATGATAAACAATGTTGCATATTAACGTTACGAAACGTTCTTGCTGGAAGAAATCTGATAAGTTCTCTTTCACCAGCCGTGCTTATATTCTCAGACATTCTTCTTATTGCAGAGAGCGAGTAATGGCGCTATAACCTCTCGCGTTATAGGACTAGGACTTAATTCCCAACCGTTTGAAGAAAAATTAAGCATCAACTAGATGCTCCCAACGACAATTTTTAAATATTTTTTTGTTCTGTACACCAAACAGGGCATATTGTTTATCTATTCTCTCCGCCTATTTATTTCCCCTTTCCTTTGATATTTACTGAAGGCTAGGTGGGTGCTCCGTTTCTTCTTAAGGTAGGTAGCAAATTTTCTCTACCTCCAACAGTTGCATGGAGGTGGCCAGTTGAGCGATCAAAGAGTGTCTTCGTGGAGATTATTGCTTTCAGTAATGTTCCAGCTAGATCCGTTTCGTGGAGGCATGCAATGTCTTCATCGAATTATTCCTCACCGTAACTCCCCCAAATGAAAAAGTAGCTCTTTGAGCGTGAAGACATGATAGAAGCGTAAAATCAGCTAGGCCTACTGCGTTGCATCTCTCGCAAAGCTGATTCTGAAAAATGAGTTGGATTCAAATAAATAGATTTGAACCACACCGTATTTTTTAATCTACAGGGGAGTAAAGATGTGTTGACATATCGTACAATACGCTACGAGTTACGTCAAGTTGAATATAATAGAATTTTAAAATATTTGGAATTGAGTACAGGGTACGCGACGGATTTTAAGCAGTTTATTCAACACCTGCGAAATTTGATGAAGCTGTATGTAATCTATAATTAGAACTGCCAATATTTAGACGTTAATCTTTCTGCTTACTTCTTATCTATCGGAACATATCTTCAGAAACGAGCATTAGACTGAGATAATTTCGTAGCCATGGAATAAAGTTCCCAACTGCAGGGGCTTATTAAAAGGAAGCGGATTGATTTCCGATTATGAAAATGTTTTCTTCAGCTCCACAAGCTGTACATAAACTAACAATATTGTATGAGTGCGTTTCCGTGCATGTGTGCGAAGGCGAAATGAAATGGGCCAGTTCACGATTTGCTGCAAACGTCAATTTCCTCAACCCGCTCTTTCGTTTTCCCATGCGCTCTCGAAAACAATCAACCAAAACATGTCGATTGCTATGATCACAAACACGTCTTCAAGCAGGTTTTGCCAGTATTTAGACTTTAGACAGACGGACATAACCAAAAAAGGTTTGTGATTGATCTTTTGGCAATATGTAGCTCTTGATTCATTTACTCTCACGGAAATGTAAGACAAAGCGGCTATGACGACAAACGTGATGCTTCGTTTAAAAACAAACAAATGTAAGAGATAACAGGCTTTATGTTACAATACCGGTGCACTATATCTATGGTTAACGAAGAAGAGAACATGGGCTTTCTCAAAAGCAACAGTGATGCCAGAGCTGCCGCTCACCAGCGAGACATTATTTATCATTGAGTACTATTGGACAGCTCCGAAACCAATTTTTTCATTGCAAATGTTAGTGCCAGATGATGGACAATATAATTATACGCATAGATCAACCTCAAATGACTGGAAGGAACATGACATAAAAAGTGATTTCAGATCACCTAAATATGAAATAAATTGAACTCAATGTTCAACATCACATTCTAGATGTGTGAAGGAGCTGATGAAGACATTCCCTCCGGTACAAGCGAACAAATGCAAAATACACAAAGGCAAAATTTGAGCGAACTTCTTCAGCAGGAAGGAAACAGATGGGTTTCTAGATATATTTTTTAAATCTTCAAAATGACAGTAATAATTTGGTAATCAATTATGATTTATGCATCGAATCATTAAGCCAATAGATAGAACTTATGTTCGTATCATTGAAAGTGAAATAATTTGGAAAATGTTGGAGTTTTAGACCTATTTCCTAGGAACTAATGAAAACAGTCACGCCTGATTAAACCGTTCCCTATTCTAATATTAATAATAAATTTGTAAATAACTACTTGAATTTTGAACAATATATAGCATGTAATGGTAGGATATCACCCAATTATTCGGCATAGCTTGTATAGTGTAAACCTGCCACGAACGATACAATGTCCTCCCACGATCCGATCCAATTTGGAAAAAGATGTTGGTTTAAGATTTCCAATAATTGTTCAATTCATCAATAACTAGCTTTTCCAGCCTGTCAAAGCTCTTGATCTATAACTAGATCAACATTAAACTTCTGTGGAAAACTGAAAGAAGGCCCTAATATGGTCCAATAAATCTAGAATTGGATCGTTCAATAAAAATCCGCCACCCGTGATTTTATCTCAAATTAGTATGTCATCTAGACAATACCATTGTATTCATTTAAATAGGTTATAAAGGTGAATGGTTGATGTAAGGAAAATAAAACAACAGTGACAACGACGATAGACCCAATTGTTTGAATCCTTAGGTCAACCTCACATCCATCTTTCCTATTAATGGAAATTTAATTTAGTAGATAATCTAGCATTTCATTATCAGCATCTGCTATAGCAGAAGTGTTCGAGAATACCTAACCATTAATTTTCATCTATCCATCTCATAAATGAGAAAATAATCGCACTTTTCAATCATGGCAGGCTTTGTAACTATTTTTCTTTCTCTGTGAGCTGTCAGATGAATTGTAAGCTAACAATCGTGCAAATCAGAACCAAGAAAATATAAGGGTGTTTTATACATCGTGCTTCCTGTCGATTTTCCAAGATTTTCCCAAAAGGTTCTTATCTTTCCTTTTTGCAATGACTTTCAAGTCAGCTACGAAGTTAACTGGAAGTGAAAGGGACTGTGTACCATTTACGAGTGACGATTCAACCAGCATTTCATTTCCCGTTTCTCCTTACATCAAAGTGTTTCACTAGAATTTGTATCTGTTTATTTAAAGGCAATTAGAGAATAAGAAAACTCAGGAAACCAACTACCACCCGCCTCCACTGAAACTGCATCATTTGCTGGAGGCCATTGCACCCCATCAAAACAGAATATTCACGAGTCACAACAAGCAGCAACAAGCTCGTTCATCTTGTTGCTGTCTTCTGGATATTCGATTACGATATGCGTATATCGGCCAGCCTTTCAACCATCATCAGTACCAGTGACTTCAGATCGGCTCGTTGACTCGGCGGAACAAGGCACAAAGAGCTCATTACGGCATTATCAATCATTTCGGCTTTCGACAACAACTAGCAAGAAATGATGAGCCTAATCACGTCAGTGCAGTCAACTGACGCGGCGCGACGGGTGCTGTATCTATGTATATAAACATTTTAATACGGCAAATCATGGCCAACTTTCTCTGCGAAATTGCTACTTCTCCGGCACCCTGGCATTATTTTTGTGACAGTAAGTAGTTTAATAAATGTCAATTTGTAGCTCCACTAAATCAAAGTGACCTGCTCTTAGCAGGCATTTTCCCGTTTTCTCCTTCTACCGGGTTTCTCTCTCTCTCTCTCTCTCTCTCTCTCTCTCTCTCTGACCCATCCCTAAAAGTTAGTTCAAGCGGCTTCGGACGCTCTCCGACCAACGACTAACAGTAGTTAAATATGACGCTTACCTTCGGTCCCCAAGCCACCCTAAACAACGTCCGCCACCGGTAAAATGGGTGGAAGACAACACAACGTCGCCAGCTGCCCGGCCTGCTTTGATGGCATCGGCTGTATTCCCGTGACTGCCATGACTTGCTATGCATGTCCTATTAACTGTATATATGTGCGTTCGCCTGGTTACATCCATACCCGTGCACACAGATAATGTATGTTGGTTCAATAAAAACGCTTTTCATGCTTCGGATATATCGTTCTCTCCGTACAATTTCAGTGTTCAGGATTCCGCGCGCTCTGTCTCTATCTCTATCATCAACCACCTACGCCGGGAACACTAGCTGTGCCACGTTTGTCGTTATCCTTGGTCGTCCAGCCAGGAAGTCAGCTCTAGGAGGGGATGCGCTAGTGGAAAAATATCCAATAACCGCTTTATAGATATGAAGATGTATGGCATGGTGCTCGTCCGTCCGGTTTTTGTGCTGTGTTCCTCCGAGGTACGTTGCATATGCTCCGATGATGTGGTACGGTTCGGTTGCTGGCCGTTTAGGCGAGAAAAAAGTTTTTAGTTGCTGCTTTTGGTTTCCGTCATTTTTCTAGATTTTCTTTTATTTTTCCTTTTGTTCTCTGTCTATTTAGTTTCTGCTCTATAAATGTTTAAATGCATACAAAAATGTTTCGAGTGTCCTGCACAGTTCTGCTTATTTTGAGAGTAGTATACAAAAAGTGTATGTGTGTGAGTGTGTTTATGAGTGAGTAGAGTGTCGTCTTGTGGCAATTGTTCACAGAGTAGGCGGGGAGATTCTAGATTGTTTCTACTTCTTCATAAGGATGGAGCTGCCCCTTCACCCGTTGCTTTTCACTTTTATTCGGTCTTGCGTTCCGCGTTATTGTTGGACATTGTTTCACCATTTATACTCGCTCCAATTTTCACGATAATAATAATAATAATAACAGCGTGTCGTTCGTCACTAAACACATGGCCTACTTTCTCGTTTTCGGCTCAAACGGTTTCATGCTCACTGTCAGCAACGGTTGGAATTCTTCGGGTTCTATTCTACATTTCCGACGCTGCTGCTGTTGCACACCTCTTGCTAAGTTGTCGTTCAAGAGGTTTTCTTATCCCCACTAGTCGTCGGCCCCGCCCCCGTCGTCGACAAATTCGCATTGTTGACGTCCTCGTTATTGTTGGCACTTGATTCATACCCTGCGACCAGATTTTCGATTATGAATTTGATAGTCAGCTTGTAAATTCCTTCGACGTTTTGCGTGTATCGATCGCCCAGCGTGTTTGATACTGACGATAGGAAGGGTTCTTCTATTCTCTGCAATTGTGGAAAGAAAAATAAGAAGACAAAAAGAGACAAAATCGTTAGTATGCAAATGGTGACAATTTCGATTTGATTATATACTGATATGCTTGATCGGAGACGTTACATCTCTATCACCCGGAAAAAGTACTTCGATTTATTTGCTGACCCTTTTGGACCCTTCTATGCTGAGAAATAGTGCCATCGTGACTATTGATTCGACAGTACCTCGTCATGCACGAGCAAGTAGCTGAGATGAAGATAAATGTAGAGTTCATGAATGTAGGAGGCACCGTGTAGACATTTATTTGAAGTGATTGCAGTGGTGTACAGTAGATGAATATTTTTGGCTAGTTTTTAGTTTTAAATGGAGTAGATTATACTGTGAACTCCTGTTTTCATTTTCGAACAAAGCCGATTCCTCATACATGAAAAAAAACAACGCTTGTCTATATAAAGGCCCAAAAGAAATGTTGATAGAAACTAAACGGCAACGGCAAGTTTGACAGGTGTCGCAAATGATAACGATATCTTCAATTGATATCGGCTTGTGTCCAACCAGCTTTCTCTACGACAAGCAGGCATAAAGTAGAGAACGGCTTAAGCACCCCAAGACCCTATTCCAAGCACGGGGTAAACGTTAAGCTACAACGCTCATTTTTTGCAGTATGGTGCTTCACTACATGCACCATACTGCAAAAAATAGCGTAAAAAAGAGTAAAAATTTGATATGGGGGCCGTTTAACGAAAAGAAAAACTTCCTCTTCTTTTCATAAAACCTAACGTAAAAATCAACACTGAATATTACATCGAGCAGGTTTTGAAGAACCATCTGCTCCTGATGCTTCAACTCTGTATGGGAGTACACCATATTGTTTCCAACAGGACTCAGCTCCAACTACTAGGCAACGAAGACACAAGCGTGGTGCGCGGAAAATTTGCCCGATTTCATTACAAGCGAAGAATGGCCTGCATCTTCACTGGATTTCAACCCACTTGATTACTTTGTTTGGGGTTATATGCTTCAACATATAGGCTCTACGAAAGAGCTTACTTTAGAACGATGCAAGAAACATTTTGCTGAGATTTGGGACCAAATTCCTCAGGAAATTGTGGGTTTTGCAAAGCGTTTGCGCAAAGTTATCAAGGAAAAGGGCGGGAGATTCGAATTGAAATAATATGGTTTATTTCTGTAACACGTATCTTTCAAATGAAAAATAAATGCAATGATTTGGCTGATTAATTTTGCTGTAATCCCATTTTGTTTTAGTGGCATCTATTGTGAGACACCCTGTAAGTGCTACTAGTATAAGTAGTACAACTTTTTGCTTCAAAACACACTTAACACTTCTTAAAAATGACCTACTTTTGCTCCCATACAAATCTCCGTATGAACAGGTTGGAAATATGTTTTCCCTATCCGGTTCCTCAAAAACGGTTAACTAATGGTTCAAATTGTCTTCTTCTTTTTATTTCATTTAGTGTCATTCCATGGTTAATACAGAAATAGTAACTCCTCTCAGCTGCAACATTATTTTGTGTCTGATTTTAGATTTGAGGCCCGTCCGCTCTTTACAATTTTGCTACGTACTGTATTTTCATGGCTCTCTTCATGCAGGGCTATGCTCAGGGTTGCCACATACACAGATTTATCTAGATTAACACAGGGTTTTGTTTCATACTGATATCGGTATGTGAAGAATACAGATTTTTGAGATAAACCAAGATTTTTAAGATTTCTGGCAATTGCAAAGTTTTTTATTTTTATCCGAAAATCCCTTAAGCAGCGGTGACATTTTTCCTATCGAAATCTTTTTGTTTTTCGGAGATAATTTATTAAGAAAATATTATCGAATTGTCTAAAGATGCTATGAAAAGTTTTCAGACATTTTAAAAAATATTCCTTCTGATGATTCTATGGGGTTTCTTTAAGAGTTTGTAGGCATTCCTCAAGGGATTTTTTCAGGAGTTTCCTCTGAGTTTTCTCTCTCAGTTTTGAAAAATTTTCTTGTGATAATTTTTTTAGAGGAATCCATGTACTTGTGTAGTTTTGTATTTCTCAAAGGTTCTCCTGAAAGAGGACTCCTGATAGAACTACACAACAATTGTAAGGTATTTCCTGAAGTAATTCAAGCAAAACAATGCATTAGGTCCTAAGTAACATTGAGAGACTCTCTTTGTCGACTTTTTCTTTGGGTTCCTACGGCTATGAAAAAACATGTTCAACTATTTTCAACATACAGTACGCTAATATAAAGTGTGATTAGTGATCCAATACGTTGAAAACACCAGCAAATCGTTTAATGGACAAGCTATTAACCAAAGAGAAAGTCGACGAAGAGAATCTCTGAATGTTACTTAGGACCTAATGCATTGTTTTGCTTGAATTCTTGATGAAAATCCTTATTTATTGGAGGAATCTATGATGAACGAATTCCATAAACTCATATTTTCCGTAGGAGAAGTGTTGACTTAGCTGATTAGAGTATTAAACCTTATGTATTCGACAAAAAACACATTTAAATGATCGGCAGGGTACCCAGGTACCCACCACATTCAAATGATTATAACTCTGGCTATTATTGTCCGATTTTAATTTTTTAGGCACCGTTAGATTTAGCAGACTCATTTGCTTTAGAGTCATGATCAGCAATGACCATTTCAATTCATCTGGCCCGGTATGGAGGCACTATTTGGAAACATCTATTAAATTTCCGGAAATGGATGAAACTATTTCTATTCCATTGTGGGCCATATGTCGACTTGTTTCGTGACGGTTATTCTGAACAGGTCTCGGGGACCTGAGTGGCATGAAAATTTCCAGAAACTGGCAATGTGTATCAAGATGCATGCAATTTCTCCGTATGAATTATTATTTGTCCTCGGACCTGTCAATCCGGAACAGGTTTCAGTTTGGTCTCAACTGGCCATATTCATGTTTAAAAGGTAACTCTGGCAATATGGGTATCAACATTCACGAAATTTTACCAGAAAGCTATTTCTCAACGTTTTGTGGCAATCTGATGATTTGTCCTCGGATCGGTCATTTCAGAACATGCAATATGGGTATCAAAATTCATGAAATTTCTCCAGTAGGATATTTCTCAATGTTTAGTGGCAATCTGATGATTTGTCGTGGAACCTGTCAATCCGGAAAAGGTTTCCGTGGGGCCTCGAGTGACCATGAACAATTTCAGTAGAAAACCCTGGCAATATGGGTAACAAAATTCATGAAATTTCTCCAGTATGATATTTCTTAACGTTTAGTGGCAATCTTGATGATTTCGGATCTGTTTTTCTGGAACAGGTTTCCGTTTGGTCTCAACTGACCATGTTCATGTTTAGAACGAAACCCTGGCAATTTGGGTGTGAACATGCATGGAATTTTACCAGAAAGCTATTTCTCAACGTTGTGTGGCCATCTGATGTCCTCGGAACGGTAATCTCGAAATAGGTTCTTGTGGAGCTTCGAGTAGCCATGAACAAAACTAGCCACAAAATGTTGAGAAATGTCCTATATTTTACGAATTTTGATAACCCCATTGTCAAGGTTTCCTTCTGAAAATATTCATGACCACTCGAGACTCCACAGGAACCTGTTCCGGATTGACAGGTCCGAGTGTGAGTTTTGTTTTACGAAAGTTTTATTATTTCTTATTATCACATTGTTCCATGTCAGAGATTTCTACTACAAAGCTGTCGAACTCCACCTGGCGGATCACGAAACCATCAACAAGGCTTGTGGGTTTTTGGTCAGGTGGAGCATCGGTAACTCATTTCTGGCCGATTGGGCAAGAAACTGTTGAAACGTGACTGTCCCTATTTGATAATTATCAAGTGTACTTGCCACTTTTTAGCTCTCTGTGCAAGCTACGCATCCGAAAAGCTACAATCGCACCAGGAACAGTTGATGTTAGATATCTACATTTACTTGTCCTGCAGCGACAAACTATCCAAAGAATTACAGATGATACAAAGTATCTTGGAATTGAAGCGCTACAAAGTTCTGCATCCAATTGCCACCAGATGGCTATCGCTGAAGTGAGTTATCAAAAGGAATTTGGAATTTTGTTTTTATTGTTCCAATCCGACTGCGACAACAATCAAACCGCACTGTGCACAGTGTCTTTCACTCAGAAGCTCCGGAATTCCCGAACATGTGCAATAAACTTAAGTCCCTGCTATTGGATCTCCTTCCAAATATTTGCGAGGATCATAACCTAAAATACCTGAAGAAGGTTTCTGATTTCGAGAAACATCGTCGGAAGAAGTCGAAAATAAAATCGGGGTAGCAGCAGAAGAAATGTTGAGATCCGGAACTCTCGATGATACCAAGAGGAAGCTTTCTTCTCGATCTGCTGTGCTTTCTATACTGAGTTGATTAAAGAGATCATTGAGCGGTTTAATCTAAACGATGTAGTTTTGACTACTGCATCGACCGTTGACTCCAAGAAGCTGCACACTTTGAAGAAGTTCAACTCGATTATTAAACAATATCCCAACTTCTTTGAAAGCGGAACAGGCCATCGAAAATAAGCTTCATTAGTTAAGGACGGCAATCCTCTACAAGGACATCGAGGTGGAAGAATCGGATGACTTGGAAACTTGTTGAAGAAAACAGCTGTGTTTCAAACGAGCAGGTGTCAAAACTGAATTCCATTCATCAGGATGAACCACACGTTCACCAGTGACGTCATCTTGCAAAATTCTATACTACCTGAATAAGATCAAAATCCGGAACTGCCTCAATAATTCATCGCTTCATGGTTTATTATCATGTCAGAATAGGCCTATCAGAAGGGCTAAAGTACAATGATCGATTTCCACCGAGAACATGAAAGCCTCGTATACTGATACGTTTTCTTGTAGAAAGAAGGTCCGTTTTCCTGTAGTGTTATGTAAGGGAACCGAAAATTGTACTATTGGACAGTTACCGGTTTGTATGTCTACCCAATGCAATGATAAAATTTCGGGCTACTGAAAACTGGACATTCGTCCCTTATGAAATCATTTAGGTTCGTCTCGCGTACTATATACCAGCGTTGAATAGCATGGCTCAGAAAGATGAAGATCAATAAAGTGCAGTATACAGCAAAATTCATCAGAAGGGACGGATCTAAAGCAAAACGATAGAACTAATTCATTAACATTTTAACCAACTATACGTATAAATTAGATGATGCCACTATTACTATAAGACAACGTGTCCTACGTGAACCTTGCGGTTGTATCCGTGATACAACCGACCACAATTTTGTTATTATAAATACTAGAGGGTTTGAGCTGTTTAGTGGAATACCTGTAACTAGAAATGAGAGAAAAATTAGTATTTTCCATTTAACTCCTACTACTTTTGCTTATCTTGACAGATACGCGTATTTCGTCTACAATGTGCAGACACTGAAGACGTCTGCACATTGTAGACGAAATACGCGTATCTGTCAAGATAAGCAAAGGTAGTTGGAATTAAATGGAAAATATTAATAGTTATTATAGATGAATCTGTTTATGTCAAATAAAATTAAATCATGTTTGCATCTATAAACCATATTTTTCTGTGCGAAATGTTTGATTGCCTTTATGTTTGAATAACATATAGAAAACTTATAATACTCGCGTCTTCTGTCTGTCTGATTGATGATTTCATGACCAAATTTCCATGCAGCTTTGAATAAAAGCGAATTTGACTGCTTAAAACCTGTCTACGATTTATATAAATTCACCTGAAATCTTAAAATCACAAGGTCAAAAATGTGAACTTCTAGACAAACCCGATAACTTGAAAACCTTAAGCGCTAGAAATTTGAGTCTTTGGGAGAGTTTGTCTTCAAGAAAAGATCGAAGCCTTCATAACTTAACATTTTTTAAGGCCACAGGAAATATTCACGGGGTTATTTCTCTCAGTGTATATCTCGAATTTGACAAATGCTGAATTGAGCACACCTATGGCACCTATTTTATATTGGTTTATTACAAACAAAATCACAAAGTTTCATTTGAATTCGTTCACGCGAAGTGTCACAATGAAGTCAAATCCATTACAACGTGTGGTGATTGAGCTATATAAGCAAGGAAACCCTCCTTAGCTTGGAAATTTGGAGGATCGTTCAGGAAGAGGCAAAAAAAAAGAACTGCGAGGACCCTTTTTTTTGTTGGGTCGTATAACCACAGCGTCCACTGAGTTGAACTTTTGTGGTATGATAGACCCCTTAGAAGCGTCGAAGACTCAATCTTAGTTCTAGACGGACAATCCGAAAAATTGCGAAATCATTGAAAATCGACCCCAAATCAGTACGATCTATCTATTCTTCATGAGGATTTTTGATTACTTTCTTATAAACTTCTTATAAAATTGACTCGAGGCTCGGCCCGTAGAGTGTATATGTAAGGATAACTGTCATATGTTTACCTTCCGGATCACAGCAAACAACACGGCAAGTCCCTTTGTCCTTCGCAGCTGTCATTTTGCCGTTGGCAAGTGCCACATGGTCGGTGATAGTTTCATCCAGGTTCACAAAAAAGTTTTTTTTTCCCAGGAATCGACGACCCAGCATCCTCCTGTTCCTGATCTTTTCGCCATTAAGGTGGTATCGCCACTTGGATCTGCACGAACCGTCTTCACTCTGGACGTGGTTTTTCGATTTTTCTTGTCGCTCCGGCTAGCTTCTTCTCGGTCACTGGCCAGCTTCCAACAATCTCGCTTCTTATTGCCCGGTTTTTTGGCAGTAATGGCAAATAATTGGCTCCTTGCCAGAAGCTGCCAGCAGACCACCGGTCTCGTTGCCATAGTTGCCAATTTTTGTTACCTCATCGATGAGCTTCGTTTTCACCAGTTCTACCGTGAGCTCGTCATCAGCTCTGCTCTCGAGTACGAAAGCGTGTTGAAGGACTTCAGAAGGCTGCTCAAAACTAAGGCAACCAGTAACTTATCGCCCAGTTTCAGTCCTGTCACCGATAAACGCTCGAAGACTTTTTCCATCTCGACAACGTGCCTTAAGATATCCTCACCTCCGCTGTATCGCTTTGCTATCAGGTTCCGTAGATAGGACACCTTGCAAGTTAAAGTTGGCATCTCAAAGTGGTCCTTAATCTTCCCCAGGCTTCACGAACCATGTTCGACTGCTTGATGAGGCCATGTTGATTGCTTTCCATCAAGAGCCCGATCGTGGCTCGTGCTTGCTGGTCCCCGAAATCCCAGGCTTCAATCGCTGCTACATTTGCTCGTGGTTCCGCAGCCGCATTTGCTCCTGGTTCCGTCGCTGTAACTGGTCCCGTTCCTGCCACGAATTTCCACAGGTCTTCCCGGATCATCAACAGTTCCGTGAGGAACTTCCTGCTGGTGTAGTTGGATCCATTTAGCTTCGGTATTTGGACCGTCCCCAAGTCGACTGCGGCTTCTCTAGGTGAAAACAAGTTCTTCACTGTTGACTCGCTCTGCTAGGCACCTAGTTCTGGGCCCATAACTTCTTGGAGGTCGTATAAGTAAAAGCGACTTGCCTTAATCTTACATCGATGTCCGACTCATCGTCCAGTAGATGGACAACATCTAGCCCGAAACCGATCGACTAAAAAGGTAAATTTAAACCCCCTTTTTACGTTTTGTAAGAACAATAAGTGTTGTGTCCTGTCTCGCGTCGCGTCTCTCGTGTGTAGTAAGTTCTTACGTTAGCACAAGCTACAAAAAATATAGTGAAACGTTCTTATACTTGTAGAATAAAAGTGATATACATTTAGAGTCTTCAGCAAAGTCTGTAAAAGCAAATGCTACAGTTTTCCATTTCCGAAGTGAAATAAACTGACATTTTATTTTCGCAGTAGCCTACAGCCACAGAGAACAGACATCCGAGCTAGAGTGCCCTCCGTGTGTAAATTTCTGTAACTGCCATTTTAAAATTACAGCTTGTTTCTGTTGGTTTTGGTGATTTGCATGTTGATGGCGCCACCTGCGCGCCTTGAGATTTGATAGGCTGTCAATTTCAGTTTGGTGATACCTAGACTAGGCGGCGTTGTTTTTCCAACGGTTTGCTTTTGAAAATTTACACAGAAACTTGAGATGAAAATGGTTGAGCCTGGATGTCTGTTCTCCGTGCTACAGCCTATAGACATTCAAAACCAAAATCTAGAGTTAACTACATCCAACCCAAATTCATTCATGTCAGGAGCGCAAATATTGACATTAAGCTCCTATCAGCGTAGTGCCTGAGTTTAAATGATAGGTTAAAGGACAGCACTTTCGAACAAAGAAAAGATAAACTCATAATGTCGGAAGGATCAGTTTTCCCCCGGGAGGATTCTAATTACCGTCACCTGGGTCAGGATCGGTGCTCCTGCTTCTCCGACCACTCGCTGTTTCGCACATCTTCATTATAATCATTTTTATTTTGTGTTATTACTTTTATCGCTGAGACCGACAATGTTCTTAGTTAGGTAGGTACCTATTTCCCGTGGCTGACCGTCGAAGGAACAGCAGGAGGTGAAAAGGCTAAGCTGAGGTAGGGGTCGGATAGCTGCACACTGACTGTTGTTCCAGCACGCAGAAAACAATAAAGATTTCCTTTCTTTATTGTCCAATGCTTGCGGGCAGCAATGTTTTGCTTGGGAAAGGAGTAGCGTGTTTATACCCTACAGGTGCGATAACTGTTAATTCGCGTGGATTGCTTCGGTTTGTTGCCATGGTGTGAGAGTGTATAACGATACTTCTCCAAGGAAGCGGTGCAAAATGAGATAATGGATACGGACGTTCTGCATTAGTGTTTCGCTTTGTTAGCAATAATAAATTAAGTGAAATGTGTGGAATCCAAGCCGTTGGATCTGTTTAAAGCAAGAACGATGTATTTGACATCACATTCCCTCCATAAATCAGTTATCAACAGAGCAGCTGGAGCAAAAGTTACGGTCGTCATCGTCGGAAAGTTTTTCAACTCACAAATCTGAAATCGTAAATAACTTTTCATGATCAATTCGAAAGCTTTCACTGTCTTGTTATTGATTGGAGGCAAACACATGAGACGATTTCGTTTTATTCTGCTATCGAACAGCTGAACTCGCTTTGTTTGTCCTTATAACTTTGAGTCGCTCTTCTGTAAACAGTTTTTTTTCCCTACAAAGAGTAATCACAATCCCAAATCAAAAGTTAATCGCTTGGAATCAGATATTTAAATTACATTTTCAACATACCATAATATGTTGTACGCCTTTCACTCTGCCACCGAACGCAAGATAATAGAAATAGTTTACATTTGGGTTGGCATTGTTACTGACTAGAGTGCGACTGAAAGATAGAGGAAAAGTTCTCGCAAATCTCACATGAATGACAAGCTTCCTAATCCTGGCATCAAGAGAGAGATTTCCAAGATAAACATAACTTCAACGCGACTTGTACTCCTGCTCATCTGCCGCGCGGTGCTTAACAAGCGTCAAACTTCCGTTTAGTTTACACGAGTCTGGAATTAGTGCCGCAGTCTCCGGAATATCAGTCATATTAGGATAGAGTTCCAAGCACGTGATTCTTCACAGTAAGCACTATAAAAGGGTGTACATAGCTCTGGTCAGGGACGTGTTTGGATTGTCAGGGGCAGTTGACTCACAAAGTGTTGCATATATTTACGTGTATGTGTGTATTAGACCGATGCAAATGTTTAAATTTTCGCTCCACAATGCTCATACGACTGCAGTTCGCATCTTGATCGTCTTCCTAAAATTTGAACTAATTTCGTTCAAATCTGACAATGCACAAACCATTTGAAGAGCAAACTTGTCGTTCATTTCAATTCAAAGACAAAAAAAAAAACACTTTTTTAAGAAACACTTTCTATGAGCGTATTAGAACAACGATTTAATATTTCTAAAAATTAAAATTAACTCTTCATTTGATCATTTAAAAAAAAAATCTTTATATATAAAAATGAATTTCTGTCTGTCTCTCTGTCTATCTGAATCCTATAGACTCGAACACTACAAAACCGATCAGCGTGAAATTTTGCATGGAGAAATTTTGGGACCGGGAAAGGTTCTTAAGATAGATTGGTTCTTAAGAGACCCCTCCCTTCTCTAAAAGAGGGGGCTCCCATACAAATGAAACACAAATTCTTGAATAACTCGAGAACTTATTAAGTAAAGGAAACCAAATTTGGCACGTGAAAGTTTTTAGAAGAAAAAATGTTGCTATGGCGGTATGAGACCCCTCCCTCCCCTGGAAAGGAAGGCTCCCATACAAATGAGACAGAAGTTTCTGCATAACTCGAGAACTAATCGAGCAATTGGATCCATTGGATTTTACATGTAGAGTTTGCTGAAAGCAATAAATGTTTCTATGGTGGTTCGAGACCCCTCCTTTCTCTAAAAAGGGGAGCTCTCGTACAAATGAAACTGAAATTTCTGCATATCTCGAGAACTAATGGAACCAAATTTGGCATGTGGGGGATTTTGAAGCATTAGCATAAATTAGCACTTGGTTCTCAATTCATTAATGCTGATGCTGAGCATCAGCATTAATGAATTGAGAACCAAGTGGAATAAGATTGCCAAAACGATGGATGAGAATAATGTGCGCCGGTTGATAAAACGTATTCCGGGAAAAGGCCCCATATTTCTCCGAAATCGAGATCATTAATGATTTTCTGTATTTTCCCTCTAAAGTTCACATAAAGTGAACTTAAGAGGGAAAATACTAAAGTTAACTTAACACAGAATAATATTTTGTTAATGTTTATTCGAAATATGCACAATAGTCTATGTTCCAATTCTAACTGGGCCACACCTTAGCCCCAAGAAGCGACACTAAACTAAAGGGTGTACTTAAGGGGTGAGTCGCTCAGCACACTTTTCTCCTGTGCTATTTTTATTTAGTGTGCCTACAAGCGTTGCGTGTTCCTGTAAGGTGCCGAAGGTGCCGATGTGTTGACAGTCCAAATTTTAATTTCTACTGTTCTTGGCAACCAGGCATTTGTTTTGGTTTGTTCAAGAAATAAACAATACAGAAAATAAGCAGCAGTGCACTAAAGCGGGTCGTTTCTAGGATGTTGAGGACATAAATTATGAATTTCTGAATGAAAAACCAGTCTGTCCAAGTTAAGAAAGCGGTTAATAGTGGAAAGGACTTTGCTCAAGTGGGTGCAGAACTGTTTGATTCTTGCCTATAGCGTACTTCTCATGTGCACCAAACGTCAATGTAAAGATGAAAGAATGTAACTGAGTTGTTCCCTATTTGATTTTTTTGCAGTTTATTAGAGGTGAATTTTTAAAGCTGATCGATACACAATAAAGGTAACAACAGCAGTTCGTGTGGTCGAATTCGGTTAGTCAAAAATCCAACGCAACTCCCAGTGCAACCTGATCTAGAGTCAAAGGAAATATGCGAAGAATCGTACTGCTCATCTTCACGATTTACGTGGATTAGTTTTCCATAAGAGTTGCAGTGTGAATTCAACATACAAAACTCTCGCTAGATTGACGTGACGAAATAAACAGAGCGAACAAAAAATTTCACCAACAGCAACGCATATTGGCAAGGTTGCTGTTTTTTTCTTCTGAAAGGTCTACTGTCAAAAGTGTTCCTCAGTGTGCCACACATGTGTTATGGATTGAAAATTGAAGTAAAACATTGTGGCTGGCACAATGTTCTGAGCGCTGTACCGCTTAAAATCTGTAAACACTCAAAGCTCTAACTTTTAATCCGTTGGGTAAAAGTAATTGATTAATTTTGCGTAGAAAAAAAATCGTGAATTCCATTGTGTCTGGTATTATAAAACTGTTTGAAGAACGTCTGAAAGTTGATCGGAAGCGAAGATTCGGGAAAAATAGCCGTCAGGTCAACGAGAACAATCACAAACGCATGATTGGGGCCTTTAAACGGAAACCAAATGCCTCAGTGGCTAAAAAGCATGTGAGCACGGCTTTCGTCCAGAATACCAAAACTCGAGCTGGACTACGTACGTAAAGACTGTATTCTATGAAATTTGGACACACAAAATAGGTCAACAAAAATTTTCCTTGAGCCCGATTCTTTTCAAACTTTCTGGAAATAAAGTACTACTAAATGGTTAAGTTTTGACATCATTGGTTTATTGAACCTCTTCTCCCAATCCAAATGGCCGCACCATTGACCCCTTTCATCAAATTTTGGGCAATGATAGGACCGACTTGCTTACTTACTTTTAACCACACTTTCTTTCGTTCAAGTTCATTTTCTATCGGTTTTGGAGTTTTAACAAGCTTTGCCTTCAAGATTGCCCAAAAATTTTCAATTGGGCGAAGTTCCGGAGTGTTTGGAGGGTTGATGTCTTTTGGTACAAAAACTACATTATTATCTTTGTACCAGTCTAAGACGGGCCGGGCATAGTGGCAAGATGCTAAATCCGGCCAAAACAGTGTCGGGCCATCGTGAGATCTCAAGAAGGGCAGAAGTCGTTTTTGGAGGCATTTGTCCTTGTAGATTTGTCCGTTGACGGTCCCAGAGGTGATGAAGGGCTGACTCATTTTGCCACATCCGCAGATCGCTTGCCAGACAAGGAATTTTTTGGCGAATTTCGACAGTTGCTTCTTCCGTACACTCTCCGGAACGGCCAACATAGAGGTGGCGACGTAGTGTTCCTGTCCTGGCATTCGTTTGGTGTCGGCTTTAATGTAGGTCTCATCGTCCATCACAATGCAGAACGGTTTTGTGAGCCACTCCCTGTACAGTTTTCTTGCACGAGTTTTGGTCACCGAGTTCTGTTTATCGCTCCGGTTCGGTGCCATCTGGACCTTGTACACATGTAATCCAGAACGTTTCATGTTTTCTGCACAAAAAAAACTGCAACTTTAGCCTTTTTCGCTTGAACGTTTTGATCACATGAGATACGGTTGAATGTGCGATTCCGAGCTGTTTTTGTTGGCGCACTATTTCTTCATTCGAAGTCATCACTGAAATCACTCGACCGATTTTCACGAAACTCATTACACAATTGACACAACACAATGAAATACATTCAGTTAAAATTTCAATAATGTTTACCCACACGCTAAAAAGTTACGAACAATTGCGTGTTTCCAAATTTCATCGAATACAGTCTTTATAAGGTTCAGAAGTTCCCAAACCGTGACGAGAAACAGTAAACGGTCGCAAAAAGGCTTGCGAAAGAAGTACGACCAGAACTTAACGAAACCACAGTGCTGCGTAATGGATGACGAGACATATGTGAAGTTGGACTTCAACCAGGTTCCAGGAAACCTGTATTTGACTGCCAAGGATAAGTGTGATGTTCTCAAGAGGCTCCGGACACAGAAGAAGTTCGCCAAAAAGTTCTTATTTTGGCAAACGATTTGTACTTGCCGGAAGCGGAGTACAACTTTCGTTACCGCAAGCACCATGAATGGATAGGTGTATTTGGAAGAGTGTCTCCAGAAGCGGCTTCTCCCTCTCCTGAAGGCCCTCGACGGTCCAACGATCTTCTAGCCGAATTTCGGATCATGCAACTACACGAAGGACGTGCTACTGATCTTCCGAAAGATCTGAACCCACCAAACACTCCGGAACGGCAGCCAATAGAAAAATACCAGGCCATTATGAAGTAGCACCATCTAAAATGACCCAAAATGGTTAAGAATGTAGAAGAAATGAAGAAAGCATCGGCTACCCAAGTAACAATTCAAATGCCAATTGGTTTTATTCATGTTTTATGGTAGTTTATTTGGTTTTATCAGAACATTTTCCAAGGTGGTGATGATTGTTAAAAAGTTCTTAAGAGTGATTAAAGAACACTTGATGAAACCTCCATAAAACTACATCATTTATAAGTATAACCCACCTTATAAGTAATTTTATAAGTTAATTGATCCCCTTCTCAAGACATCGTTTTGCAACTTTCATAAAAGCTGATGAAAGCTTTGAAAAAGTTTTATGACAGCCTTCTGCAAGATGAATGTTTTTTAGAAAGACTGCCATAAAACGCTCTTAGAACCATTTGATTTTAAATAAGAGCACATACTCTTGCGAAAGAATATTATGTGAAAAATAAACAAACTGTCACAATGGAAGCCCATAGGCAGAAGAAATTAAAAACTAGTGGATCGTTCTAGTGGACATTCAATAAAAACCTACGGTGGTAAAAGGTTATGTTAATGTTAAAGTCTCCCGAGTCGTGCATTTGTGTTACACAATATTTATACTCATTGCAAGTAAAAACTGGTACATCATCTGAACGAAAATCGATTTTTCTCATGATCTATACGTTAAATCTAAAGTCGAAAGTAGTGCGCTGCAATCTCTCAATGATCCACTACACAGCGCACTTCTTCCAAAGTTATGTTTTGCGTATAGATCAACAGAAAAATCATTTTTCGCTCAACTGATGTTCTTCTTCCCAAAACCATTGGTAACATATTCAAGTTGGAGTTTTGTTTTTTGTTTGTTTTTATCGACTTACGCTTATGAGTAAAAACAATAAATTATAGGTTGGAATTATGACTAACAGCAACAATTATGCATAGGCACTTTTGATTTATGATGTGCCTTCTCCATATTGATTTTATGGTTATCTTTCGATAGACTTGTTTACATTGAGCAAGCGTAATTCATCTTTTTCAAGAATAGAACAAATAATGATGAACTTGTCGCGCTCCTCAGAAAATCTTGTTAGTCTTGTGCCAGACATATTAGTTTCAGATAAAACCATTGGAAAAATGGCGAGCCTGGCTATTCTGGATTCCCTCGGAATGGTAGCCATTTACATATGTATGCAAAAAAACTCTCGTTTTTCCAATGCTTTTGAAGTTTAAAATACATTTTGAAACTTAAAACGGATTGTAGACGCAATTTATTCAAGATCTAACAATTTATCAGCCTTGTTGTTGAATTGAACCTAATTGTTGAATTTTCAAGTATTTTTTTATTTCTTCAAGGTCGGTATCGTGTTTGAAAGAAATTTCTTTTTCTACCCCAAACCCATGTTAAATTCCGTTCTTTGAAACGAAAAAGTAAAAAATGGAAAAGAAATTTCGGAAGCAGTCCACCTGAAAAGAACGAACAATAAAATTGGAATTTGTAAGGTTTCCACGGAAACTAATGGGAGCTGTCACTTCTACTTTAATAAATCAATGTTCTAGCAATAATTCCGTGGCGCATTAAAATTTTCGAACTTTTATGTTATAAAACACCAATAAACTGCTAGTCGCTTGAAAAATTGATCAACTGAAGGCAAAAAATTCTTGCATTTATGGTAAATTTTAAAATTAAAAAAACGTCAAATGTATGTTTATATTTTTTTTCCCTTCCTTAGCTTCCACTCGACTATAAACAAAAAAGTCCCCATTTAACAGAACGAATCTTAAAATGGAATCTACGAAACATATTTGTGACGGACTGGACGTGTTCTTAAAGAGGAAAATCATAACTTGTGGAAGTTTTATCATAGTTTTAAGCATGTTTTGAATGTGATTACAAGTATTTACCGATAAAACTATCAAGTTTTAAGCGAACTTAGGGAAATAGTCTTGAGAACCTCCAGTAGTTTGGGCCTTTTTGAACTTATGAGGGTTTTATGGCTGTTTTATCTATGTTATGCAGAATATCTAGTTTTATGCGTGGTTTTATCAAATGAATCTTGAAAACTTCTTCAACTGTATCTTAAAATTGAATTTTTTTCTTGGGATAATATGCAAAAAGTTGTCGATTCTGAGGTCGTGCAGAACGTTCTCGCTGGAGTTAACGCCTAGGCATTCGAATATAAAGGTGAAACGAATGAAATGAATAAAATCAAAATTAACTTTAATTGTTTCTTTTTACTCCCTGAAAATTTTGTGATAATCGGATAAAAACTCGAATTTTGAGAATAAATTTTATGTGTGTGGATTTTAAACGGTACGCCCTTTAATAAAATATTATACTACTTTCGTTTGCAATGGCACAGCTCGGCAAAAAATAGTGTAAAACCACCAGAACACAATTGTCCTGAAAAAACGCGATGGTCACACAATTTGGGAAGGATTCCCGTACACAAGAGGCACGCAAGACTTACTATTTCAATTAGTTGGAGTTGAATAACCAAATAATGTTTGGATTTGTTTTCTAAAATGTCGCAGCAAAAGCTAAACACGTCACTTTCAAAGCAAGTGTTGCTTCGATCTCTAAATTTATACCATTTTTTCTTCACAACGAAAATAATTTTCAAACATAAATGCAGTTGAACGTATCAGAAATGCATTTTGCTCAATACCCCTAAATACACCGACGCACCAGGAACCGGCGGCACAGGAAGAACAACTTTCTCGTCAAATCCCTTGTGCTGGGCTGAGGCACCTGCTGGCATCTCATTAGCGGCACATCGCCGCCGCACACGCTAATGCCATAGTTAGCGAGCTAACACATTCAACAAACCATCAACCAACCCACCCGTGCCACAATTTTATGTTCGGTGGTTACTTGTTACCTTATTAAATGGCGTGCGGTGGCGCATCGTTTGTTTGTTTACTTACCCAGAAGTATTCCTGTTTGAAACCGGGTATCCGCCTGTGGGACGCCCCCACCTGGTGGATGAACTCGAAGAACGTGTCCAGATCATCCAGACCGCGGATTCCCTCGTCCAGCGTGTTCATCACCTTGTTGGCATGTTCTGCCAGTTCTTCGGAAGTTGCCTGCTCTTCTTTCGTTTTGAGCTCCTTGAAATTGGCGAACATATCTAGCAGCTCTGAATGTTCTTCAAACAATCTGAAACGGGAGGAAACGGGAGTAGAATTATTCAAAGTCATTAAATATGATCGAGTTGAGCAACGAAGTGAATGAAAATGAACATCTGTGGCTCTGTATGTGACACCATCATCCCTCCATCCATTTGCATAAAACGTAAACATGCATAGTTAGATGACGGGTTCCCTCTTTTGGCATACAATCAGAAATATGACAGCAGCGGGAACCGGGTGGAGAAAAGTGTTGATTTGAGCTGTCACTTTTTCTATATTTCATGTGTGCAAGGACCCGAGAAGCCCTTTAATCTTGCTTTTTCAATCGCCTACTGTTATGTAGGTTGGATTATTTTCTTTTTGTCTGTAGCATACCGACGATCGATGCAAATTGAATTTTCAGCATGATAGATGAAGCATGATACATACCATTTGTGACTGGTTGCCTGCCTATCTCGGAAGTCGTGTGAATATTTGATGGAGGATAGGTTTGCAAATTCGTGTGAAGTGAGTAACTTTGTTCGGAGCCTGGCTTTCTAAGTATTTGGGATATTAGGTCCCATTTCCGATTGCGAAAGATGCCGCAGCAGCTTAGTAGCTGTGAATGAAACTCTTTGACTTAATGAAGCAATCAATTATGTATTGCATGACAAAATGTTTTCTCCATTAAAGTGTGATTGCTCTGGGGAGAGGTGTGAGGGAGTGACGCAGTCCTGGCAGATGGAAATTGAGCTTTATTATGTGGAAGCCATTAATACCATCAAAAGTGTTCCGTTGAATGGGTTCGTTTGTGGAATTTTAATACCCGCAGGCACAGCACATGATATATTTTTTTTTATTAAGCGGAGAATGGTCGTTTGTTTGCGTTGACAGGTTTCTTTTTTTTTTATTATAAATGCACTAGCGAGTTTTTTGTTTCGAATATATTGAACAGAAAGCGTTTTTTCAGAGCTAATACTCACAATCTAAACTGGATAGTATCACGATTCGCGCAATAGCATATCAAGATTGATGGATAAAAAATAAATCCAAGAATTTAAGCAAACTCAAACATAAATAAACATGAACATTATGAAACAATAAACAAGCTTCGGAATCATACCAGTGCGATATGTTCAGAACGATCTGGGAATCGAATGTGAGTGGGTGTTTACTCTTCAAACTTGTATCATTGCCAGTGATGGTGACACCAATGCAACGTGATTCGAAATCAAAATAGAAAGCCGCCTACTTCAATTTGCGGATTACTACATCCGAATCGTTTTTGAGTATGCGTTGTGGGTTCCGGCTCTTTTAGTCGAATGTCGTTTCATCTAGATTTGTATCGTGAGTATGGAATAATCTCATTTAATTGTATTATTTGTTCCAGTGATAGTAATATTTACCACCAAGAGTGGGGAGAAATAGCTGGTAAAATACATTTTTTTGGTGGTTTAAAGTATTGATTTTTCACGAGATAATAAAGGCCATTCACACCAAAATCCGGACATCTTTGATACCTCTCCACCAAGCTTTTTGAGGTTTCCTTTGACCATTGACCAGTATGTTTCAATCGGGCGGAGCTGTGGACAATTTGGTGGATTACAATCCTTAGGAATGTCAATAAAGTTATTTTGCTCATACCAAGTGATTGTAATTTTAGCGTAATGACAGCTGGGCAAATATGGCCAGTACAAGGATAGAGTCGCATGTTTTCTCAGAAAATGTAAGAGCCGCTTTTTGAGGGATTCTTGCCGGTAAATCTTTGCGCTTACGGTACCTGTGGTTACGAAAATCTAAGATTCTAGCCCACTGGAATATATTGCTTGCCAGACCAGATATTTTTCAGAGAATTTATTCTTCCGTTTCAGGTGTTCAGGGGCATCTTTTCGGCTAGTTGCTATTTTAAATCCGTTCCCGAGCGTTATTAATATTTTTTGAAGCAGTATGTTTCGTCATCCATGACAACACAATGGAATTTTGTGAGAAGTTGTTCATAAAGCTTTCTGGAGTGTGTTTTTATCAATTTTTGTTGCTTTGCGTGAGTTGAATGATCTCAATCCAGCCTTAGACTTCACTTTTTGCACAAAACCGGCTGACATTTGCAGTTTTTTTTTCGCAATTGTCCATGTTGGCACCTTCTGGTTTGCCTGAAAAGCAGGCCTTTTTCCTTGTGTTGCTTTGTTCATGTTCACCGCCACTTCCAGCTTTTCTTTCGACAGTAAGACCCTCTTTATTACGTTTAATCACATCTGCAACCGTTGATTTTGACATATTTTATGGTTTTGCGATAAATTGAACAGTAGAATTGGGGTTTTACTAATATTTGTGCAATATACATTTCCTACATTCTAGTTCAGGCGGCGCTTCAACATCTTGAATACAGAATGCGATTTTGTAAACAATGCACAGTGGTCCAGAATGCAAATTCAGCTGGAAAGATACATTTTCAGACTAAGTTTAAAGTTTTGGAGCAATTGTTTTTTTGGTATGAATGAAAACTAGGGTGGTCCTTATTTTCAGAGAAATCGAAAATTTAACTTTTTTATTCGCAGAAATAAAGGCATACATTGTTCGGAAAAGTTGTAGAACAAATAACTTCAAGCAACTCTGATGATATATTTTTTTCTGCACCTTTTGATAAGACCGAATCAAAGCAGGTTTTCCTGCTCAGCATAGGGTGGCTTCATAAATTTTAGTAATTTAGCTGTAACTTTTTTATTTCAAATTTTTAAGCAAAGTTGTCTTCCCAATGATTATAGAACAATAAAAGTTTCAATTTTTGGTGTACTGAAATTATCTTTATCATATGTCAAACACAAGCTATTATGGTTTTGTGTAATCAAAACAGGCCTTTATCAAATGTTGGTTTTTCTAGTTGGGGCAAACCAAAAAAATATTTCTCAACAGCATTTGAAAAGATTTTTATTATTATAGCGTATCATGTTTGAAAACTGGAGATAGGTTAATTTTTTTAAATTGAGCAAACCTCATTTGAAAAGGGCGTAATTTTATAAGAAAATCGTTAATCACTCGCTAACGGTGAGAGACATCCGCCAGATTTGCACGTCAAACTTTTTTCTTTTCAAGTTATAAAAATCATTTGAAGACAACGTTGATGACAAATTTGAAATAAAAAAAATTAAAGCAAAAAACTGTTTTTCAGTAGGGACACCCTAAATTATCTAAGGAAAACTGTCCTGAAGAAAGTTTTTATTTGCAATATTAATGATGATTAATTTCGCTATAGGATTATTTTGCTGTTTAATCATAGTAGCTCAACCGTTTTCAGTTAGTTACGCTAGTTAGAACTTGTTGATGAGTTCACAGTGGTCACAGTGGTCCAGAATGCAAATTTAGCTAGAAAAATACATTTTCAGCCGAAGCTTGGAGTAAAATAGTCGTCCACAAAGTTGTATCGAATGACAAGGCGCTTCACCAAAGAATGAATCACTGGAAAGACAACTCTGCTGAAAATTTTTAAATAAAAAGTTAATGCTAAATAACTGATTTTTATAGGGACACCCTAAGCTACGTAGGAAAGACTGCTCTAATCCGGTAATATCAAAAGGTATAGAAAAAAAAATATAAGAAGTTGCTTGAAATTATTAGTTCCACCACTTTTCCCAATACTCCTCCGCCAAATCGTGGTAAAGAACGTTGAATGGACGTTGCGATCCAGTGTTACAGCGACAGAGGACATAGCGATGAGAGTTAAAGCCTGTCCATGTGTAAAAATAATTCAACAATTCAACATAATTCAACAAAATCGCAATAATAGAGTTATATCTACAGTAGAAACAGTTGATTGTTGTTAAGAAGGATTCATTCTCCATCTCTTCTTGTAATCATCGGTACCATTTGCTTTCTTCTAAGTTTCGAAGAGCTTCCGCTTAACTAGAGCCTAGTACTTCTATTGGGCGAAGTTCTGGACAGTTAGGTGGATTGGCTGTATTTGGCACGTATTTAACCTCTTGTACCTTATACCATTCCAGGACGGATTTCGCGGGGGGAGAGGAATTCTCTCCTTTTTTGGGTTTGGTTTGATTCGCAACGACTGAGATCACTCAAGTTTTTTCTCGTCTCCCGTGTGCGCATCAATAAACAGAGTGCACACAATAGATCGCTAGAATAACTATACAAGCTACAGTAGTACAGAAGTGGCGGACTTGTTCCGTTGCTACAACCCACCCCGCAGTGGGATGTTAGGCAAAAATTGACGTCCATGATTCGAGTACCACAGGATACATGCCCTTTCGATCAGTTTCCTAAATAAAAAAAATCTGTTCTATTTCCAACCTGCCGCACAGACGGGACTATCAAAAACTTTCTCTTCATATCTTTCTTTCCAGCCAAAAACATTAATGTTCACTCTTGGTGCCTCATGGTGATGAGCGAACATCTCCTTCTACATCATAATCGTTACTCCACGCATGGAGAATACATAACATAACAATTAATGTATGTTTTTTTATGTTTTAAGGTATCAAAGCCTATTGATGTTTTCAAATATATTTGAATAAAACAGCATAGTCAAAGGATTTTTGATGGTTTCAGATGTATTAAAGGTTATGCATAAACATCTTACATATGTTTTTAAGTGTCGATTTTTTCCAATAAAAGCGATGATGTATGATGCATTCTGTTGTAGAAAAACGTGACGGTGTATCGTTCCGGTGTATCGTTGTATATAATAACATTAAACATGCACCAATATCGCCAAAACATATACGATTCTAATATCACACTTAATTCTAATCTCATCGGATATTTACCGATATTTTAGTGTACAATATTTTACATCTTTACACATAACATGGAATTCAACGCAACGTGTGATTGTTATGACATAGGATGTATTTTGGCTTGTCTTGCATGCAACATTTTAGTTCACAAAAACCTTTGCTTCTATCGTTCTATTGTAATGTTTCATTCTTATGCTGTAAGAAGTTTTCTTATGCTATAGACTTGCCCTCTTTTACCGTAGAATGATGTTTAGTTTTAAGGTAACGGTCAATTATAATGTCATCAGATGTGTTTAGATGTCTTAGGTACACAACATTTTACAAATACATAACGTTTGATTTTCAAGTAATTTTAGATTCTAGTTTTATAGGACGTGTTCTGATGTTAAATTTAACATCATCAATACGTTTGTTTTTAATGTGAAGTTTAAATATGTTGTACTTATATGTACTAGGGCGTACCTTCGAACTCTGAATTCAAATGGAATACGACAACCATTAAAATTTAATGTTTGTAAGATGTCTGCTAATATTTTTTACATCACCATTTCTATTCGGGAATGCTAGTGAATCACTCACAAAATCGAATAAATAATATACGATAGGTTGATTTATTTCATTCCATGTAGAATTAAATAAAAAACGTCGTATATTGGTGAAAAAATCCCATTCGGCCAAATTACTGAATCCTGCAACATATCCAATGATGACAAAAAAATCACTTTTCCAATGAATTTCCTCTAAAACCTCCCGTTTGGATACAAATATTCGAGCGAGTGAGCAAACGAATGAGATTCCATTCAATCCCCATCCACTCCCCTTCCCATTCCATGCGTTAACGCCCAAGCTCCAAGCCACTCACATTTGCGATAATTTCGGTTTGATTGGTCGTGACAGATGTTCTTCTCCACCTTCATCATCACCACCACCTCTCATCGCATGTGAAGTAAATAATCGTAAAAGAAGCGGAAAATATACACTCAACTCGATTTCGTCCATCGATGCTTTCCTCATCGCCATTTCAATCAATGTGATTGAGGTTTTAGCCGATCGGAAGGTGATTCCTTTGCCAGTCGTTGTTCGGCGGCTCCAACCGGTAGGGGAGAGTGGGCGAGCTTGAATTCTTGTTCTGGTTTTTTTGTGTGTGTATGTCAGTGGAAAAATCAAATCGTGATGAGATGTTTATGCATCGTTGGAAAGATTTTACAGCGGTTATAATGAACATGCATGGAACACGTTTTATATAAAAAATCCACAGGCTTCAATTGAATTAACTAATTGAAGCCAAGTTTGCAATTCTGAATTTCTTCATCAGAAAATTTAAAGCTTATGGGGTTGGTTTCAACACAAATGTATTCTTATTTTAAAGTCGTCAACCTATACCGTATGTGTCAGAAAATTTGGAGACCACGCAAGCCATTGAACTTTCAAGCTAACAAAGTTTTGCTCCAGGTGTCAGTTATTGTTTACAGACAGATTGATTTATTTGAACTTGTTGCGATTGTGAAGCTTTAGCTTCCACGAGCTGCTAAAACATTTGGAACTGGTTGGTACCTACCGATGCGTCCGTTCGTGTCGACCGTTAGAGAAGTGAGAGGACGAGCCGAGATGGTTGCTAGCCTACTTTGATGCTTTCGGGAGCTTGTGGCAAAGGGTGGCTGTCACATGATGCGGGTTGCAGCCCATGGGCCAGTGAGCGACTAACATCTCTAATCGAGGGATACCGAGCGATACCGCAAAGTGATTAAGCGAGACTTGACTAAGTGCACCACAAGAATAAATTATAGACAAAATCGTCAAAAGGTCGAAAATAACAACTGTAAGCAATGACTTCAAACGTAAATTTACTGAAAATGTCACGTTGCTTACATCTGTATCCACTATCGACGGGAAGGTAATCCCTGTATCTGTTTCTGGTGCTGTTTTGTTTGTGAGAGCAAGCAAATCCCAGAAAAATACGCTGGGTGTCATTGTTTACAAATGTTACTCAGATTACTTCACGCCCAGAAATCCGTTTTTGAAATCATGGATCTTGTAAAATATTCAAGAGATGCTGTATTTCGAGTCAATGCATCATTTGGACTCCCTACAGAATCAAGAAAACCTGGAAGTGGATGGAAGTGATCTGTGAGGATGGCAGTGTTGATACAGTCCATTAAGATGGAAGTAACTCGTTTCGAGCACACTGAAAATTTTAGTTTATATAACGAAATCGAAGGTAGAACTAACGAATCCATTCGTTGTTTTCTGCAACGATACTTATTTGCACTTTTTATGAAGCTCCTTCGTAAGTAATGGCACACGCGCAACTGTCAAAAGCATAAAGCATTTGTAGACACAGAAAGAACATTCGTGCGTTGTACGAAAGCAATACAAAGAGCTATGAATATTTGGTTACAAATTAAAAAGAATCGTCTCTCTGGTGGATCCATTATTGACTGACTGATCTGCTATATTGACGCGAAATGTAATTTAAAAAAAACGCAACAACGTGAAGTTGTTAAGATGCAATGATATCATTTCACCAGATAAAAAAACAATATGAATGTTTCGGACAATAAACGAGACATTTACTCTATGTACAAAATCCATTTTTACAAAGCAAGTGAACGCTAATTTACGAAAATGAAATGCATGAGATAATTGGCAAAGCAGTCTAATTTATCAGAAGCTACGGCAAGATGATTGGTGAAATATAACTTGAAAGGAAAATACAAAGCTCGAGTTAAAAGACACCTGATTACCGACAGAATTAAAGCAGCTAGAGTGATGCGAAGAAGGAAACTGCTTAGTGAACTTATGGAAAGGTCCATCGTCATTCTGTTCTCGGACGAGAGGCTGTCGATAGCGTGTTCCACCGGTTCACCAACCGGTACATAAGTTCGAAGAGGCATCTTATCTATCGTCATCTGGGGGAAAGTTGATCACTTTTGAGACAAATCATGCAATAACAGTCCGTATTTCCATTCTACATTGAAACGAATATTTTCAAAACAGGTACTGTTACACGTTATACCAACAATCAATATGAAATTAGTGATTTGCAATTGGATCACTGCACAGAAAAAACTAATGAATTTTAACAACCACGTAAAATTTTCACTCGTTTAATTACTAACCAGAGGAGGCGTTAACAACGAAATTTTTTGCAATCTTTCATGCGTCATGCAACAATGTTTGCAATCTTTCATGCGTCATACAACAATGTTTGCAATCTTTCATACAACAGGCTAGATTCAGGCGTTACATGGCTCGAATTTACATGAAATATCCTATTATTTTCTGCCAAATCTAGCATTCCTTTTATGTACATTAGATAGCGCAGACAATTTATGTTTGTTTTTATCTGTGTGTCGGAGTACACTTTGCATTTTGCACCTTGCAATACATTCTTGCGCTAGAATCTTTGTTTTCGTTTTGATTTGCTGTGCTATTTTGACAAAACATTTGAGGTGTGTGTGTTCATGTGAGTTACGTGATTAGGGACGAGTTATTAAGCTTGAGACTGAGCTTGGAACCGATGTGCTGGTAATACCTGAGTCAAAAACTATATTCATTTTCTGATTGACTATTCAGCCGCTGGTTATATTGATCAGCATATTTGGTTTCCTAAAATGCATTCGCATTTATTGAAATAGAATTAATTATCATGCTATTTTTGAGTTCACCGTTTGGGGGTGAAGTTGATGACGACCACTCTACTAAGATCACTTTGACTTAGTAGTGAAAATACACTATTATATTTGGAGAAATGATGAATGTAATACGTAAAAGTAATATGCGGCTGAAATAAAATGGATGTTGCAAAAATACCTATGGGTTCATTCAAATATTACGTAACGAAAAACACATTGTAAATAAACTTAATAAAAATCGAATGTCTGGATTTTGGTCTGTGATCTCTTTCTAGGAAAAGTAATAAACTGTCATTATTTCAATTCAGTAACGGTGTCATGTGAAAAAAAAACAATTTTATTATTCATAAAGTTAAAAATAAGCATTATAAGGCTGAACGAATTGCTTCAAATCTTTCAAGCTTATTGCTTTCGCAACTAGCTTACTGGAGAAGCCGAATCAAGTTTTCGTAACTAGCTTATTGCTTGCTCTCAACTTAGTGTTCTAAATACACTTCCACAGTTATTAATTAAGAGCTTTCAATGCCAGGTACATTTTTTGCATTAGTATGATTGTGTGGCAAGTATACTCTATGCCCAGGGAGAAGAGAAATTTTCCTTAACGAAAAATTCCTAGATCAGACCGGGGATCAAACCGACCCACCTCCAGCAAGGTGTTGCTTTGTAGCCGCGTCTTTACCTACTGAGCTAAGGGAGGACCCAGATGGGGTTGTTCATTTCTTCAGACAGACGAGCTCGGAGAATTATCCTTCTCTTCTCCGATCCTGATTCTCATACGTCTTGTTCATCTGGGTTCATATTCTCGTTGTTTGCTAGCTTGGCACGTCGATTATGTTTGGGCTTCATAGATTTTGCTCCTGACATCGGCATGTGGACATCATCTATGTTTTGTTTGATTCTGTTGTCTGTAAGCCCTCCTTCATGCGACTCCAGATGTTCATCATCGCTCAAGGACAGCTCCATCTTGTTAAGAACTTCCTGGTTGTTATGTTGTTATGTTATGACACTTTAACCCGGTTGAATTTCGAATAATCAACGTTTCTTGGGAATGTTCTGAGATATTGATTCACCATATTGTCACAAGCTGTTCGGAAAAAGCGATTAGGGTTGAAAGAACCTGTATCTGCTTCGATTCGTCCTGGGATTTTTTTATCATCTTATTAAGAGGGTAAATTACAGTTGCTTAGAACCCTCATCGCAAATTTTGAGCCCTGCTCTCCTGGATGTCATCCATGACGATCTTCAACACACCAAGAAATCGATCTTTTGGGAACGGATCCTCAACTGCGCTTTTTACAAACTTCCAGTTTTCGCCTCGAGGATTTCTTCAATGACCTGAAAAACACCACATATGAGTAGCGTTTGGTGGCAGGAACGCAACTTTTGAAGACTTTGTACGATAAATGCGACGCAACGTTATCTCCAATTATTAGGTCGATCGCAATGCTATTCTACTTTGTATGGGCTGTTTTAGTTTACAACTAGAACTAAAACAAACCATTCCCAAAGCTGAGTTGCAGTTCTACTTATCGATTTAAAACACAGATGCAACATTCCCAAGTAACAATAATTTTCTATTTCCAATGTTTTTCAAACATCGCATTGCGATTAACGTGTTTTTGTTTTATTTTTGACAGTTCCAAATTTAAAAACTGGCAAGTAGTTGGCAACAAATACGAGAGTCAGCGTTGGGGTCGGCCTTACCTTTGGATTTTGTTTCAAAATATAATTACGCACACTGAAATCAAACGTAGCAGACAAACACAGATGACAAGGCACAGTTGTCACAATTGCAGATGGTTGATCAATTCAGTGTGATGTAGGATTGGTTGAAGTGAAAATGGAGAAAAGTCATTTTCGGAAAATTAGTTTTTCCAGTAATATCTAAGTAAAGTTTATAATAATCAGAACATATCCCGATATTGAGATAGCAAGCAAATGCTTTGTTATGGGGTTTACTATAATTTCATTGCCTTATATTATATTTTAAATCAATTATTTGAAGGTGATGGAATGCAGTAGAAAATATGAGCGACACGTTTTCATTTTAATTTTTTAAATATTTTAGAATTGTTTTATTTTCTCAATTATGTATCAGACTAATCATAAAATTATCATTCCTATAACAGATAATAGTTTAATAAATTGAGGCACTTTTGACAAACTGCCTAATTGATCAACTTCCCTCCAAATGACTGTAGGAATCCTTGCCTTTGCAAACATGCTCCAATTCTCGCCAAGAAGAAGGGGCCACATAGCCCACCCGATTTAAATCCTCTATATTTCAGTGTATGGATGACTATTGAAGCACGTGTATGTGAACACCCGCAATCATCCTTGAACTCTTTACAGACCACATCAATAATGCATTGATGAGAAATCACATCTGACTATATTGTAAAAGTTTGCAAAAACTAGCAGACATATTGATTGAAAATAAAGTGTAATCATATGTTTAGTTAATACAAACTACAGGAGAAATATTCAGCTAGGCTTCCTTTTTACCAAATGCGAATTGCCGGGTCTTTCGTTTAACACCTGCCATAAGATTTTGTATAGCCTCCTTGTCCACTTTATTCGCCGCAAAACGCCAGTTTGCCTTGAACAGTTTCTCGCTCACTACAGCTTTTTGAGTCTTCTTAAGGTTCCGCTTGACGATGGCCCAATATTGTTCGATTGGGCGGAGCTATGGCGTGTTGGTAGGGTTTTTGTCCTTGAGCACCACTTGCACGTTGTAGGCAGCATACCACTCACAATTGTGTCGCTTCAGGAAAGGCAGTAGACGTTTTTGTAGGCACTCTCTCAGATAAATTTCCTGGTTGAGGTGGTGCTTGAAGATATCTACCACCTTTCCCTGTCCGGATGCCGTAAAAATATTTTGTCCAGGAAGCTGTTTAAAGTCTGCCTTGACGTAATTTTCATCGTCCTGTACCACGCAATCAAACTTCGTCAGCATCGTCGTGTACAACTTTCACAATCGTGCTTGTTTTGTGTTGGTTTATCGTCGCGATTTGGAGTCACAACTTTCTTGAAAGTCGACAGCCCAGCCCGTTTTTTAGCTTTTACACGGTTCTTTGCGCTTGGTTGGACTCGGACGGAGAGGTTGGGGTTCCACTCTAAACAGCGGGCAACTCTTTTTGTCGTCGCTGTGGTCTCGGACTTTCGATCCAGCTTTCCTAGCTTTCCCAAACGTTCACCGAATACTTTTTATACGTTGGTAGCAGTTTATTTAGCCACATTCAACAATTTCGCCAACTTGGTGTGAGAGTAGCTTGGATTTTCGCCATGCACATGCAAAATTTTGATGCGTTGCTTCTCTTTCTTCGATGACATTTTGATAACTGAAGTGCCAATCTCAAAATCAAAATAAAGGCATGATGCTACATGCACACATCTTCAAAATAAGGGGTGTGCACATTTTTTTAATGCATGATAAAAGGAAATGCGTCAAGTTTAAGTCGACCAAATTTTGATCTAAACACCCTTAACTTTGAAAATTTTTGAAAATGAAAAATACCGGAAATAAAAAATAACTCGTATAAAAACATAAAGGCTTATCAAAGTAGAATCTTATGCTTTGTCCAGACTAGAGAGTTGTAACATGACACAAAACTATTATGATGATTTTTGTTTCTGTTGATAACACTCTTATATAGTGTTGTAACTTCATTGTGAGAACATACTTTAAGGCAAATGTTAGACAAGAATACATAAATTAGCGACAACTCTCTGATGAGACTACGGAATTCAATTTCCTTGTTCTTTTTTTCCTATCTATCCCCAAAAGATCTTAACCCTTTAAATACTAAACGTAGTATTAAGTCACCCATGTTATCAAAAAATAAGCAATGATTTATTGACTCCGTAAATCTAGTGCAATTGAGCCTCCCAAAAGAAACGAACTAGATAAAAAAACCACACAGCCTTCGCTTCGTATACTCCAGATCGCGTAAAGCCAAAATATCTCTATCGGGTTACTATCCACCTACATACCTCGAGCCTGACCCAAGTAACAATTTTGGTTGTATGACGGTTTTCTAGACCATGATTAAGACTTTAAAACCTAGTTGAAACTTGCTTCGTTACTTGGTGAAAGAAACATAACTAGAAATTAGAAGAAAAATTAGTATTCTCCATTTAATTCCAACTACCTTTGCTTATCTTCGACAGATACGCGTATTTCGTCTACAATGTGCAGACTTCTTCAGTGTTTCATACTAATAACTCGACTTGGTCGTAGTTAGTCGAGTAAGTCGAGTTATTAGTACGAGACACTGAAGAAGTCTGCACATTTTAGACGAAATACGCGTATCTGTCGAAGATAAGCAAAGGTAGTTGGAATTAAATGGAGAATACTAAAAAACAGCTCAAACCCTCTAGGAAAGAAACATGTTACTGCAATGAATCATGGTGATTGTAAGTGTTTTGACTCATTTCTAACCTTTAAAACCAAGATTTTTTCATCATCTTATTGCTAATACAATAAAGCCGCCCCAATCATTCTTCACTCCATTTATTTTGTCTCGAAAAATAAAAATAAAATCATTGAAGGTGATTTGCCGAACATAAACACTGCAGTCTATAATGCCCACTTGTGTAAGTGAATCTGCCTTCTGATTGGCCGGCTTCGAGCTATGAGATGAGACCCACACATAGCTGGTGATAAAAGAACGTGCAGATAAAGTACTTAGAAGCCCATGTATTTGCATGAAAAAGACATGAGAAGTGCTTTATTGGCTTCTTGGAATAAATAGGCTCTATAGCACTGAGCCCATTTCGTTGTATACTCCAAAGCCTGGGGCTTCCTATCAGTGATCCGTCAGTGGAAAATATTAAAGCGGAATCAACCTGGTGGAATCAACCGGATCAATAATTGAATCCAGTATTTGTATGTACGCCAAAGTTCATCTATCACTTTAAAAACTGATCGTTTTCGACGTTGTAAAGAAGGCAGGAAACAACTGTGCCCAGCTTCCCTTATGCATTCGGACTATATTTGTTTACGGAGTAATTTTCTCGGCTCATTTGGATTCTCAATCGTCAGTAAGCCAACACTCCAGCCAACGAATCTTTTGAGAAAGCGAACCATTCTACCAATGGAAATGGTTGCTGTAAAATAAAACGATACAATAAATGGTCCGTCTACGCTGATGCGATACAAGCAAACTCGTAGTAGGCATGGAATGTGATAGAATCTAAAAACAATACAGTGTCGAATCGCCGAGCAAAAACAAGGAACAAGTCAGTCAGTCACCTGTTCAAGTGGTGTTTTCTTTTATTTTGGACCTATTTTTGTAATATCCTCATTCTTGGCCTCTTCCCCCTCCCCGCGGGATGATTATATTTTCGATTCAGCAGTAATTTTTCAATCGATTCAACATCTCTCGGCTTCGCCCGGGACCTATTGTGTGTGTTCAGTGCGTATCACCGATATCACCATTTAAGAAAAAATAAGTGTGAGAGGGCAGTTCCCCCGCAGGTGCCTACATGAGCAGATGGAATCGTTCGAGGAAAGCGTTTCGAAATTTTCATGTTTTCCGCGATGCCTTGCACGTTTTTGATGGCAAATATTTGGACGGCTTCTTCCCGTTCTGTTATTAAATGAAGTCAAGTGGCGAGGTGAGTGAGGTTCAATTTGCTCGCATTTATCGATCTGGAATTGCTGGTGGAGCTTATTGATGGGGGACGCCACTCGTATATTGAATTTATATTCAAACCATTCAACTGCTCCAGATGGAAAATTCGAAATTAGATTTCGCATGATCAGAGCCAAAGTGACGGGCAAATCGGACAAATGTTGAAGTTAAGCAGACTAGCTGACTGACTTTTTGGCAGGCTGATTAGAGGAGTGTGGTTTGGCGAATGAATGATGGAGGTCGTGAAGCAGTGCAGTGGTTTGAATATTCATAAATGGAAATCGACGGTACCCTTCTCTTTCTGGGCAACGCGGGATTACTGCTTATAGCCATCAGCTTATTGCTGGCTCCCAACTTCTAGTGTTCTAGAGCAGTTCAACCTAGGGAATTCCTCGATAGGGGCAAGAACTGAACCCTGTTCATTTCAGGACGGTACGTTTTTTTTCTGCACGCATTACAAGCGAGCTATGGGAGGTTTTGTGTTTTCGTATTTTGCATCACACCTTGCAATACATTTTCCAGATGAAAAGCATCTAACATCGGGACCTAGATCAACATTTATGCATAAATCAAGAGGGTGGTAGCTGGGTGTGGGTCTAAATATCAAGAAAGGAGCAGATTTCAAACAAGTTGTTTTATTCAGACTAATAAATACTACTAACAATCTTGATGAATGAGAAAGCACCCAGCTTTAACGCCATACTGTTAATGGAAATATTATGTTTGACACTTATTATTTATGATATTATGTATATCATGTAGAGAATTTTTCAAGACATTTTCCAACACAAAAAATTAATTCAAAAGATTGGGAATCGATTTTTAGCTGTTATAAACAAATTACTTAAAATTTAATGGAGCAAATAAGAAGCATACTACAATCTTTTTCGATTACTGGTGACGGGAATAAGCTACTGAGCTCATAACGGCTGAGCTAACTCGCTATGTTCGGTAATCGATTTTATACCGATTGTCAGTGACTTTAACATTTCACTAACAGAATTCTGGTAAATAATTTAACTAACTTCAATAATTTATGTTACTAAGGTTCTGTCCAGTTACAATCCGGAATTACTTATTGTGTTGCAGCGGTGCGGACAGTGACCGCTGCGAGAATTCTTTTACAGCGATTTGTTTACCTAACCGCCCACTTTCTGTGGTATAAACTTCACGGTGTTTCGTGCAGAAAGTTATTCCAGATGGAAGCCGAGAGGAGAGAAAAAATTAAGATAATCCAACGTGGACCGCAATACAAAATCACAAAAACGTTAAAAATTGCCAAATCAATTTTGTATGATGTGCTCAAACGTTTCAGGGAGCAAAAGAGCGTGGATCGAGTGCCTCAAGGTAAGCGTCGTAGTGTAACATATGACCGCAAGCTGAACCAGAAGGTGTTGAGAACCGTGAGGGCAAACCCTAGACTATCAGATAAAGAAATCGCACAAAACTTCGCTGCTGCTCGCAGTACCGTTCGAAAAATTCGTTTGCGAGCAGGATATCGTTCTTATCGAGCCAGCAAGCAACCAAACAGAACGTTGAAGCAAAGTTTCGTCATTAAAACTTGAGCTCGGAAATTGTACCATAAGGTTTTGACGAAGTACCAAGGATGCCTGCTCCTCGACGATAAAACCTACGTCAAAATGGATTTCGGACAGCTTGCTGGTCAAAAATTCTACATGGCGACGGCACGAGTAGATGTTCCTGCAAAATTTAAGTTTACTTCTATGGACAAATTAGCCAAAAAACTGATGATTTGGCAAGGGATATGCAGCTGCGGAGCAAAGACCAAAGTGATAGTGATGGGTCTTATCCAATAGATAGACTCGATGCTTTACAAGGAAGAATGCCTCAAAAACCGCGTACTACCTTTTATTAAAGCCCATAAAGGTCCCGTAAAACTAGAAATGAGAAGAAAAATTAGTATTTCCCATTTAATTCCAACTATCTTTGTTTATATTGACAGATACGCTTATTTCGTCTACAATGTGCAGACTTCTTCAGTGTTTGTACTAATAACTCGACCCGTGAAGTTTTGGCAAGATTTGGCGAGTTGCCACTACAGCCGGGAAGTCATCTAGTGGTACCGCGATAATAACGTAGATACCATCGATAAAAACAAATCCACGCAACTGCGCGCAGTTTTGGAGCATCGAGAGGTTTTGGGCAATAATAAAGTGGAAGCTTAAGAAAAGTGGAAAAACGGCTCGGAACGCGACTCAGATGACCAAAATGTGGAACAAATGTGCCAAGGAAGTTGACACCAGAGGTGTGCAGCGTTTGATGGGAGGAATAAAGAAGAAAGTGGGAATTTTTATTAGAAACGAAGATTAATGGTTTGTGTTGATATTTTTCCTTAAAGAACTGTAAATTACCTTTGTTTTGATGTATTGAGCTTATTTGTACGTCAATCCGTTACCGAGATACAGATGAATTTATTATTCCGGATTCTAAATGGACATAGTTAAATCTACTGCTGAGAGGCAAAAATGTATCGAGCTAACATGTTCAATCTAGTTAGTGTCTTGAACAGACACTGAGTTAAACATCTTGTTCACAATAAACATTTTGACTATTCGGCTCACATCTGGTTCTGTTTATGCTCTTGTCATGGCATTTATAATTTTGTTTGAAAATTACTAAGAAATAATATTTTATTCGGCTGATATCAATTCTTACTCCAGCTCTACAAACGTTTGGATTAGAATTCAATGTGGCTAAGACGGAAGTTCTTATACTGAACCTTCCAATAACCACGAGACCGACGTCAAGAAAACTTTGGGACATACAACTCACGAATAGTAACAAAGATGCGATACTTAGGAGTATATCCTACAAGTTCCTTAAATTGCCGAAAAGCAGTTGCGGATCGTATATCCAAGGCCTTCAGGGTGCTCCAAAGTGTATTAAACTTTGTTAAAAACTTTTAAGTTACGGTGGAAAACGACGGCTCATATTTCACGGTAGTAGCTCAAATTGTACTGTATGGCCTGAAAGTGACAACAATAACGAAGTAATACCGTGAACGACTTCGCGACATGGAGAACACGATTGTTTCTGACTTATACAACAGTTCCTCAGAACGTCGATCGCAGGAAGAGAGAAACCGGTGGAGTATTACATTGGCATATTATATTGGGCCCATCTACAGAGAATGGAAGCCGAAGACGTGCCGAATAAAGCTTCGGAATACATGATAGCAGCACCTTTAAAACAAGGAAGCCCATGTTTCAATTGGACAGATTGTGTGAAACAGGTCATACTGTGTACAAAAATATCCATCGAAAACATTCGTGAAATAGCCGATGATAGGGATAAAATCAAATCATTCCTTAACAACATGGTAAAATCCATATCGGAAGAAGTTCCTGAGCCAGATTATTATGAGGAAGATTTCATAGGATTCTCAGACTCGGACGAAGAAGTGCAGATATTCCAAGGCATACAACTCAACTGACTTGGATTCCATATCCGATTATATACCATCGAACAGCGACTTCAAATAAATGATAGGCAGTCACACACCCCAGCGAACGTCAACATAAACATAAACATAAACATGAGGCTCCACTACAGAAAAGCATTACAAGTAACACAATAAAATGAGAGAAAAAAAGGAAGAAAGAGAAATGAAAAAAAGAATAAGTTATACTAGAAGTAGTAGATTAGTAGAAGTAGTAAAATAGTAGAAGTAGTAAAATAGTAGAATTAATAAAATAATAAAAGAAGCAAAATAGTAGAAGCAGTAAGACTAAAGGGAAAGTAGTTATCATTGGAAACACCATTTAATAAATAAGATTTGTCATTTCACCCCCTAACTAGTCTCACTAGACAAAATTCAATTCACAGTTTCGGCAAGCCTATTTTAAAAATATTTCTTTTCAGCAAAAGCATTTGTATATGATGAATTTATGAAGTGTTGGATTTTGGTCGTTAATGAGAGTGCGTGAGAGAGAATTTATTGGTGGCCAATGCAGGGCACCTTCAACGTTTCCATTTGGTTGTTAGATTGAGTATTTTATAGGATGGGTTTGTGGAGTGTCATTGGGACTCAAAAACCAAACGGTATAAATGTGGACATGTTAATCGGTCCCATTCTGAAAGGTTTATAATATCTTGAAGAAATCGGTATGGAGTTTTCACACTATTATGATAAATTTCGTGCAGTATAGATTACTGCAGACTGGTCGTTTTACAAACGGGTTTTCTCAAAACTTTTTAGGTAATAATACTCCAGTTAGGCATAAAGATGAATGAATGTACCAGAAACTGGACGGGCCCGGATACGACCACCCACTGTGTGTCTAGATTATCGCACAAGCTGACACGTCGAGAAGGATCAATAGATTGCATAGGCCCGGCGGGGAGTAGTCCCCGGATACGCCTTAGAGGCACGATTTATGCATCTAACAATAACAATAACAATAAAATTACTAAGAAATAATATTAACTCTTTGTACTTAAGACTTGTAATTCCCAATTTTGATCTGATTTTTTAAATTATTGATATCTGTGCCCAATACTCAAGTTAAATTTTCGTTTGAACATCTTGACGTAATTGAAATCGAAGTTAGCGAAGACTCTACTAGTTGTTAGAGCACCTCTATAACAACTTGTTGGCTTAGAAAAACATTCTTGAAAATTTATTCATTCCAATTGTAATTCTCCTCAAGACAATATACAATTTACACATTTGTTCCCACGATAGGAAACGTCCACGGAAACCGTTTTTCTAATATGAAAATAGGCCGTGGAGAGATAGTTGACGGCTATCCAGATGTTTGATGACATTATCAAGGACCGACTGTTGCAGTTGATCTGGAAAAGCTCTACAAAATTGACAACAAGGCATCAAACGTGTTAATTTCTTTCATTCACGATGACCTTTTGGACCTGATCCGGGAGAAGAATACTCCGAAAGAAGTCTGGACCAAGCTTAAGAATGTTTAAGCCAAGAAGTCAATTTCCTCGCAAACCATTGACCGGAAGCATGATTATCGCGAAGAACATAGAGCGTCAGATGGCGTGATCACGTCAACAAAAGGCATTCTGATGGTCGAACCAATCGCAAGCAACAAGCAACTGGCAGACATATACACCAAAGCGTAGGATACTACACAGTTGCAAAAATCTCGAAAGTTTCTTGGATCATTACGGATTCGAAGTTACCGAATACTTTATTAACAACCTGTAGATTTGAGGGAACAATCTTGAAATTATATACATTCCTAGTGTAATTCTCCTCAAGACAAGTCCAGTATATTCATTTTGCTCCCGTTTCCAATCCACTGCTGTTTTACATCCCCATCTCAAGAGAATATAATCACTTATTGACTGAGTGCAAGGGTAATTGGGTGTTAATTGATAAGGGAGATGATATTCTTCTGACATGCCCCTGGCTCGTGCCGACAACAGTGTTCGGTGTGATTGGCGCGAAGAGTAGGGAAAACTATGTTACACAGTTGGTTAAACCATCAATAACTAATTTTCTAGTCATTGGATTCCTTATGCCCTAAATTGCAAATCAGTTCCATCTGTGCAAGGTAGGCGTTGAGAAAATTAAAATAGAAGTATTCAAACTCGTTTCTTCGTTCTAATTTGTTGGACTATGTCGTATCTCGTTTGTTTTCACCATGTCCGATATATAATCATACACTTTTTTTTTTATCTCGTCGTAGTGGTGAAAATTTTGAAGAACCTTGAGGTAAAGCGTGATTTTGTGACAAGAAATGGGAAGAAAAATTAGTATTTTCTATTTAATTCCAACTACCTTTATTGCTTATCTTGACTGTCAAGATTAGCAATAAATCAAATTAGAATTAAATGGAAAATACTAATTTCTTCTCATTTCTAGTTACAGGTATTCCACTAAACAGCTCAAAGTTTCTAGGATTAGTGATTTTGTGTGTCGAACCATTAGAAGCTATGGTAGGATGATCGGAAAAGATCCGGCCAAAAACGTTCAGCTAGGACTCAGCGAGTGATTAAAACCGTCAATGAACGAATTCGACGAAAATCACAACGCTTTTTACGAAAAAATGGCCGTTGATCTTATTGTTTCAAAATCGACCATGAAAAATATACTTAAACAGGACCTAGGATGCCAAGCTTTCAAGAATTGCAAAGTTCACGGAGTAACGCAATCTTCCAAGAAAGGTGACGAACTAGCCCAGGAGGCTAAAAGTCATCTTAATGAAGCCAAAAATAAAAAAAAACTTCCAAGAAGAAAAGGCTTGGAAGAGCAACACTCCTACAATCGTGAAACGGTGGACCAGACTTTGTCTTTTCCGATGAAAAGTTATTTGTCCTGCAGCAATCTCATAATGTCCAAAACGACAGGTTGTTGGGGTTCTGCAGCTCTTGGGACATCCCAAATAGTGAAACATCCCACGGTTGCTAAGCACCGCCTCCTAGATGGTTTGACGTGGGAAGGGGTTATGTGCAAGCGCGGCAAGCTATCGCTTGTTTTCATCGAAAAAGGCGTTAAGATCAACGCTTTATATTATAGAATGGAAATTTTGCAGAATGCCGTGAAGCCAAAGCCACCTCCGACTCCGTGATTTCCTGGTACTGCTTTCGGCTCTTGCTTTTGCTCCAAGCTGACATTCGCTTCACATGCTTCATCGACACTATCTGCGTCGGAATCGGTGAACGTGCATAACGTCACCACTGCGGTTCTTTTTCTGAACCGAATCCATTCACGTTTATCGTTTGCTTGAAGCTTGTCAACCAGGTCTTGTATAAGAATCGGGTTGACCATATGTTGTTGCAAACCAGCAGCCTCCAGATGCTTGCATAATTGTCGGGTTCCGGTGATTCCATTTTCCGGATCGGTTCGAGATGGCTTTGAATAATCAGTTCAGGGCGTCCATAGAGTTGACGGAGTTTGTTGATAATCCTTGGCACGGCTTGGGGAAGTACCAACTGACCTCGCACGCTTTCGAGAGCTGGTCCCTTCAGGCTCTCTTGAAGTCTCACCATATTTTCCACATCGCTTAATTCTACACGCCTGGTTGGTGCTTTATAGGCCCAATAAAAATCCTCTATTCTCCATGTGAACACCGGCAGTTTCTTCGAAAATCCGCTTCGCGTTACCAGTTGATTTCTAGTGGGATCAATATGCAGCTGCCCCAGCCCGTATTGAACGTAATTATTTCCTCCCAGCGCATCTCCAGTATCTCCGTTTCCGGCTTCGTTTTTTTTTTCATCTTTTTCGTCTCCTTCGAGCCATTTGCTTCGTCGCTTCGTGCCGACCAATGCATTCTTCTCGAATCATATAGCGGTTTGAACGACCCGCCATAATAAATAGCCAATTTACGTAAACCATGTTGCTTCACGTTAGACGTGCCGAGTGGAGGTGCAACCTCAGCATCCTTGGCCTGCATTTCCGGCTTGAGTTTATGCATGTTCAGCATTTCCCGATCCATGCATTTCTGGTATGCCATCCGCATCGTCTTCATCTTCTCGAAATGTTCTGTCTTATCTTCGAGAGCACGGTCGAGTAGGAACTTCTCCTGAGCCAACTCCTTTTCATGCAAATGTTGTTCCATCTGCATACTTTTCTCCTTCAGCCCTCGCTGCAACTCCATTTGCTTGTCCCGAAATAATCTCTCGGTCTACATCTTTTCTAACTTCTTCACGTATTCCTCTTCCGTTGCCTTCAGCTTTTGCTCCTGGATGGTAGCTTGCGGTTGATCCGACTTCGAACCGGTACGGGTCGAATTCTTTTTGTTGCCGGACTTTTTCGGTTTCTTGGACGCTTCGTGGCAGGCTGTTTCAGAACAGAACCATCTCTCCTTTTTACGGCTTCTGTTGCTCCCACACAACGATCACATCCTACCATCGGTTCATTGGTTGTTGATACCTGGTTGCAGGCCGAACAAGGAGTCATTGTGTGATCCAGCTACTCAGGATTGGAAAGATTTGAGGTTGAATCCGACTGACTCCGGAAGGATGATTAGGTATTTCGGCAGGATGGAGCGTCTTCCCATACAGCGAATTTGGCCCAAAACTGGTGTCGGGCAAATTTTACCGACTTTTTGGCCAGGGATGAATGACCTTCCAGCCCCTTGGATTATATTGTGTGGTCATACATGCCGTTGAAAACGAACGACCAAAAGGTGTCTGCTTTGGCGCGTTTATAAGAAGAAATCCTTAGACAAAATGCCGATGGAAGTCGTACGTGCCGCTTCCGATGGGTTTGGGCATTGTTTGAAGCTGGTCAAACAGATTAAAGGCGGTATTATTCGAAACATTTGCTGTAATTGATCCATGTTATATTAACTTTCAATAAAAACCATTACCAATAAAATCCGTAGCTTTTATGAAAAATTGAAGTTTCAATTTCTGTGAGAATTTATTGGACACAGTGTAGATCACGTGTGCTCGACACTGAAGAAGTCTGTAATTCGCAGACAAGATAGGCCTATCTGTCAAAGGATGAGTATTTTCTAGTGGAATTTAAAGGAATTTGCTCGCGTTTACCAGAGATCGTTTGTAAAGTGTTTCAGTTATTTATTTTTTTATTTTTAAAAAGTGATCAAATGTCAATTTAAATTTTCCTAGTTTTTCAATTTCACTAGTTCTACAAACACACTCGTAAAGCCTACGTTCTTACTTGAGGCACCAATGCATGATTTTGTCTACTGTATGGCAAGAACAATAACATTCTATGTTCATCGACTAGGCCGGAAATCGAACCGTCCGCCTCTAGATTGATACACCATGCGCTTACCGGCTGAACTATCTGAGGCTGAATCCTGGAGAGTGTGAGCTTTTTAAGCGAAAGCTTAGAAATCAACAAACAGCAGAACACAAATCTACTAAACAAAGACCATGGTAACGGGTACACATGGCTCTTTAAACGACCTAAACGACAACAAAGCCGACGCAGTGGAGTACCCGCTGCTACAGAATAATTAGGTAAGGTATAAGGAAAAGACGAGGCATATTTGTTTTTGACTCAGGATAGGTTAGGAAAACAATGTTAGATGACCGATTTAATTCGAACAATCTTAGTCAATTTACTGTTGTTTACTTCCGTGTAATTAACGATTTTCTCAGCTTTTTAGACATCATGATTTCACATGGCTAGCTGTACAGATTATCTCCATAATCTTTGAATGATCTAAATTATGTTAAATTGAACACGTTATAAACTAACAGTTCACATTGATAAAATAACAAATATTTGACAAGAAAACGGTGGATGTCTGAATAACTTAGTAAAAATATTGTTATTGGTAAAATTGTCAATGGAAATGTATGAGTTTCGATTGTATATTCTCCGAATGACTCATCTAAACACAAACCGAAGGAACAGAATCTGTGAAGATTGAATTATTATGTTTTCATTATCAAAGAGTCAATAAATCATTTGTGAAAATCGGTATTTCAAAGCAGTTTTAGTTTACTTTGTTTTGTGAAATTAATGTAGGGTAAAGTAAATAAACCTGCCAATGCCTTAACTCATAAAATCAGGAAGAAACCTGTACGAAGACTGAGACATTTAATAAAAAATCGATCGAATGGGACGAAGTTGCATCCATGGATAGACCCAATTTGATGCTTATAGACCGCTTACATCCATATCCCTCGAAAGTTTCTGACTTTATAAAATTAGTTGTACAGTTTTTCGTGATACATACTACCAAGTGTCTGATTAAACGTGTCTAAGCAAGTGTATAACTAGCTAAATATTGGTTACAGCTGAAAAGATTTAGGAGTTATAATAAAAAATATGATCGATCTTTGCATATTAAGCTGAGTTAAGGGACCATACCCTATATGGCAGGCGGTGAAGATTTTATTTCAGTTGAGTATTAAAGGGTGTCCACGATGAAATTGCCACACTATGAAATTGCTCTAACTTTTTAATCGTTGGGTAGAATTTAATGAAAATTTGGGTGGATTTAGTTATAGTGCATTATTTACATCCTGCAAGTTTTAAAGTCCTGTGATCAAAACTCGCGGAAATGGAGTCGAAAGAACAGCTCGTGCGTGATAAAATCTTGCGCATTCATCACGAGAACAAGGATCTCTCGCATCGTTCTATCGCTAAAACGTTGGGAATCGCGAATTCCACGGTGTTGCGAGTGATTAAGCGGTTCGAGGAACGGTTGACCACCGATCGGAAGCCCAGAAGTGAAGGAAAAAGTATTCCGTACAACACCAAAAATCACAACAGCGTAGTTGGGGCCTTCAACCGAAATCCGAACGCCTCCGTTTGGGATGTGGCTAAGAAGCTGCACCTACGCCGAAGTTTTGTCCAGAATGCCAAAACTAAGGCTGGACTTCGAATGTTCAAGGTACAAAAGGCCCCTAATCGCGACGAGAAGCAGAACAAGTCCGCCAAAACCCGTGCCAGGAAGTTGTACCTCAACATGCTGACGAAAGTTGAATGCTGCATCATGGACGACGAAACATATGTGAAGGCCGACTTCAAACAGATCCCCGGCAACCTGTTTTTCACGGCCAAGGATAAGTTCAGCGTTCCGGAGCATGTCCGCACTCAGAAGATGTCCAAATTTGCGAAGAAATTCCTGGTTTGGCAAACCATCTGCACGTGCGGGAAGCGGAGTGCACCTTTCGTGACCCAGAGCACGTATGAACGGACAGGTGTACATAAAGAGTGCCTCCAGAAGCGGCTGTTTCCTCTCCTGAAGGCCCACAACGTCCCAACAATCTTCTGGCCGGGATTTGGCCTCATGCCACTACTCCAAGGACGTGCTGAAGTGGTATGCGGACAATAAGGTCAATTTCGTGCCGAAAATGTTCAACCCTCCCAACACTCCGGAGCTCCACCCCATCGAGAAGTACGGGGCGATTATGAAGCAGCACCTTCTTTAACGACCTAAGGTAGTATAGACAGTCGAGGAACTGAAGAAAGTATGGGTTTACATGCAAAAAACGGTTGATTCACAGGTTGTGCAGAATCTTATGGCTGGGGTTAAGGCCAAGGTGCGGGCATTTGCCTATGGACTGTAAATAAAATACGAGTAAAATGGTAAAATGAAGTTTAATAGTTATTTCTCAATCCCTGAAAATTTGATGGCAATCGGATGAAAACTCGAATTTTGCGAATCAAGTTTGTGTGTGGCAATTTCATCGTGGACACCCTTTAGTACACGACACTGAAAAAGTCTGCTTCTTGTAGACAAAATACGCGTATCTGCCAGGATAAGCAAGGAAGGTAATTGGAATTAAATGAAAATTACAAATCTTTCTTCTCATTTTCTAGTTATCTGAGGCTTCTTATATTCCATTGTTTGATGTTGCTGTTGTTCATATTTTTATATTTGTTTGAAACATTGAAAAAGTGATGTCATTCGGGATTTCATCCAAATTGATATTCCAGGCTTCAGATGTTCGAAGTTTCTATTCGTTTTATGAAAGCGTGGGTTCTGCTAGAATGCCGTACATACTTTGGTATGACGTTGAGACACGAAAAGGATTATTTTTTACACAACCGACCAGATATATGCGATACCTGGCTTTAATTTACATGAAATATTCTAAATGGGTCGCAAATAACATGATTCTGCCAAACTGTGTCAGATAAGATGAGAAAACTGAGTAAACAAAAATGATCCAGGTTTTGATCCAGTCGATAATTGGTTGGTTTTTGTTTTCATCATTATTCTTACTTCCAGCCTTAAGCTGGTCTTTTCTTAGTTACCGAGATTTCCAGCCTCTGTCTGGTTCATCTCCCGTCTAAATCCCTTCATCACCTTTAGGGTATTTTTGTGACTTTGGCGTGATGGTAAGTATTAAGCCGGGTTCAAAGCGTTGGGTAATTATAAATACATATTCAAACTTGTCTGTGAATGTATTCTTTCACTGCGAAAGGTGTGCCAAGAGACCTCTGTAAATTTATTCTGAGTTCCGGGACACTGTGGCATTGAAGGAAATCAAAGGGCAGACGAGCTTGCTAAACAAGGCTTAAATGAATAGTTTATTGGTCCAGAATTATTCTGCGGTACATCATACTGTGCCATTAGAATGGAACTAAAAGAACAAAGGGTGATCACCTACTAGTTGGTCATAACAAAGTGTGTTAAATCGAAGAGATATAAAATTCCAAATACCACAATCTGTGAAAAGCTGAATAAAAGAGTTTTTTGTACCTATACTGGCCTAGTAACCGGACACTGCCCGAGTAGATATAATTTAAAAAACATTGGCCAGGTTCAGAATGATATCTGTCGTTTCTGTAACATGGAACGTGAAACCTTGGAACATCCTGGCTGCTTTTGTGATGTATATTTATTGAAGCTTAAATTTTCCCCTCGTTTAATTGCAAGCCAGAGGAACAAACAACGAAATTGTTTGCAATCTTTCATGTGCCATACAAGCCTGTTTGCAAATTTTAGTACAATAGACTGGATTCAGGCATTATCTGGCTTAAATTTACATGAAATATCCCATTATTTTCGGCATTCCCTTAATGTGCATTAGTAATGTTTATCCGTGTAGCATGGCCGAAATTTGTCGTTAAAACGTTCTTCATCTCAAAGTTGTGCTGTCGGTGGCCTATTATAGGTGACGACGGGGATGTTTCATATTGATCCAAACATTTTGAGTAGAGGCTGATAACTGGTCTACCGAATATCGTGATTGCAAAAATCTGTGCCTGGATCTTACTTTTACCGCGCCCTCGATGGAGCAATCCTCCATTTTTCATTTCAATGTCTTCATAACTTCCAGTCTTTGACGAAAATTGTTCCATCTCGGACAAAATCGATCTCCTGCCTTCCATCGAATAGATATTCAATGATATTTCAACTGCCAAAGACTATCAGTTGAAGGGCGGCATCAAGATCAAGGTGACGCATGTATCACTACATTTTAACCGTAACCAATTACTTGCCATGGGCAGATATACAGCTATCAGATGTCATAGATCTCTGCCAGATCACTATTTGCCTATCACAAATATTTGTTTATTGTTCAAATATTGTGATACAAGCAAGCGTTGAGTCCTAGTTTATGAGAAAAAATTTTGGAAGCCGTGGAATTTCTGTGGAATAGTTAGCATTACCGAGATGTTGTTAAACCGTACAAGAACTTTTAATGATCTCCAAGATTGTGGATAGGTGGAAATTCTATGAAATCGATTAAAAAGTAGTTGGTTCCTTTATTCTCGTTTTGGTTATGTTCGAAAAATTATCGAGTAGTAAGAAGTTTAAGTTCTTCTTAAAACTTAAATACCCTGAACTTTTGGGATGTTTTCAGGAACGTTGTGAAAGTTTATCGATCACCGTGGAAAGATCCCTGAAGTTCTAGGAAGCTCCCAAACTTATGGAAAAATCCTTTGAATGTTTCCTAAACTTTTGAATGCTCGAAAAATCCAGTTTCCTGTTTATCTGGGACGTTTTCTGAAATTCTTGGAAGATCTCAGGACTACTGAGAAATTTCCTGGTGCTGAATCCTGAGCATCTGGGAGTTTTTTCTCGAGCTTTTGGAAAGTTCCTGAACTTCTGGGAAATTCTCTGAATTTCTGGGACATTCTCTGAACGTCTGAGATGTTTGCTGATCTTTGGGGAGTTCCATGATCATGTGTGAGCATTTCCTAAAGTTCTGAGAAGTTTTTTGAATTCATGAGAAACCCTGAACTTCAAGGAAGTTTCTTGAACTTCTGCATGTTCTACTGAACTTCTAAGAAGCTTTGTATATGTCTAGCAAGCTTTATGAAATTCTAAGAAATTCACTTAAACTCTAGGAAGATCCGAAATTTCTTGACTGTTTTCTATTGGAAGTTCTCCAATAGAAAGTTCATTGGAAGTTCATTGGAAGTTCTCCCTGGAAAGTTCCTTGAACTTTTGAGAAGTTCCCTGAATTTTTGGGAAGTTCCCTGAACATCTTGAGTAGTTCTATGAACTTATGAATAACACCAAAATAATCTGATAAGTTTTCTAAACGTCTGAAAGCCCCCTGAATTTCTGGATAGTTACCTGAACTTCTGTGAAGAACCCCTAACTTATGGAAACTTCTCTGAACTAGTGGTAAATTTTCTGAATTTGTGGACAGTTCCTTGAATTTCTAGGAAACAATCTGAATTTCAGGAAGTTGTCTGAACTTCTAGGAAAAACCCTTAATTTCTGGAAAGCTCCCCGATTTTCTGGAAAGTTCCCTGATTGTATGGGATGTTCCTTTGACATCAGGGAGATTAGCTAAACTTCGGGAAAGTGTAAGTCAAATCTAAAGTATACTGAGCTTCTGATAAGTCCGAGTTTCTAAGTGCACTGAATTTATAAGATTTTTTCAAACTTTTGGGAAGTATTTTTGTCCATCAGTTTCTTCGCCTTTCCGATATTGGGGACGTAAATACTGCGTTAGTCTTAAGGACAGATTTGCAAAAATTCCTCAAGGACACCAACTCCAAGTTTTCGTCGAGAGAACTAGCTGAGGACATACTCCAACATCCGTTAAGCTGTAGTACCTATGTAACACTATGGCCAACATATCCAGCTGCATCGCAACAGCTGAAAAGTCATCAGTTGACTCTAGTTGTCGCATAGTGTCTAGATCATATCCTTGGCATGTGAAACGTCGCAGAAAGTGCTTCTTGACATAGGTTGGCGTGGCGCTTTCAGCACTATCTAATATCGTTTAAATGAGATGCATGCATCACACTCACCACCACTCAAACCAATCCATGGTAAAAAGTTTGCGAAAAATCCTCGGTCTATGAAAAAAACAAAACTTCTAATCTCTGGATATTGTATGATTGACAAGATGATAGGTATTGGTGGGTTTAACAACAAGAAATACTACACCGGTGCAGGGAACGCAAAGTTGGTCTGTTTTAGCTGGTTCTATTTAAGTTTGCTGATGCAAATCAACTATAAAGATGTTAAAATAGACCACCGCTGAAGATGCTCTAAGCGGTACGTTTTGAACAGGCTGAACAATGAGATCGGTGGACCGAGTAAATGACAAAAACGCTACTCAAATCATTTGGAACAGGTGTGAGTACACAGATAAAAAGAAACACTGAATTTTCTGCGTTATCTAATGCACATAAAGGGAATGCCAGATTTGGCAGAAAATGATGGGATATTTCATGTAAATTTAAGCCAGATAACGCCTGAATCAAGCCTGTTGTATGAAAGATTGCAAACAATATCATTGTTTACGCCCCTTTGGCTTGGAATTACACGAGGGGAAATTTTACGCGCTTGTTAAAATTAATTATTTTTTTCTGTGTATGGTTCCTTCCATATGACAAAAATTCCCGATGACTTTTGAAATTCCCGCCTTTTTCCGGCATATTTCTCGATGATTTTGGATTCCCGCATTTTTCCCGCATTTCTCGATTTTCCCGAGTCTGTGGCCACCCTGTAATTCCTCTTTGATGTCATGTAAAATGGAGTCTTTCGGTGACTTACGACGAATATTTTTTTTTAAATAAAACTGATTTTCTGGTTGCACTCAATCATTTTTTCTGTTATTATTTACACTACTTTTAGTTCGTGTGTATTCATTAATAGCACTTCCAAATGCACTAACAGTACAAGGTTGGAGAAGGGGTGCATGATTTCAAAAATGACATGTGATTTTCAGGTTTTTCGTTTTCTCATCAACAGATCTAGCTGAAAAATCCGAATACGTCATTCTGTAGGCCTACTCAATGCGTCGTTTCAATAGCTCAGCAGAAAAGGTATCTTAAAGTTAAAAGGGACAAACCTACTCTTGGACCTCCACTTTGATGCATATTGCAACCGAAATCCGTATTTCGACCGTTTTGATCATTATTTATGTTTTCGGGCCAATTTTACCCCACTTACTGGTTAAAAAATCTGAAATTTGGCAAAACATATTCTCTTGTGTAGGCAAACAAACCCTCAGGACAAGCAGGGGTTGCGGTCCTCACAAACTGGTTTCCAAAAAAATCAACCATTGCAAAGAATTCCTTTCATTCGTCAGCAAATGTCATGTTCTATAATTAAGTTTTTATTGTTTGAAAATTCCTAACTGAATGATATAATACAACAAAAGTTTTTTCATGTCTGGCGTAGCAGCATCATTACTCAATACAAGAATAATGAACTTTAAATGTAAAAAAAAACAGGTGGAGATGGGGGTGCTGACGATAATAATCGGTCACTGGAGATTTTGAGAGGAGTTTATTATCAAAAGGAGCGAAGTTTTTACCAACTGGAGAGTCTTTTTTTTTAGCTTTTCTAGGAAGACTTTTAGCCCAGGGCTAGCCGTCTGTTCAACCAGTGAGCTGATTTTGTAATTCTTTATTTCCTCAGCTTGAGGCAACCATTCGTCTTCTCGTCTACATTTGAACTGAAGGTAAAAGGTGAATACGGCAGTTGAAGACTAGAAACAGAGGACGAAGAGAGAGAGAGAGAGAGAGAGAGCATTCAACCGAATTCCCCTCGGAGGAAAAGAAGTTCGTAGTGGCTGTTGGGTTGGGGTTGGATACTAGCCTTTCAACTTGACTCTTTTCGATTATGAAATTGTTTATTGGCGTCTTCTGGAAGTGAAATCTGCTGGAACTGAGCATATATAAAAAAGTTTTCGTTCAGTTCAAGTACGGTTAAAGCAAATATTATTGACTAAGGTATTTGCGTATGCACGTATGCAGCATAGCGTAAGTATGTAGGTTCATCTCCGTAAAATTAACGATAACGCGTTAAATCCTTCAATTGATAAAAAGTCACAGCACAAGAGCTACAAATTTGATTAAATGATTCGGTGCAGTAGGCCGCATAATCCAATTAAATTTAACGGCATGCTTGGATTAAAATTCGCTATGCTCATAATGTGAATAACCAAGCAACCTACTCAAATGGCTGTATTTTCTGAGTGTTATTTCGGTTTAATTTTAATTACACACAGAAAATGGAATCATTCGCTTATGTTTCTCGCTTTCTACCGTTTGGTTATTAAATGCCATGGCTATGGAAGAAAATCCAGAACATGGCACCAGGTCGCCGGGGAGAGTTGAAAAAGAATCGTTGACCTCCATTGACGTTTGCCCTTATCCTTGCAGTAAAAAGATCTGACCCTGGTCGGCTTAGCATTTTCCTACAGTCGAGTCGATTCGCCGGTCACGATTCCATTTCAAGCACGTTGGATAGCCCAAAACGGAGACGCACTGTGCTGATGGATGAATTTATGCAAATTAATAGCCATTATTCTGTTGTTTTGGAGAACATTCTCATCGCCTTCGGTCTTTCGAGAACGTGGTTTATTGTTTAAATTATTTCGTGTCCTAATTGTAATTATCTGTGGACCCGACAAAGCATCCACTGACTCCAACTGCCCACTCTCCTGTCATAATGGGGAAAACAAACAAAGGAAGATAGAGACTGACTACCTAATTTGTAAGAGATACGATGCTAATAAAATATGAATAATTTATTCAATTAATTTCGAATAAACACTGCCTTGTAGATCCGTGGAAAAACTCAAATCAATCCACGGATAGGCAATGTAATCGTCAGAGGAGCTTTATCGTTTAGTGGTGCACTGCACGCTTTTTTATGACTGAACCTAATCTGTTGTCATGTTTACGCATATCTCGTGATGTATGCCTACTATTCGCTAGCAAATACAACACCAGCAATTAAGCCTCGTACTGTTTGATCCCAGTAAGCCATTTTGACGGACGGTTTGTGTTGTAGATAAAAATTAATCTCGACATTCACTTTGCTCTTGGAAGTGAAATATCACTGTTTATTATGTTGAGCTTGAATTCATAAAAAATAATGAAGGGGATTCGTTTTCCGGATGCTCGGCTCGTCGTGTGATTCGAGGACGGAACAGAAAATGTTAATATAAATGCACAAAGATAAAAATCCGACGCCTCAATGAGTTGGGGTTCATATGTCGAGGACAGACTCATTCAACGATACAACTGACATGTGACATATTTTCGGCATAATTTGGAGCGGTAATTCTCTGGTTTGATACGGTTCCGGATTGGGACCTTCGCCGAAAAAGAGAAACTCGTACGTTATATAACCGCACCGTATTGTATGTGGTGTGTGTGCGTTTTCTAATTAAAGTGATTTTCCGAGAAACTTACCCTCTTTTTCAGGGTAGGACATCTTTGATCCAGTCGTGCGAATGACGGTTCGAGGCTTTGGTGTAACTGAGTGTGGCAGCTTGAACCTTTCAATATGGTAGGAAAAATGTTTACGACTTGAAAAGACAGAATTTCCAAACTGTTGCCATGTTGTCAGGAAAGAGAAGAAGAGAGCATGTCGGGATTTTTGTTGGGTTTATCCTTTTGATGAAATAGAGCTTCTAAAATACGAAATGGGAAAAAAAACGTTCATCTTCTGCGGTGAGCAGCGCTTTTTGTATTTTCGTGTTGTAATTTTAGGATGAAAGGTGGTAGCATAGGTATTCATCTTGAAAGATACTTGGGATAAATGTCGCTTTTCAGCTTAGAAGCTTAAACTCGAGCAGGGTTTGTTCAATTGCATTCAAGCATGTTCTCAATTCAAGTAGATCGGTTGACAAAAGTAGAATTGTGATGCTGATCGATTTGGAAGACTTCCATTCCGTAATTTATGGTTCGATATTTTCGCTGTTGGGTAGGGTTAGGAATTCATTTATAAATCAAATCCATTAATGCTTTAGTAATTGCTCTGTGATGTTTATGTTGAATCTGTTTGCAACTTTGTTTTCTTGCCATACGTACACTACGGTGCAAAAGTATAAGGACTTGTATGAAAAAAATGTTAGACTGTCAATTCGAGTTTTTTTATTCCCTCAATGTGTTCTCCTCTTGCTTTGATGACTGCAGCGTAAATTACTGGACACATTGTCCAGGGATTGTCCCAAACTACTTTTAGGCATAGAAAAATAGGGAAATTTAAATTAATACTTCAAAACATTCAAAACACTGAAGAAGTCGCAGACGAAATAGGTTTACTTGTCAGAGGATTCGCTTTTTCTATTGGAACTTGATGTAACATATTTGGGATTCTTTATTTTTTCGAGCAAACAATTCTTTTTTCCGCTTGTTTTGTTTTCGTAACGGGTGTTTGATAAAAAATGAGAATGATTTCAATACCTTTCTGTAATTAATGTAATGATCGTAACTTTTTTTTCTCTTCAACAGAATTGCTTTCTGGACTTCCTAGAAATGGGTGGCATGTCTTTTTCACTCGGGTGCTGTCAGTTCAAACGAAGATGGCGTCGAAACAGCAAGCACTCTGCGAGCGTGTTGTACGGTTTTACGAAACGCATGGTAGACCACTTTCGATACGAAAACGTGCCCGTGAGTACAGTTTACCGGATCCTGGCATCCCTGAGCGTGGAACGGAAGGCCGGTAGCGGCCGTCCGGTGAAGATAATGACGAAGAAGAAGAAGGAAGCGTTGAAAACGCTGTTCGACAACAAGGACGGAACGAGTTTGCGTGACGCTGGCCGAAAATATCACTGCTTCCATACCTTGGTTCACAGAGCCCTCAAGATGGAGGACATCATCTGTCGGAAGAAGACTCAGTCCCTCAAGTACACTAACGAGCAGATAGCAACCGTGAAATCGCAGTGCCGGTGGATGACGAAGAACTACCGCGGGACGTCGTTCGTGTGGGTCGTTGAAAGTTACTTTCCGCTCTCGAAGACCCACATTCCAGGAAATGACAGCTACTATTCCAGCGAAAGTCGGCCACACCCCCGAATTAAAATATAAGTTTAAGCATAAATTTGAAAAAAAAGTTATGCTGTTCATCGCCATATCGGACAGAGGGATTTCAAAACCGTGGTTCAAGCCGAGCGGTCTGGCCATCAATCAACAAATGTACCAGGAGGAGTGTCTTGAGAAAATTCTTCTGCCCTTCTTAAAGGAGCATCATGCGGATGGGAAGTACGTCTTCTGGCCGGACAAGTCGTCTTCTCATTACGCCAAGAACACGCTGGAGTAATTTGAGCAGAAAAATATACCTTAATGAAAGGAACCCAGTGCCGTCCCATTGAGGATTTTTTCAGCCCCCTCAGTACAAAAATAATTGGCGGGCCAAGGATACGAAGCAGTTAACCACGAGGATCCGGAATTGTATCCGGAAGATGGACGTTAGTGCCGTTCATCGCTCTTGTGAGAGCATTGCGGCTAAGTTGCGTCGTACGGCTGACCAGGGCTCCTTCTCCAATATTCATTTAGGTTTATTTTGAAAAATAAACATTATGTTTTTAATAAAAAATAATGCGTTCCTTGAATTTTTTTTTTATTCATGACTGAAAAAAACTCATTTTTTATTGAAAACCCGTTAGAAGTGTCTTTTTACAGCAACACGACCAAAATATCCCTTCTCTCACAAACGACATTTTACAGTAAAAGAATTGGGTTCATCAGGGTTTCGTTGATTTTGGCTGGAATATGCGGTGCTGGTTTGAATCAATTTTGCTTGCTCATCAATAAGATGTGTCGATCGTCAGCTGGAGTTATTTTTCTTGATCGAGCAGAACCTTTTCGATAAGTGTTTGAGTAGGTTTCGGCGAACCAATTTAACGTACTGTCCAATCCATACATTGAATCACCAGCAATATTTGCAATGTCACGAATTAGTTGCCCACTTGACTCAAAATACGTATTTTTTTGAAAAAAGTCACTCCGATTGCATACGACAGACCTGATTAAGTCGATATTACGCCTTAGTTTACATGCTAATTTATACCAATTTGCTAATTTATACCAATTTATACCAATTGCTAATTTATACCAATTTATACCAATTGCTAATTTATACCAATTTATACCAATTGCTAATTTATACCAATTTATACTAATCCAGTGATGCATCCATGTGCACTAGTTATCGCAGAGAATTACAGGATTTTTTAAAATAATTTATTTATTTATTTACTTGCTGAACCATGTGCGGGCGTTTCTACGCTAGCAACAAAATGAATGAAAATTTTATAGTATTGGCGCGTTTATGGTTGTTTTAGGTAATAAGTTTTGTTACAATATTTTCATTTGCTAATGTTCAACTTCAACTATTGAGTTTTATATTATTGTTTTGTTTTTGTTTTTATTATTGTTTGTGTTTTCAATTTAATCCTCGGAACGTTAATTTTTACCACGGTTTTTTTTTTTCCTGTGAAGAAGCATTTAATAAACAAACTACGCCGTATCCTGTCTGTTCAAACGTAATTTTCTCTTGCATAACCTGAGATTAACTTCATGTGCATAATGTACCACTAAGAGTAACTGAAGCATCCCCCATTATTGACTAAGAAGGGGTTCAAACTTCTATCAGAACATGCTGCCTACACGAGAAATACACATTTTGTGTTGTGGTTGCCTGAATAATTTTCATGTTTGGATGAAATTTGTATGAGAGCCTTCCCTTTCAAAGAGGGGAGGAGTCTCGAACCACCATAGAAACAGTTCTTGCCTCCAGAAACCCTAAAATGCTGAATTTGGTTCCATTTGCTTGATCCGTTCTCGAGTTTTGCAGAAATTTGTGTTTCATTTGTATGAGAACCCCCCTTCCAGAGAAACGAAGGATCTCAAACCACCATAGAAACATTTCATGCCTCCAGGAACTCCCATACGCCAAATTTGGTTCCATTAGCTTGATTAGTTCTCGAATTATGCAGAAACATGTGTTTCATTTGCCTGAGAGCCTCCCCTTTCAGAGAAAGGAGGGGTCTCGAACCACCATTCAATCATTTCTTGTCTCCAAAAACCCCACATGCTAAATTTGGTTCCATTTGCTTGGTTAGTTCTCGAGTTATACAGAAATTTGTGTTTCATTTGTATGACAATCCCCTTTGCATAGGAGGGAGGGGTCTCAACGCACCAACGAATCATTTATTGCCTTTTTAAACCTCCACATGCCAAACTTGATTGCATTTGCCTAATCATTTATCGATCTAGGCAGAAATTTGCGTTTCATTCGTAATGGAGCTACTCTTTCCAGATATGGGAGGGGTCTCAAACTATCTTAAGAATGCCGATCGGCTCAGTAGTTTCCGAGGCTATTAGAGTCAGACAGATAGGCATAAATTCATTTATACTCGAGCAGGAACGAATAACTTGATCACTGGTCTTAGTATTTAAGAGCGCGGCATAAGAGGTCCCGAGTAGGAGAAAACAACATATGAATACCTAATTTTGATCTTGATAACTGGCCCTGGTATTAAAGAGCTCAGATTAAGAGGTAAAATACTTAAGCAAAATACCTAAGTATTTCAAGCAAAATATCTCTCGAATAACTAAACTTGTTATTTTGGATACCTGGGAATACCTTAGAGGTACTATTTTGGTATTGTCTTACCTCAATTTGGTATTCGCATAACAAGAATTTTATGGTATTATTCTCACGTATTTTACTTCTCTATCTGAGCTCCTTAGTACCAAGGCCAGTTATCAAGTTATTCGTTCCCGCTCGGGTAATACTGGATAGTCGATGCAGGAAAGGAGTACAGGTGCGTCAATTTCGTCGTTCAAAAGTTTAGCAACGAGAGTAGCTTGCTGGATATTTCAGCGTCTCTACAGCGGATCAAGACCTAGAAGCTGACACGGGGAAAAGTTTTGAGTATCACGCCAGGGTAGACTTCTCAGCGCAACGCGTTCAAATATACGTTGAACTTGTTCAACCCTGATGACCCATGAGAGGTGATAAAGAGTCAATATTTTGGAGGAGAGGAGTAGAGATTTTTGAAACAAACAGCAAAGAGTCCAGGTGACGGCCTTGCGGAATGCCAGATTTGTTATTGAATGCGCAGAATACCGTTGCATTAACTAGAACATTACAGAAAAATTAGTAATTTCCATTTAATCACAGCTACCTTTATTGTTTATCATGACAGATACACGTATTTCTCAACGTATCGGATAGAAGTCTCCATATAATCCTGAAAACTTCAGGCGAACAAAATCCAGAAGGTTTAAGACCTTTTTTTGTGAGGCAGACACAAGAACGGGTAAAGAGTAAAGGAGTTGTCGAAGAGGGCCACGCAAAGAAGATGGAAGAGTATCGTGATTACCGACGAGGAACTCTTCCCCCCTGCCCTTCAGTTCAGAAAGGGGTATGTGCGCGTTCTGCCAACTTGGTCGCTGCAGATTTCATGTGTGAATAAGCTGCCACATCAACGTTCAAAAATTGCCTGAACCAAATGGACAACTTGTAATGATCACTTGAAGATGCGATGGCGGATCGTTGTCCTGATATCGTAGTAAAATGTTTCTTGTATTCTATAACTAATCGTGATTGAATTTAGTAAACGAGTGGAAACTCATTGGGAATGATCTCTCATATGCATCCATTGAACCATTCTGAACGGCGTCCTTTGGCACATAAGAATGAGTTAAAAGAGATGAGAAAATAAAGTCAATCAAACACATCTTTCGTCGAATTGCGTATCTGTCAGTCTCGGGAGACATAATTTTACACGAAATCTTTATTTACGTTCCCTGACTTTTTACAAAAATAAATTACGCCTCGTGTAAAATTCAGAATTTCTAAGTGTGTAGATAAATTCGCTTTCGAGAAACATTATGTTTTATCCGTTCCACAACCAAGCGACGAAGAGAAGACAAAGTCAGTCATACTATTATCAGCTGAGAACTGATGTCTAATACTGAAATCACTTTGCTTCGTCCCCTGTGTTGTATAATAGCGACAGTATAGACTGTTCCGATAATTATAAATACATTTTTTTCAATTTTTCGCACGGAAGTTTGAAAATGCGTGATCTTTCTCCTGAGCAAAGAAAACGGATTCTGTACAAACGGTGCACCGTCAGTGGTCTTTCGATCAGAAAACTGATCAAAAGACCACTGAGGAAGACCAGACTGAGGAAGAAGGAGTGAGCGTCGGAGTCGTTCCAACCGCATTAGGGAAGAAGCAACAAAAGTGCTCTTTCGTAGATTCCACGAAACGGGGTAGAAAACCCGGTAAGGGACTATTTCATGCGTCATCCTTCAGCATCAGTCCGAGATGTCGCGGAAAAGTTTAGTACTTCGGCGACTAATGTTATGCGGGCCAAGGAGAGAATGGGCCTGCAGACTTGCGCAGACTGTGAAACCGAGGGCTCGGAAGCTGTACGACAAACAGTACCACAGTTTTAAAACTTGCCGAAGGGAAAGGATGTTCCTGGAGCCATTTACACCAAAACATTCGACAAGAAGGTAATAATGTGGCAGGCCATATGCGGATGTGCAAAAATATCTCGTCCACTCATTACGACAGACACAATAAACGGTCAAATCTACGTGTAAATAGGAGTGGCTGCAAAAATATCTACTCTTGATCAAACAGCATAACAAGCCTACAATCTTTTGGCCTGATCTTGTTTCTTGCCATTACTCTCTATATGCACTAGAGTGGTACAATAGGAACAATGTCGTATTTGTACCAAAGAAGATGAATCCTCCAAACTGCCCAGAGATTCGCCCTATCGAAACTTTGTGGGCTTTATCGAAGACAGAGCTAAGAAAGCCAATGAAACCAGCGGATAGTGTTGAAAAATTTAAGAAAGATTGGCCAAAAGTAGTGAAATAATAGCAGAATGCACTGAGCAGAAGCTTATGAGTAGTGTTAAGGAAACAGTTAGAGAACCCACCAACCCTACGAAAACTTAAGCAAATTAAAATGAAGATGTAAAGAAAACATTCTACACTGACATAGTAGGCTGATGCAAAATTTGAAATATTTGCTCCCCTAAGCTTAATCGACGCCAATTTGGGTCCTGATAGTCCCCAAACAATTTTAACACATTTGGTTTTAATTTGGCTTTGCACACGCTATTCAAATTTTGTATGGGAATTAGTATGAAGAATCTCAAACTTACATTTCCAGATCCCTAACATCTTGATATTATGTCCTTAAACCAAATCTTATATACATTCATATAGTGTAAGTTGTCAACTATCAAAATGCCGAAGATACCTGACATGTAAATTTTATACAAAAATAGTTATTTAATAAAACATAAAATACACACTTTAGGTATGATGTTTTATTCTTATTTTTGTTTTCTTATTATTTATATGTTTTTTATATTTTATTTTCAAATATTTTATGTATTTGATTTTATTTATATTATTATATATATTTTATATATTTTATATTTATATATTTTATATACATTACATATTTTTACTTCTTATTATTATATTTGATGAATAACTATTTTTGTATAAAATTTACATGTCAGGTATCTTCGGCATTTTGATAGTTGACAACTTACACTATATAAATGTGTATAAGATTTAGTTTAAGGACATAATATCAAGATGTTAGGGATCTGGAAATGTAAGTTTGAGATTCTTCATACTAATTCCCATACAAACTTTGAATAGCGTGTGCAAAGCCAAATTAAAAGCAAATATGTTAAAATTTTTTGGGGACTATCTGGACCCAAATTGGCGTCGATTTAGCTTAGGGGAGCAAATATTTCGAATTTTGCATCAGCCTACTGACATAGTCTTTCTTTGTATTCTCCCATACGCAGGGTGTCCATCTATGATGATGTTGTTTTTTTTAAAAGGAAATAATTTCTCCTCACCATGAGGCTCTAGGAGTTGACAGCACTTTTTTTGCTAGAACAAAGTTGTTTAGAGAAAGTATTGATAGTTCCGTTAGCGCACGGCAGGCTGTGAAAATTGGACAGAAGTAGTTTTTGAAATTGAGCGGAGGGCATTGTGAGGTAGTATTTCGAAACAAGCACACAATCTTTTGCCAAGCATCCCCATGCCTTGACCTACTCCGAACCTGCCGTGCGCTAACGGAACTATCAATACTTTCTCTTAACAACTTTGTTCTAGCAAAAAAGTGCTGTCTACTCCTAGAGCCTCATGGTGAGGAAAAATTATTTCCTTCTAAAAAAAACAACGTCATCAAAAAACATTGTTATTTACTATGTTTAAGAATAAAACAATCAAAATTCACAGTATGGTCTTTTTTATTTCAGAAAGAAGGTGTATTTATATTTTTCGGAACAGTCTATAGCATTGTCGGGAAATAAAAAGGTTACGCGAATGCAGTAGGAAGCAACGTTCATAAAAGGGGAAGGGCTTGGTTATGTAATCAAACACTATAGCAGTATTAAATGTGGGATAAAAATAACTCAAATGAAAAGAGCTCGTTTTTGAGGACCCTGATTGGGGACCCAAATTTTCAACTTATTCACACTCATATTTGTATGGGAGCAAAAGGAGATAATTTTTGAGCATATAATTGAACTATTTATACACACAACTGAAATTTTAATGAAAAAATGTGAAGTTTTGCGATTGAATGGTTCATGACTGAAGTAATTCTGTTCAGTCAAAAGAGAGTTCTTAGCTTTAAAAACCTTTCATGTAAGCGTTTTTCCAAATTTTGAAACGACACCGACTGTGCAAGATATACATCCTCGGTATATTGATTATCAGTGTGATTACTTGGTAGATGAAATACGTGGAACATTGTAAAACTCTGCTTTAAGCTTCGTTAACCATTAAAGTTTGTTAGACGCACTTCTCAAAAGTGAGGTTTTTATTTATCCCATAATTAGATTATAATAATCTCATAATAGTCAGCAGCTAACATCTCAACACTTTCACTTGGTACCCTACATTAACAGAATCTATCGGAGAACCTCTCAGCCAGCTCTCCATTAGATCCATTCAAACAGTACTCAGAAGGGGCAAACATTTTGGCCCGAAGCATGAAATACGCTTTCTCGTTGCAAGCTGCCATAGAGTTAATATCCCTTGCCATTCACTTCGTAATTTCCCGCAAGAGAAGCAAACAAAGAAGTAACTAATTAACCTATTCACTCGAGACTCTTGAGCGGCAAAAGTCCACTAGCATCTCTTAAAGCCCTTTGGTGCGTAACAAAAATACCAACTCGAAATAAGAAAAACGGCGCAAATAACCTAGAGGAAAATCTTGAACGAATCCGAAAAACAAAGACCATTTGCACCTCTTCAAGTTGCCCGCACAGAGACCGGGACATCATGAAAACCACTTTCACTCCCCCTCATCGGCATGAAACGAATAGGGGGGGTCCTTGCCTTTCCGTTTTTCCTGCAGATGGTGCCAACTTGCCTCTCACGCCGATTCACCTCAATTCGAACAAAAAATGCTCACAATGAAAAGCACAAATCTTTTACATAACACTTGCTCGGGATTCCCTCTCGGCGAACGATTTAAATTTATAATAAGCTCACAAAGATGTCGGTAGAACAGTTGAAGGGATTTTTTTTGCATAGTTTAGGATCTCACGCAGAATGGAATGAGTTTTATTATTTCTGTGTATGACGCACATGCACTGAATATGTGATAAGAAAACAACATACAGTCTGCATAAAATTTCAACGCTGACCCCAAAACGATAAAGTGCCGTGAGGACAAACAATTTGTTGGAATTTATTGCACGATGTCGACGCCACTGTCGAGCGAGGTAAGCAACCAGAAAAAAAAACACAAACGAAGCAGGCGGGTGACATGTTGTCGTTCCTTGGGCTACTACAACTGGAAGGGAGGGGATATCATGGCAGGCTGCGTGGCGCCTTCGCTATGGGTGGGTGGATTTTTCAAAGTTCACCGGGAATGCAACCACTTGCGTTTAGAAGGTTCGAGAGGTTATATTATTGGTTGACGGTGATTGTTTGAGCGTGAAAGGAAATGAGCAGATGAAAGAAATGGAACAAAATCGTTGACTCGTATTTTAGTTGCACGTTGCACTTTCTAGGATCGGTAATCAACTCAGCATCGCAGGCGAGATTTCCTTTCCAAAGGGGAATGAAATAATTAACAACTTGTGAAGATAATTATAGCACCCGATGACTCGAGAATCGCTCGAAGGCAGTCTTCGCTCCTGACGGTGCAAGTTCACAGCTTTCGTTATTGACATTCTAGCCGGGGTGAAAGCTTGAGAATTTGCCAGGAAGACTATCTAATTACGGGATTAATTTATTCGTGCTATGAGCAGCGGTAGGATATAAAACTAATCTAACTCCTGTCAGGTGATATTGTATCCCGATTTTATGCAATTCAATCCTGGTAGCATAAATTTGAGTATTCTGACAGTCAAGCGCAAATTAATCTGTTCGAAAATGACACCTTCCAGAAATAAGGGCATGAGTTATTGTTTTAGATGACATTTTCAACACCCCTCCAGGAAAACGTTTCTTCGTTGAATTATGAGTGCCAACCTTAAAGTTACGATATTCCATCTGAATGTGATCATCATCGAATTACAAGCATTTATCTCGTCAGCCTCCCATTATAAATCACTCCTCTAATTCTGCTGGATGCGAGTTCAGCTCCATTGTGGTGGGATTTGGGAAAAACACAGAAGCAGTAGGCTTCAACTGAATAAACTCCTGAAGGAGAACGGTGAATTGTGTTTGTTTTGTTAACCCTCCCTCCTTTCCGCTGTCACAATAAGCTACGTCTACGCCGTTGTCACCGTTCGTCGCCCTTCTCAGTGAGCGTATCAAATGAGCTAGAGTGGGTGTTATCACCCCCATCGACCTCCTCACGCCTGCCTAGATTTTGTTTTGTTCACTTCAATTGAGGGATGAAGACAAAATTGACAACTGCACAGGAAAAACACAGCTATCTATTATCATCAAAAACGTATCCCTTCTTTCCTTCGGTTGAGTTCGTAAGAAAAGCATTAGCTGTCCAGAAGGAGAAACGGGAGTAGAGCGCACTGAACCGGAAGTACGGAAGGGAAACATCGAACAGTAAACATGTTTTGTTTGGATTGTCATTTCGTATTTTTCGTGACCGAAATGATAAACAAAATTTACGGCTGACTTCGCTTTGCACTGCATGCGTGAAAAATGGCGTCGCGGGAGAATGCTACAGTTGAATAGATAATCACACATCCACATAGCATTCCGAGCCGTGGTACTGGACGGGGTAGCCCCAAGTGAGTTCCCGCTTAAAAACACCTACTTATGCGTGGAGATAATAATAATGGTACAAGCATTCACGTGCGCTGAAGGTGTATGATGTGTCACATTTCCGTATACAGCTGGCGGCGGCGGTGGTTGCTTTCATTTGCCTAATGGGCACCCAGGGCCATTTACAGGTTGTTTAGTGGGTGGTGTACCGATCGCGGGTTGCTTTGATGTATACTCGCGCAATTATTACACCTGATGCACCGAAGAGTGGGAAAGCTTATGTACCGCGTTCACACTCACTTGCAACCTGGATTACGAGACGTGTAGAATCTTAAGATAAAACGTTGTGCAAATCTTGTCTTTTTAAAACTAGATGCATGCGTCAAAAAATCAAAATATAACGAAATAAACGCAACAGTGTGAACATGATATTAGGTAACTCGATGCCGAAATTCGGATGGTAAACAGATGTTGTGGTTTTTAAAGCGAATTTCATTGTAGCTTTAAAATTAACAAACAAAGTGGTTGTTACTGAGCAGATCTGAGCTAGGTTTTGAAATGAGAGCAATAAGTACATACAAAACAAACAGACGAGGTTGATTTTTTTGTGACATTTACACTGGGACTTATTCGAAGAGTGTTGATATCGAATATCGATTTTTATCATCTTAAATGAAATGTTGAACCTTCCTTGGGTGTTAACATTTTGTGACGAATTAGGTGTTTCGGGTCATATTGACCCGGATTTCAAATTCACATTAGGGAACGTCCATTAATTACGTCACGCAAAAATTAACTTTTTAAAACGGGGGGGTCACGTTTTTTGTATGGACCTTACTTTTTTCGTATGGATCGTCACGTTTCCTCAAACCCCCTCCCCCCTTACTGCGAGACATAATTAATGGGCCTTTCCTTATCGAAAATTTATTGCAGTCAAAATGCTTATTAGAATACAAATTTTCAGTTTTTGGTAAGTACTGCCCCTTTTAACCCGATTGGCCACAAGGAATCTGTGCCAGAAGATATATGTTTTGCCTCGATCCGCGAGGCAGCGACAAATACAAATTGTCATCTGATTTTGCTTTTCGACGGCTCAAACTTCACGATTTTTCATGAATAGTCTGCTTTTAGCCTTAAATTGGACCAATAACCGTATTGATCATTCCGGGATTATTCGGCTGACCTGAGGAAACCCTTCAGGAAGGAACAAATACGGATTTTCACCAAAACATGCCTTTCGACGGCTCAAACTTCATGATGTTTTATAAGTAGCCTTCAAATGGCCCTATGATTATGGTGGCCATTCCGGGACAATACAGATGCCTCATGGGAATCTGTTAGGTGGGTACAAATACAGATTTCCGCAGAATCATGCCTTACGACAGTTCAAACTTCATAATTCTTGTTGAGTTGTCTACTTCTAGCCTTGAAATAGAACAATGACCACATTAAAAATTCTGAGACAACCCGAACACCCCAAAAGAACCCTTTAAGAGGGGACAAAAACAAAGTTTTAGCGAAACACTTCATGATTTTTCACGAATTATCTACTTTTAGCCTTGAAATGGATCAATGACAGTGGCTTTTATTTACATACGAAAAAGGATTGGGTGATCTTGGATTGCTCTTCATAATATCAATCCTTTTGAATTCGATTTTTGGTTTTATAAATTGACATGAACATGACTAGTGTCTATGTGAAACTATTCATGAACAGAATTTCAAGTCATTTGGCTCTTGTACGGCTGGATACCCGACCAAAAGGAAACAACCAAATTATTCCAAGTTCATTACAGATGTTGTTAGAATTCAGATCGCGGATGTTGTTAAAATAACAGAAATTGTAACGAAAAGTCCTCAAGAGGAAACAAAATTACAGCAAACTAAAATATAAATATAACAGAAACAAAGCAAATTTTGTAACAATTTTGTTACGATTGTTCAAAATCATATCAGCTTGTGTTAGAATTAATATATTTCTTCTCACAGATTGTGCCTCGTGGGTCATTATATCTTAATTTGTTTTAAGTGTGTTATACAATTATCCAGATGAAAACATCTTTAACAAATTTATACCATAATCAGTTTGTCAAAACAAGGTTTGTTATAATTTTGTTATTATTATGTTATACCCTTCTGGTCGGGTAGTAACAATTGGTGACAAGAATTGATTCCGCACCCTACATGGGTTCAAACATTCAAAATCAGCAGTATAATAAGTAGTAATAGGCCAAGCTGAAAACTTTGTGGCACCTAGAGCTGATTACTGGTAAATTTGATTGCTTTCCTATTGTTGTTCTCAAATCATACACGAAAACATCCGTTTCTGTTTTTATGAATAAAAAATCATAAAACTAACTCTTATCTTATTTTATGAATTCATGTTTCTTATTCTTGGTTTCAGGAATAAAATGACCAATGTGAATCGTGAACTTTGGAAGAATTGTTTTGCCTCTAATCTAAAGTTGTGTAATCATCTTCATAAATCAAGAATCAATATAAGAATTACATTAGTGTAGTAAGTATATCCACCAGGTCCTATCACCGTTCTTCACATCAACACCAGGTTTGAGTCCCGACTTAAGATTTTTTTTTTTTTGTTCATAGAGTCGATAAAGTAGATTTGTCAGATTCATGAATAAGGTTTTCAGTATCAGGAATTCAGCTCATGGTTTTGACCCGATTGATTCATGATTTTATTGCGGTGAGAAAATAGTTCACGATATCATGAATATTGTTCATGGTGTATATTCATAGCACGTAAATACAACATATTCATGAAATCATGACCTGTTTTTCTCGTTTAGAAGAACTAATTATTTCCCGTGTATTGAAATCTTTTAAAACGTCCCAATGTGCGTATAAACGATTAAAAATAGTAAACAAAGAAAGATATGTCAATTGGATTCGTTTCACTGATTCTGGGAGCTCGGAAACTTGATAGAATTCGTGAGGTTTCAAAATCAAAGAAAAATTAATCCAATTGACATAGCTTTCATAGTGTATAATTTTTACTCATTTATGAGCAGTGGCGTAGCTGAGGGAGCGGTCCACCGGTTGTAATCCAGACTATGCCGGCTCCATGGATGTTTTTAACTGAATTTGTTTAGTTTGGTTACCAGTTTAGCGAATAAGGAAAACAGCACATGTTCGACATTGACTAGATAGTAAATAAGAAATAGACACGGTTTCTTTAGACAATGACTCTTAGCTTGAATGAATTACCATAGCTGCTTTGTCAATATTTTCATGCATGGTCGAAATTTGGTAGCATCGGTATGTTTTGACGAAAACGTATTTGCCTCCTCCTGAAGGGTTCTATCGGAGTATCCGGGTTGTTCCATAATGGTCGATATGGAAATTTGTGCATTTAATGACTAAAAGAAGATTGTTCACAACAAGTCGTCGAAAGCTATAAAAGGTCTCCTCGGGTCATCCGGATTTGCATGGCTAATATGGTCATTGGTCTATTTCAAGGCTGAACGTATACTTATCATCAAAAATCTCTGAATTTGAGCCGTCGAAAGGCATGTTTCGGCAAAAATCTGTTTTTGTCCCCTCCAAAAGGTTTTTTTCAGGGCATCCAGGTTGTCTCAAAATGAATCGTAACGCTATATTGACCCAGACACCTAAGAAAAGTTAAAGGTCAAGTTTATTTCGTTTAACTTGACTTTAAATTTTGAAGTGTGGCACCCTAAACGAAAAAAACTACCTTACTATGTACACACATTTTAAGAGGGTAGTACACTCTGCAAGTATAAAAAAAAATTATACTACGCAAATTTTACCCGAAGTTTACCACAAGTTACAGGCCGGAAAGCGAAGCAGTGACGCAGAGCTCCGAGCAAGCTTTTATTAACTTTTAATTTACGGAACGAACGATCTTTTTAGTTCCAATTATTACCGCGTGTTATTAGATGGCTCTGTAACTCAGTTTTGATTGTTTTTCTTCACATTCCATACAGTCTATGGCAACCTGTCACTTGATGAACACGTTTCTCTGGCAATCTTCCAAATACAATTCCGGATCCTCGTGGTCAACTGCTTTGTATCCTTGGACCGACAATTATTTTTGTACACCAGGGCAACGAGGGAGCCGTAAAATCCTCAATGGGACGGCACTGGGGCAATTTGGACGGGTTCCTTTCTTTTGTCACATACGGTATCTTTTTCTGCTCAAAATACTCCAGCGTCTTCTTGGTGTAATGGGAAGACGCCATGTCCGACGCCTTGAACTCCCCCTGTCCGATAAGGCGATGTACAGCATAACTTTTGTTTTTCAAATTTATGCTTAAACTTATATTTTTCTTCGGGGGGTTTGGCCGACTTGTCGCTGGAATTTCCTGGAATGTGTCTTCGAGAGCGGAAAGTAACTTTCGTCGTCCAGCACGAACAACGTCCCGCGGTTGTTCTTCGTCATCCACCGGTTTTGTATTTCACGGTCGCTATTTGCTCGTCCGTGTACTCGAGGGAACGAGTCTTCCGACAGATGATGTCCTCCATCTTGAGGGTTCGGTGAATCAAGGTATGGGAGCAGTGATATTTTCGGTCGGCGTCACGCAAACTCGTTCCGTCCTTGTTGTCGAACAGCTTTTCCCTTCTTATTTGTCATTATTTTCGCCGGACGGCCGCTACTGGCCTTCCGCTTTACGCTCAGGGATGCCAGGATCCGGTAAACTGTACTCACGGGCACGTTTTCGTCTCGAATGTGGTCTTGTAAACTTTTTCTCACGATAACCATGCGTTTCGTAAAACCGTACAACACGCTCGAAGAGTGCTTGCTGTTTCGACGCCATCTTCGATTAAACTGACAGCACCCGAGCAAAAAGAAACATGCCACCCATTTCTCGGGAGTCTAGAGAGGAATTCTCTTGGAGAGAAAAAATTTTACGCTCTTTATTTTAATTACAGAAAGGTACAATGTGCAGACTTTTCAGTGTCGTGTACTAATACTTGACTGAAAGAAAACCTTCGGCGTCTGCCGTATATAGGGTAAGGAACGGCTTCAGCTCCCCGGGACCCTTTACAAGCACGAGGTTTACGTTAACCTACAACGCTCATTTTTTGCAGTGTGATGCTTCACTAGATGAAGCATCATGCTGCAAAAAATGAACGTTGGAAGTTATCGTTTACCCCGTTCTTGGAATAGGGTCCCGCGGAGCTGAAGCCGTTCCCTTCACTAGGTATACTATTTTACAAATGCAAAAACTTGTACCTATAACTAACATTTTTAACGTAACCTATTCCGAGTCAAAAACAAATATATTTAATATCTACCTCGTCTTTTTCCTATTCCCAACCTAATCATTCTGTAGGAGCACTTGCTCCTGAACTAATAAAAATTATACATGAAAAAAAGAGGTCCTGGTTTGCCGGGTGGAGGTTTGTTGATAAAATTATATTTAAAATTGGTTTGTCTACCCTCAATGCTTCTTTAAAGCCGAATTTTGTACAAAGTGGCCCACTCTATAGACGGTTGTGAAAACAAGTTATTAAAACCTTTACAAGACCATAAAGCTTTTGAAAATGATTGATGAAAACCTCTTGGCTGCATGAAAACCAGCGTACGGCCAAAATGGCCACAGCTGTCAAACTTCGCTGTGATATTGTGGTTGGTTTTTGTTGTTCTGATTTGTTCGATACTCTGCTTTTGTCATTCATATATCAATAAATCATATCTGTTGCGGGAAAACTTGTTTGATAACAAAATATTCAAAACAAATTGATTATTTTTTAAATTCAGTTTACAAAAAAATAAATCAAAACAAATATGATGAAATTCGTCAGAGGCAGATAATTTTTTATCTCCATGCAAGGATCTAGGAGTTGACAGTTATTTATTACTAGAACGCATAGAAATGGAGCAAAAGTATTGATAGTCCCGAAGAGGAAGTATTGATTTTTTCACATATCAATTATTTCTTGTATTTCAATATGGCCATTGGAAAAAATCACAGTTTTGCCAACAAAACTATTTGGGTATTTTTTTCCGTTCCAACTCTGAAACTAACTTGAAACTCAGCCAAAAAACGAACTTTTATATGAAGAATCTTTTCATCGAGACGCAGATAATTTGTCCAGCAAAACCTCCCAAGACGAAGATAATCTTTTTGTGCCGAAATAGAGCTTAACCCTACAAATTTTTGTATGGATCACGAGGGTCTCTAAAACTCCCCTAAAAACGCGAAGTTATTTAGAAACGCCTACTTGAGTAGTTGTTTTTGGTGACTTGGTTTAAAATGCTTTGAATCCTTGCGCTTATGTGATTATAAGCAGTATATAATTGAATTTAAATATATATGTTTATTTCAGAAATCATCGAACCATGCTCTTCGATCACTAAAACTGCCTTTTTAGAGCTATAGAATAGTCTTTTGATTTTGCAAAGTATAAAACAAATCAAATATCTTTTCATTGAAATTTTATCTTTGTTAAAAGAACTGATCTACGTTGTTTTTCTGCTTTTCCAGGTCTATTTGGATATTTATATTTTACAGTAACAATTCAGTGGCTTTTAGTTACATTTTGTAAATACAGATATTATATTCTATTACGTACATTACATACATACATGCAATAACCAAGGGTAAGGGGGGATAACAGGGTGCCAGACGAAGTGTAGGCTATATGAGGGATTTGTGGTTATCTGGCCCAAGTCATGGATATAATTATGCCTTCCTTGGTGGAAATCGTCAGATCGAGATCAACGAAGGTCTAATTATCTTCCGACAGTCTACAGTGAGTTTGCTAATCCTATTTTTAACAAACCACCAGACGGAAATTGTAATGTGTATTGCTTACTGTTTTGTTGGAAGGAGATTCTCTATCCTTTCCGGGGGTTTCATGTAAGTGCTTCTGCTTACGGGTCCACACCCCCGTTTTTGGCCCTTCATACAACGGAATAGTGAGGATTACAGAAATTTACAGTTTGATCTTACCATTAGGAGGAACTGTACGCCCTGCACTGGTTGTGGCTTCCTATCACATCACATCACATCACTTGGTTTAAAATGCTTTTAAAACTGTCCATAATAAGATTATTTGAATGAGATCTAAAACGGTATTTCAAAACAGCATTTGACGTGTCCATAGTCGAAATAAAACCTTTGAGAAGACAAAAAGGTATTTGAGCTGTGAAGGTTCTCATTAACCTGAATAAAATATGAAACCTATTGGTACCTCTAAAACCATATTGATTTCTAGTGGCTTTCATAAAACTTTAATGGTCAATTTAGGGCAATGTTATTTTAGGGCAATGGAATTTGCGGTAATGTCACAGAGCCTCTATTATAACGTAACAAATTTATTTATTTGAGACCCTCCAAATAAGTGCCAAATTATTATGGTTTACAGGTTAACAAGCATCAAACTCTTTCACAACATTATTAATTGCTGCCATGTGTCTCTTATAATAATGCTCAGACATAGTATGTTGAGCGGCACTTTCGACACATTTAAATTTTTCACGACGATTCTAACACCTCACCCACTCCGTTAATAGGTCCACACCACAACACAAATTGAATAAAACGACTCATTGCATAACAGATTACGTGCCGTAACTAATGGTCCTTCAACGAACATAAATTGCTGCCTTGTTTGACCAAACACCTTTCTCTCTCAGAACAACCTGCGGCATGGGAAAATAATTCACCCAGCACTGGTTAGAACCGGCTGTAGAGGCAATCGCTGAACCAAACCTAATGAATCATGCAGAGTTGAAATATTCCCTGCTTACGCCTTCCAAGAAGTGCAATTTAAGCCTTCCGTTCATCCTGGTTTGAATGAAAGCTCTCCAAAACACGGCTAGTATGATCAAATGGAACGTCACATCGATTGGCATAGGATAAGCTGATCCATTAATTCCACAGTCGAGCAGGAAACTCATTTTTGTTACTGCATGGGGGAAAGAATAACAAAACACATCAAGAAGGCAAGCAACCGGAAAATGATCGTGCCATCACTATGCGTCAATGCCTCCTGCGATGATGATGTTTGCTGGGTGCTTTCCCTTCTAATCTCCCACAACGGCATAGCAATCTACGGACGACCTTCGTAAAAAGTGGTCATAAATTACCGAGTAGACCAAAAATTTACATCAAATCGATACGTGGTGTGGACTGGCAGTATACCAAAAATAACAAAATACTAGACTCAGTCGTGAAAACACATTGGAACCCAAATCGCAAATCGACCGATGGCATCTCCGTTTCCTTCCCACAGCCACCTCCACCAGGCAGGAGTGTTTACACAAGTAAACACACATCCATATTTTTCGGAGTGCTTGGGTATCTTCGGACTGGCAGGAAGTACAATAAAAGCTTAGGCCAATCGAAGAAATGCTCACCCTAGACCAGGGCAACCCGCCACGTTTTGGTCCGTCCATAAAGAAAATTGATTAACTATAAACACGTTTAACGAGTCGACTGGCTTGGATGGCTGGCTGTTGACGCCACGGGGTTCCATCCAGGAGAAGGACCAATAGGTTAGCGTGATTTTTGCCCTGTTAATGTGCGGGTTGTATCGTGTGTGTGTTATAAATAGGTCGGGGCAGTGGGGGTGAAATGGGTTATTGATTGTTGTCGAAAAGTTTTTAACAATCGTTTTTATCACTTTATTTGTACACGCTCGATCGATGAAACATCACAGAGGTAAACTTTTATTCTCAAGAAAACTCAGATATTTTTTTCTTTTTGAGCGAAAGAGATTGGTGGGAATTCGATGCATGGTTAATAAAACAAAAGAGGATTTAATCATGGTTTGGACTAGGGCAAAAATGATCATGGTCTGAACCATTTAGAAAATCATCAGAATTAGGTTCTTTTAGCAACTTTGATTTTGAAATAATACATGTAGCACCATGCTCTAACGTTAAGTAAATGATACAATCAAGTACTTTTGTAATGATGGTGATGATGATGATGATGATGATGAAATACTAAAATCTATTGTAGCAAGGAAACTTCCCATAGCAATGGAATAATCTGAAAAACGATTTGATCAGGATTCTATTGTTGTTTGTGATCATCATGCTTCTGTATAAAGGGCCAAAAACGTTTGGGCGGGCTCGTAAGCAGAGACACTTATGCAAAACCCGCGAATATAGTGAAGAGAATCTTCTCCCAAAAGCAAGTTCACACTGTAGTCGACCCCAAGCGCCTTTTTATTAGGGTCTTCTAAATTCTTCAAAACAACTTCTCCAACAGCCCCCTCAGTTTCGGATAGAGACTCTTTAGGCTCATCGTCAGTAACCATAATGTTATGGTGGTTATATTGTATCAAAAAACCTTTAATTTCTCTTAACAAATCTTAACGCAGCTGAACTGATCTAAAATCTTCTGTTTGTAGCAGGCCCCAAGTCGGCTAACTAAAACTGGTCTACTAGGGCGTTTCCGTAATATTGGTTCAGCAAACAAATGGCTTATGCGCCACCTCGTTAGATGACCACCTGTCGTTTTGGGATGCCCGGCAAACTCAAACCCCAGGGCGAGTTCAGTCTAACACAAAGGATTGGAACAAACTAGTAGACGCGAAAACTTGAAAATACTCAAAGCTACCATCTCTCAACAAAGGAAAATTAACTGCAGATCGACCTTTTCGTAAAAGAATGCACTGCAGTGAACTATTTTCATCACTGGACAAAATTTCATGAATACTACAACTGAAAGCTTCAGGACAAAACTGCAAAGTGGACTGAGATTCCCAAGCAGTCCGACTTGAAGTACAATCATACAACAAAAACAACATGATCGAATAACGTGAAAACCCTCATCAGAACAGTGCACTCATCATTCAGCAATCTCTACATAACAATTGAACAACGATTATTTAACATTTATCAAAAAACATGTATTTGACGGAATTAAAACGACGGTGATGTATTTACATATTTATTTCTATTTGGGTGCCCTCAACTTTATTCTCCTTTCTTATCTCTCTCGTTTCTCTCTACCTCACTGTGCGGATTATTTCTATCTGTCTATTTTTAGAATAGCACTTTCTAATTTCGACGCATGCATTGTCGGTTACTCACGGTTTGGTTTCTGCTTTACCGACTGCTCTTCACTCTTGTTTTGTCGCCCCTGCGCCAATGGCAGTTCCGACAATGCCGACACTCACGGAAGACAATGGCATTTCCGACAATGCCGACAATGTTGGTTTTCCAATGGGTGGGAAAACTGCTCTGTTGGAGCGCGACATTGGCAACGCGGCGCCCTTATAACCCTGGTCAAGATTAGGACTTTCAGCACCGACCCGTGGGGTCAGGATAGTGGTATTCAAACGAAACGGCGCGGTATGCCGAGCGGGAGGTGGCATCGTTAGTGGGAAAATAAAGGCCGCCGAACGACTGTTCGAATCTATAAGCGCATTGTTCTGGGATCTTAGGATTCTTGAGATATTTACCTCAATTTTCTCACAGTGCTACTAGAGAATCAAACGGATAATTAGTTACACTGACTTTGGGACATAATTCACGTTTTAGCTACCTGGACGAACAAACCGATTGACTTTATAAAAAAATCGTTCACAGTCCTGTTTTTTTCACCTAAGCATTCCCCACCTAACTAGCTCAATCCAATCTTTAAGTTGAGGTTTTTCTGATTATTAAATTCCCGACGAAAAGTAATCCTACTGGGAGATGATGCTCAACTCAACGGATTTAATTTAAAGTTCTAAATGAGAAATGTGTGCGCCTTGTGAGAGGATGAAAATTGCAATGAGTGAAGCTTATGAACTACTTTCACTCTAGTTGTGAGTTCGCCAGTTAAGAATGTGTGTGTTATTTCGAACGGTTACTTTATTACTCCGAAGTTTAGTTATCATACCGCTACAACACCCACAGCACTAGATTCGAGCCCTCGATTGACAGCCCTCGTTCCGCGAAATGTTAACAATAGGAAGGAGGCAGACACATGCTCCCATTCTAAATCATTTAACTTGGGTGCCCTGATGGTCCCTCTTTTTCTTCGTTCTATGTTAATTACATGAAAAGGCAACGGTTGTGTTGGCTGTGATAGTTGTGTTGAAATGATCAACCATCTGGAGATCATTACTCTTAACGCATTATATCTTTATGAGGGGCTGTGTAGGAATTTAAAGCCCTGGAAAGGCTTTCCCCGTTATATATTATGGCATGGATATTTAGTATATTTTGTAGTGTTCATGTGATTACTTATCTTGTGTTAGAAAATTTGGCTGAAGGTAAAATTGGTTAGGGCTACCGTGCTTTACTTGTTGCTTTGTGTCGTCTCGGTATTTCTGCTTTTGATTCTGATTCTGACCTTAGGCAAAGCTGTGTGGCGATGTTGGTCTATGGCCTATGCACGATGTCAATGGTATTGCTCCCGGTCATCGGATAGGGAAAAGAACAGAAGAAAGAAGGGAAAGCATTAGTTATTGGAAACATGCTCTGCGTATGTGAGATTTTCATGGTGATATTCTCACAACGGCCGTTCAGAATGGTTCGACGGATGCATATGAGAGATCATTCCTGATTAATTTTCACTTGTTTACTCAACCTCATCACGTTTAGTTATAGAAGACAAGAAATATTTCACTACGTACTATATTTTGAAACATTAGGGCAATGATCCCTCATCGCATCTTCAAATGATCATTTCAAGCTCATAGCAGCAGTTTCGACTGATTGTGTGGCTGGTATCAGCAAATAATAATTTAGTTTTTTGTTAATAGTTATTTAATCTCGGTGTCTCAAACCATATAAAAGAATCCGGCTAAAAAAAATCCCAAAGGCTCAATTTAGTTCCATTTGCTCTGTAAGTTCTCGAGTTATGCAGAAATTTCTGTTTCATTTGTATGATAGCCCTCCCTCTTCCAGACAAGAGATGGGTCTCGAACCACCAAAGAAATATTTCTTGCCTTCCAAAACCTCCACATGCCCATTTTGGTTCCATTTGGTTGATTAGATCTTGAGTTATGCTGAAATTTCTGTTTCATTTGTATGATAGCCCCCCTTCTTCTTCTAGAGAGGAGAGGGGTCTTGATTCACCATAAAATATTTCTTGCCTTCAAAAAATTCTACACTGCAAGTTTGGTTCCATTTGCTTGATTAGTTCTCGAGTTACGTCGAAATTTCTGTTTCATTCCTATGATAGCCCCCCCCCCCTTCACCTTCCAGAGAAGAGAGGCGTCTTGAACCACCATAGAAAGAAAAACCTTCCTCCAAAAACTCCCATATGCCAAATTTGGTTCTGTATGCTCGATAAGTTTTCGAGTTATGCAGAAATTTGTGTTCTCAGCCCCAAAAAACCCTGCATACAAATTTGGCCGATTTGTAAAATTATTTTTATATAAATTTTCCTAGGAAGGCTCCTTATTTAGACAGTTTGGAATAAGCTCTTATTCATTTTACACGTTTTATTCTGAATGTTATTTTTTTTTAAATTGTTTGAAAGCTCTTGGATGTTGTCTTCACATTTCTGGTATAGCCTTTTGGTAGAACCATGCAACTGAATCTGATATTTTCACATTATATATTATCGTTTGCATTAAAAAAATGGGTAAACATTGCCATGGGTTTACTTTCAGCCCTTCACTGACGAAACTACCCATGCAGCATCAATCATAGTAACCCATGAGTCAGCAGACAATATTTGACAGCTCTATCCGTCGAACTCTAACCGTGATGGCAAAAACAGAAGTGTGCGCGTTCCAAAAAAACGGTACCCTCCGCGTCGAAAACGGACATCGTGCAGCACCTTGTGGACGCCGGATTTGCCCGTTCCGGCATCTACAACATCTTGGCATTATTAGACAACAATCAGAGCATCGAAGGAAAGGCCGGTTCCGGACGGCCGACGACCCTGAGCGACAAGAAGCTCCAAAGGATGCTGAAGAGGAAGACCGAGGGAAGAATAAATAGTGTCTACATCGCTGCTTGCGCTTGGACGGGAGAAACAGTGAAACACTACCTGGCGAACATGAATATACATGTCAGGAAGCGGAAGTCGTGTCCACTGGTTTCGGAGCTGCAGGCAATGACGCAGCGGCAGCGACTGAATAAGATGGTCAACTCGCGAATCGCGACGTGGAGGTGGTGATGGACGACGAGACCTATCTATCTCACCCTGGATGGCAACGACTTAGTGGCAGGGCACTTCGTATTTTACTTCCCCCACGAAGGAAGTGAGCTCCAAGGTGAAGTTCATTTCACACACCAAGTTCTCCAAGAAGGTGCTGCTCCGGCTGACAATCAGCGAGAAGGGGATGTCAGAGCCGCTCTTCTGTCGTTCCGGACTGGCCGTGAACGCGGAAATTGATAGTACGAAATGCATGCCGGAAGTTGCGTCGTTCATCAAGAAATACCATAATACTCGAAGCGATCGTTGGAGGAGGTGGAGCGACTGAATATCGATGTAGTACTCAAGTCGGCGAACCCGCCCAACGTCCCCCAGTTGCGTCCCATCGAGAATTTCTTGGCCAACCTGAAGCGTATGATCTACTCCAACAATTTTGCCGCGAAAACTGAGGAGGAATTGATAAAAAAACGAAGAAAGAACTCAAAAACATGCCTACACGCATGTTTTCGTCCGCCATGGCGAATGTTTCGGTTAACTGCCGAAAGGCCGCTCGCAAGGGCTTAGATTATTTTTGCTAGTAAGCTTAAACAATTACCTTCCATGGGAAATTCATCAAAAGCAATTATCTGCCTTAGCTTAATTTATCACCATCCGAAAAAAGTTCATTTTTAATGCAAACGGTAAATACGTGCTATTCTCAAAACCTAATTTGCCTTGATGATGGAAGTTTATTCACAAAACAAATATTCATTTGATGATTGTACTGTGTCTATGCGGGGCTTGTTGTAAGTGAAAGTAACCTCAGAGTGAACGTGAGTAACCAGGCATTCTAAAATGGGTCCCTGGAACCCAACAGAGATATCACCTTGCAACTCCCGGTTTAAGAATGTTTGTAGTATCAGACAACAGTTCGTTTGACTGCAATCATTTTTCCACTGCAATTACAGTGATAATCTATGATTAAATAGTCGAAATTTGTTTCTTAACTTTAAAGTACTAAACGAAAAAGTTGTGCTGAAATAGTATGGTCTCGAAAGCCAAACAAATAATCTCGATTTTCAAACAATGCTTCAAAGATTAAGATCAATTAAGATGGTCATAAAAATGTTATCAAAGAAAGTATATAGGTTTTTAAAATCCTTAATTATAAAATTAAGTTTCCTCTAATAAAACACTAATTCAATGTGTTTTTCTCCTCAATTATATTCCAAATATCTTTTTCAGCCATTCAAACTATGCCATGATTTTTTTTTATGACTTAAAATACCTGGATTGCTGTTTTATATACACTCAAGTCTTTTTTTACACGGGGGATACGTACCGTGTAAAAAAAAACCGTGTAAAAAAAACCGCGTTATTTCGAAAATCGTCGTAAAAAAAAACCGCGTTATTTCAAAAATCGTCGTAAAAAAAGACCGCGCTATTTCAAAAATCGTCGCGAAAAATAAACCAAGTTTTTCAAAAATCGTCGTAAAATAACAGTTTTATTTGAAAAATCATCGTAAAAAAACCGTCTCATATCGAAAAACACTAACACTAATAACTGTGAAAGAGCATTTGCATAGTTTCAACGCATATTGCATTGTTAGAAGACAAAATTCATGGTTATCATTAATTTATAGCTAAGACAGGATGAAAATTATCCGTTTTTATCAGCATTTATGTATTTACTGTCAACTTTCCATACCTCGATATAGAAGGGACCATCGAGATAGGGGAGAGATCGACATTCAGAACGAAATTGACTAGCCTGCTAGAACGATCCTAGAAGCATTTCGCGTTGCAACAGTTTTTGTTTGTGTATCCCGTATCCAGAGCAAATCTCGATCGCTTGCTCCAAACACAGGTGAACTTGAATTTTCGCAGTTTTTCATCGACATATGGAAGGTAATTTGCTTGCTAATATTTTCAAAGGGACTACACGGCCAGCCGTTTCAACTCAGTTTTGAGTCGTTTTTGACTCACTTTCGTCATTAGTGGAGTCACTCAAATTTGAGTAAATGTCACTGGCATTGGCAAGTCGACAAATCAAAAACATCGACTCAAATCAGATGGATGTTTTTGATTTGTCGGCTTGTCAATACCAGTAACCTTACTCAAATTTGGTGACTCCATAATGACAAAGTAGGTCAAAACGACTCGAAGCTGATTAACAGCATTGTGTTATAGAAATAAGGGAATCATCAAGATAGAGAGAATATCGAGATAAAGAGACTCTCATACATACCAGAGACTATGTTATTAAGAGACGCGTGGAGAGAATAAAGTTAATTTGGTTACACGGCCAACTGAGATATTTTGTCTGTATGTTTTGGCAACCCCAAATTTTGTGTTTACTTTGAGTGACTTTCACAAGTAGCGTGAATTTCGTCTTGCAGCGGTGTTAGGATAAACGATTACATTATTGTCAATAACAGTCGTGTGCATTTAATTTCAGAACTTTTTTCTATGTGACTAATTTTCCTTTTCACACACACCTAGAAATAATTGGCTACTTCAAACAGGTTGCACACATTCTATGAAGTAGCCTAAATTTTCATCTGCATTAAATCCATCATTTTTCATTCACCACTTTAAAAGTTACAGACACCGCATATGACAAAACAATATGACCACTTTTTGATTTCCTTAAAGGATGCTCGAATCTGGGGATCTGAATTTTGATTATTCGATGCATGGGTGATTTAGATATCAGTATACTAACTATAGATTGTAATTCACACTCATCAACTATGGATAAACTATGGATATCAAAAGGAGGTCTTATTGTTTTGTCGTAGTTTCTGAAGTGGTGAGTGAAAAATTATGAATTTATTTAAGTTGAAAATGCAGGTTATTTCTAGGCTATTGCCAAAATTTAGGTGTTCACGAGAAAGTGAAAGACAAGCCTCAAACATGACCATTTTGTGCATGAAACCGGAGGTCACCATCTTGGTTTCCAAATGACGTCGGACATCGATTTCCAGCCTGTAAACGTTGTCCCCGTTCGAAAAATACCCATATTGTAGAATATTCGGCGCCTTTTCACAAACCGGAAGTCGCTATCTTGCTTTTCACAATGGTGTCGGACGTGGCATAATATGTGAACAGTCCCTCCACAGCACACCATTGAAGGCGTAGGTTAACTGAACTCCGAAGAAACTAATCTTCTTCATGACACACCAAGTATCCAATAATGTTTTTCGCGTTTTTTAACTTTTTCATTGTATGTACATCCTTAGAAAACACTTAGGCTTTTTTGGGTCTTCAACCGCGTTATTCCAAAAATCGTCGTAAAATAAAACCGCGTTGTTTCGAAAATCGTCGTAAAAAAAAACCGCGTTATTTCAAAAATCGTCGTAAAAATAACCGTGTAAAAAAAAACCGTGTAAAAAAAAACCGCGTAAAAAAAGACTTGAGTGTAATGTTGTTGTTTGGTTGAAGTTTGCGTTTAATTGTACGATATGTATGAAAACCACCCTTCCACCCTTCAGAGAGAACAACCATAGACAAAAATCCTGCCTCGAAAAACTCCCACATGCCAAATTTGGTTCCATTTGCTTGATTAGTTCTCGAGTTATGCAGAAATTTATTTTTCATTTGTATGAGAGCCCCCTCTGTTAAAGGAGGAAGGGGTCTCGAAATTTGGTTCCGATTGCTTGATTAGATTTTGAGTTAAGCAGAAATTTGTGTTCCTGGCCCCAAAAATCACTGCATACAAGTTTTTACGCCGGTATGGAAATGTATTTTTATTGAAATTTTGCTAGCTTCTCCTTATTAAAAGTGTTTGGAACAAGCTGTCATCCATTTACATGTTTTCTTCTGAATTTGTTGAATATGTCTGAAAAGCTCTTGGTCTTGTTCTCCACATTTCTGCTGAGTTGCGCAAATATGCACTGACAGATATGACTGTAGTCTTACTGTTTGCCTCTTGGCATAAGCAAGCAATGAATCCGAAATTTCCCCAATATCTACAATCCTCAGAATTACCTTAGGATATACATATTTTTGTATTTTGAGTCTAATTGAGCATTTACTTGAAAAAAAAATAATTTCTTCAGCTAACCAAAACGAGGACCTATATGAAATCTTATAGCTTGTCAATAGATATTTATGTTCTTTTTCTCGTTCTCGTTCGTAAACATTATTCATATTTAATAACAAAAAAAAAATTTTTTTACCAAACGAGTCATTTCATTTCCATTATATCATTGCTCATTTCCACAAAAAAAAATCTCGAATAAAAATAAACATTTATCTTCCCTGAGTGCCACCTTACCTCCACCATCTCTGTGTGTAACGTGTAATTTATGCCCCAATTATGAGGGCTCGGAAAAGCTGGTGAATTCTAACCAGGCAGGGGTGATATGGTGCTAGATACAACGTTTTGTTCATTAACTGGAGTTCTAATTATACTATATCTTCGTGATGCAGAGATAACCGATAGTCTAGTGGTCGGTGGAGTCCAAAACACGGAGAAAGGGATTACTTACACACGGAGAAAAAACAGTCCCGTTTGAAACAACAAACTTGTTTGTTGAAATCCAAGCTATAAAAATGTTTGTTTTAGAAATCCGTTTTGTTGTTTTAAACCAACGATTCTGTTTTGAAACAAACAAGCAGGATGGTTGTTGCTACCTAAAGATATTACCACAAAACAACACAAATTATGGTTGTTCTAAACTAACATGTTTGTTGTTTTTACCTTACAAGAGGTTTATTATTACCAAAACACAGGTTACGTTGACTCAGGAAACAAAACAAAATTTAAGATTGATTCAACCAAAGCGGCGGTTAAATCAAACTGATATATTTTTGGAGAAAAAAACAACTAAAAGTTAAGTTTGAAACAAACTATTTTTTTGGGTTATTCTATTTTCTGTCCGGTCCCGCTGCATGCTCTATTCCGTAAGTTTTCAACGCAGGTGAAAATCTAATATAATGAATTTAATGAAAACCTGAAAATAGTATAAAGGCTCGCATTAACATTTTATAGATTTCTTTTAGACTGAGAGAGGTCTATAAATGTAAATGTGCGCTTTTTTAATGTTTGTTGGCCTATTATTCAAATAAATATAATTGAAATTATTACAAGAGAAATGTAAGTGAACTCAAATGTTTGTTGTTTCCACCTTTTCGATCGTTTGTTTCAAACAGCAATTCAGTTTTAATCATACTAAAATTTGTTTGAAACAAACCATAAGCGTTGGTAGAACCAACTAACAAATCGGTTTGTTTCCGTAGCTGTCATAATGAAACAACCAACATACTAGTAAACTCAAACGGATGTCAGTTGAACTTAACTGCTTAATTCCCGAAACAATAACCCAAAATTTTAGTTTGTTTTAACCACCGTAGGTATTCAAATCAAACTAATATGATGTTTGTGCCCAATTCAACGTGAAATTCCAGTTAAATGAAACTAGAATATGTTTGCGTTTACCAATCTTTTTTCTCAGTGCATAAGCTGTGCTTCGTTTCGGGGATAAGAAATACATGTGTTCCAATGGAGACGCACCATAAAGCGTAGTACTTAAGGGATCATGAGCTCTCTTGTATGGCAAAGTGAATAAACATTGTTCACACAGCCATTAGTGTTAATAGTGATTTCTAAAATGTTTCTTCGGTGTTCTGAAAAAAAAAATGTGAAAGGAGGTTTTCCTTATTGACAGCTTGTCGAGCATTTATTGGTCATTCAATATAGTATTTTGCAGGGATATTTGAATTAACTTAAATGGAAAATGTTCTACTTTCTTTCCAATTGGAAAAGGGATTAGGTAATTCCCTCCTCAGAAATCCTCAACATACACGGTTCGGATTGAATTAGGAACCCCTGTGGTAAGAAAGCTTTTGACGAAAAACAGCTCCAGGCTAATTTAGCCTCTTTCCAATGCAAATGCCAAAGCCATGCTTTCGTAATCCACAACGTTGGCAAGAGGTATAAATTATCCTGTTTACTTTATGTCACCGCCCCTTGGAGAAAAACCTGCAGCACGCTTCATATCATTCCGACCTCTTGAATCATGGCTAACTCAGGTATTAAATTTCTCCGTAAAATAACCTAATATTTTAAGCTCCTCGCCTCCTTTACCTTTACCACCACTCTCGAACTCGAACGAAGCGTAAAAATAATAAGCAGTTGCATCACTCCGTCAGTCTGCGGTTTTTTTTTGTTTTTAAGCCAGCTCCGTAGCTGATGATACCTGTCAACGGATGGAAGTAATACGTTGTATGCGTACTTCTCATTTCACGATTTAATCTTATAAAGTGATTCTCCGTCCTGTTCATCAGTTCAGCGAATCAACTGAAGGAAGTTTCCTTTACTGATTACATTTCCTCCCAACTCCGGAACCTCAATGACGGGTGGTCGTTTTACAAAGAAGTGAAAGCATTTTGTTAGCTTCTATTTTTTGCACCATAACAACAACAACAACTGAAGATGGAAGGTAACAGCAATGGCAGATGGAAATTATAGCACTGTAAAATCCAGTGCACACGCAGCATGGCAAATTTCCGATGGCTGCTCCGTTCGTTGAAGCACCCGGCATGGTCTTTATGGCACCGTGCTAGTCAACGATTGCGTGTCATTTTGGTGTTTTTCCGTCGGGATGCTAGCGAGAACCATTATGTTGCTCGGAAAGCTTTTTAGGCACTAAAAATAACCTCCGAGGCGCATAATCGTTAAAACGGACCAAATAGAACAACAACACAGAGACGTGGCCAGCAAGTGGCGGAGGTGGCGAAATGCTTTGATTTGATTTGACAGGAGTTTTTTCTGCTCGATGGTGAATTTCTCACTATATTAAAGTTCTGTTCGAAGATCATTTGATCTAGAATAGGTTAATTTGTGATACGCACAGATCAGTTTTGAAATTTCCGCTACATACTGATTGAACTTTTTGAAATGATTTGATTTTTGTGTAAATAATATCATAAGAACCCATTTCACTCTGTTCAAAAAAGAAATTCCCGATAGTGCAATCAGGATTCTAGAGAATGACATAAATCTATGCTGCTGGGCCACGTAAAAGGTAGAAGTGGATCCTACCTGTTATCCCTAATATGAAATTCGACGAAAGGGTAGATGAGTGCTGGTTATTTCCAACTACTCGGGGGATTCACTTCTCTCCGGAAATGGGACCGACGGCTGGAGTCCCACTCATTTCTGTTAGGAATGTAAAAATATCTGTTCCCATACAGAGCAGTGTGGAAAATATGCCTCACACAAGCGCTTTACGGTGAAAAATTCTTGTCGACATACGAATTGGTTTCTACGCAAATGTAACCTTCCTGCACCGATTGCCGTTATTAATTCCGAATAATCTCCTCAGCACTCACGTTCACATCTTACGTTGATAAAACCCATAAAATTCATACACTTTCACCCCTAGTCTTCTCTCACAACTGTGGTTTGTGCGGTACAAAATTGCTTCAATACGTGGATCTGATTTAACACTTCCGACACTCATCGTATTTTGGAAACTTGTAAATAATCTTTGTTACATAAAGTAATGTGTTTTTGTCTTAATTGTCAATTAATTTTTTGGTTATTTACGCAGCAGCAAAACCAAAACACGTCAGTTCAAAAGCACCGCATGCTTTGATATTGTAAACCGACAGTGTGAAAGTATCACGGAAAAATCTGTAGCAAAGAGCTACGAGTCAAACCAGCATGGTGAGTTCCGAAAATCAGTCGAAGGATAACGATAGCTCTTTGTTGCGCGATTACTGAACCAGGGCTGGGTAATGCATACTAAATGACTGATGTATGTCTCGAAATTCCCCGCTTCACGCCATGCATATAAGAGTTTCGTCATCATACTCAGGCGGCAAACATGTTCTTTTTTAATTTAACTTGAGTTAACGGTAAACGAGTCATACTCATTCTTTACTGGACAGACTTCTTGTCTTAAATCAGAAGTGGTATGCGGGCTTCAACATTTCCTGAACATTTACTGACTGCAGCAAAGGTATCGTGTTTTCGATGATCGAGCTGATCGATTCTTCAAGATTCATCGCAATACGGAGAGACTCGGTTGCGTGATATGGGGAGTTCGACTGGGAAATAAGCGAGACCTAAGATAGGATGGTGATCGAAGGTGTGACATCGCTTAAAGGTAGAAAACCATACGGAAGTGAAACGCTTTCGGATCCAATCAGTAACTTTCAGTGAAATCCACTGTTTATCACCATTTGAAAGTCTACCGGCAGGAAGTTTGAATGTCTAAAAATCCAAAGGATACATTTTTGGAATAATTTACTTCTATTATTTATTTTTGATCAACATTCCCTCTTGTAGCTCAACATTTGCACCTTACCGGTGGTCAGAGGGTTTTTCTCATGCTTAAGACATGCAGTAAGACCAAGAAGTAGGACGTTTACATAAAGACACAATCATTACGTTATTGACGGTATATGTCAAAGTTCACTTTTATACCTCTCACTTTCAATCTAAGAGAAAAGGCTCATTTTTAGATTTTGTTATTTATTCCGTTGTTTCATAGAATGAGTAAACAAAATATCTGGTTTTTGCATTGTATAATAATCAAATTTAATTACACCATTATCAAGAAAGTAAAGGTTTTGATCATGATATTTATCAAACTTTTCGAAATGAAGCAGACAGTAACAGAAAAGAGTTGCTTAAGACTGACGATGACAGCAAATAAGTGGCCCCAATTTCAGTTCTTTGAATTTATTCTTTGGTCTCCGATCAATATGCAGATCCGCTTCTGTTGTTTATTTGGTCTGGAATCGCATTGTAGCACTTGAAAACATACCTTATCTCTTTTTATTTGATTGTTTCCCCCATAACAATTGATACGTCCAGTAATTTTTTTCTAAGGGAATGATTTATTCTGGGATAAAAATTAAACATATATGCGTAGCTGGAAATGAGAAGAAAGATTAATATTTTCTATTTAATTCTAACTACCGTTATTGTTCATCTTGTAAAGATAAGCAATAAAGGTAGATGGAGTTAGAAGGAAAATACTAATCTTGCTTCACCAATCAGATCTGTGATAGGCTGGAAAAGCATAAATTGCAATCGTTTGAGCACCGTGGAGTGGAAATTTCAAAATTTGAAAAGTTTAGTCGGCAAATTTTTGGCAAAACTTGCACATCTGGTTTTTACAATCCTTCATTTGTATAGTAATCATAAACGTCCAACAAAAAGATGGTTTTGCTTGAAAATAAAAAGAACATTACTTTTTGGGATTTTTGGGTTGGATTCGCAGAGTATCTTTCCAACCAAACATTTCTTTCACTCGTTGAATAACGAATGCTTAAAAAAAATGATTGATTTTGGTGATTTTTCATGTGATTTATCAGCCACCTGGTATAAGTGAACACATCTATGCTACTTATTTGAGTCGCAATCATTTTGCTGCCGCCAGTTTGACGCATTTCTATTGCCTGTTGTGCTAATCGTAGCAACCCCGGTGTGTACAGAAAAATTAGTTATCAGTTGATTTTCAACAGCCATGGCGAAAACAGCCAAGCAACTACGCTCGATAGATTGTTTCTTTGTCGAAAAGTTTGGTAAGATATCTGTGAGCTGACAATATTTCGCCACTTTTTCAGAGAACGACGGCATAATCAATCATCAATTAAAAAGAAATTTGAGCAATAAAAAATGAGAAAAAAGTGCCATTAAATTATTAAGGCCTGTGCCAACAAATAATGTATGATCAGCATTAAAAAATTAGGAATGAGCAATAAAAGATGAGAAAAGATCTTCGGATAATCTAATTGTGACCGGTAAATCATCCAAATAAAGCAGCAGCTATTAGTATATGTGCAATTAAATATGGCGGTATTTCCCGCCAAATTATGTAATTTGAGCACTAAACTATTCGCATATGTCTTTCAATTTTGTTGGATTTTCCCATAAAAACAGTAAAATGAGCAATGGATATTTATTTATCCATTTGCTCGTTTTACTGTTTTTATGGAAAATCAATGAAATTAAAGACGCTCTGTGAATAATTTAGTGCTCAAGTTACATGGTTGGCGGAATGCTGCCATATTGATTGCTGCATATATGATAGCTGTTGCTGTTGATAGATTACCAGTCTGATTAGATTGTCCGAGATCTTTCTCATCTTTGTGCTCATTCTAATTTTTGTGCTGATCACATTATGTGATGCGGCGCATATAATTTAGTGGCACTTTCATTTTTGGTGCTTTCTGAATTACTGAAAGTGCAGGTAAATATTTTGGCCCCAGAGAACTGCTTCGATGAACAGTGACAGTGACAGTAAAAACGACTTCCGCCCATGATTCGAAGCCACAATGATCCTGTTGTCTTCTGGCCAGAGCTTGCGCCTTGCCGTAAAATTAACAGTACAATGGTTTACCACCAAAGTTTCATTCGTTCCAAAGGACATAAGTTCCTCCTAATTGCTCGCAAATTCTACCAATTGAAAACATGTCTTGGCTGCAGTTAGCATTCAATAGTTTGAAAAAGATGGGAAGAAAGTGTCAACTTGTCGGTAAGAAGTCTGTGCTGAATCTTATAAAGAACGTTTGCAAGCAGGTGCGCCAGATTGCAAACATTGAGAACACGAACTTGATGTGCTTCTCTAATGTTATCAGTATATCTAATAAAAATAATTTTCAACACTTGCGTGAGTAGTATTTTTACTGAAAACTGGGTGCGACTAAACTTTCCGGGGCAGTCTTTACCGACATCCATCTTTTCATAAGCCATGGCTAAGATTCCGCCGCCAGACAAGGGGCTTCACCCGGCAGCAAAGCGTTTATTAAACGTAGCATTTAAGGAAAACTTTTCCTTTGAACTATTGTTAGTAGTTTGATTTTAATGCCTTCCGAAATTAGTCTATTTTTTAATGCATACGTTACACAAACGTCATTTAGAAAATCGTGTATCTACTCTTGAGTTGTTTCAATATAATTCTATGATGGTGATTATTGTTCTTGCTAATTTAATAGAAAAATCTGAATTATTCCATATTTTTCTCCAGTACTTTTTCAAAAAGGACGTGAAGTCTACAAAATGTGGCTCAAATGCGTTGTTCATGGCATGTAATTTATTAAAAATCATCATATATATACCCACGTTTGATAAACTTTCTGATGGATTGTTTACCGAAAGTTTTTGCTAAACTTTACAATCACGGTGTAAAAATCAACGCACACTTATTGGGAATAATGTTACATACGCCGCGTGTGTTGAAGAAGTAACTTGCAAATCATTGCTATATCATTTGAATGCCTCTTACGACGCGTAAGCAAAGTTTCTACACCACAAGGTCTCAAAATCGTAGATTTTGTTTAGTAAAAATCGATATTTTGTAGCAAGATATGTTACACCGTTTTGTTGCAGAAAAAACTAATGCACGTCATTTTGATAATCTCGACGTATCTTTGTGAAATGTGACGGCACTCGACATAACATTTCGAGCGTCTCAACGTGTGTCATTCGCAGAATGACGTATCGACCCTGACGCAAGTAACACCGCCATCTATCATACTGACTTATCAAGCCGGCGTATAATCTTTTCTATTGCAGACAGGCTGCTTGATGCAAAACATTTTCTATATGAAACATGTAATTTTCACTCCTAGTGTAATTTTTAAGAACAGACGATGTAATATCTTTAACCAATGCGTCATTCAGTGGAATTTAATTGGGATGAACATGTCCGGTTTTCAAATAGGAATAAAAATAAATTCAAAAAATTGCAATGCTGATTTTTCTCATTTTCGTCCAAGTCTTACTTACGTCCATTTGAAAAAGTACTCGAGATTTGGAGGAACGTTGCGTAGAAATGTCTTTTCTTACGTCAGCTTATGTCGTAATGCCTTATTCAGACTGCAGAGTTCGTGGCAGAGTTACAACATGTTATAATAATTATCAACAAGAGGAATCTCATGAAAATAGGCTTGTACCACGTTACAACTGGTCAGTCTGGCCAGCATTTAAGTTATGAATATTGCTTGGCTTGTTGAAAATGTTTAATAGCCCGTTCACACTACAACTTATATCACATGATATATACTAGTAACGTAGTAAAAGTTGATGGCGCCCCTGGCAAACTAAGAAAATGACGCCCGAACTTATATTACTTTTTGCATGTTTTGTTTCAATTAGTCGTTTTTTACACTCTTGGATTATTTGTGACTTATATTAATGAAATTATTTATTCTATTCAAATATTGCATATCATGAATTAACAATATTTATCTATGAAGCTAATTTTATTATTACAAAAAACAAGTTTGTGTTATTAGGTGTAGGTAAGTACAGCAATCAAATTCATGTTCATCCGTTGAAATAACTTTTATCCACATTTTATACTTACAGAGAGTTTTAATTAATTCAAAGCTTCGCTTGACGTAAATCCGGTAATTATTTTTACAGATATCTGTAAAATTTCACTGAAATCCGTTAAATCGGATTACCGAACGTTCAGCGTATTGAGAATTCGGTAAGGTACAGATTTCTGTAAAAAATCTAAGTGTGTATGATTCTATTGTAGAACGAATGCCGGAAATTGTCTGTCTTGCGTCATTCTAGAACGAGGAATAGATTTTTATTATGTTCAACTAGTTGAAGCTACGTTCACACTATGCCACTATAATTGTAAGCGTAAAACAAAATCGTAAAGCCATTTCGTTGTTAGGATAAACATCTTGGAAAGAATATCCAAGGATACAGTGTAATATAATACGGCAAGTACAGACTTAGAAAATTTTACAGTATTCATTGTAACTTTGCCGAAGACTTTCCAACAGCTGAACAGATCGGTAATCCGATTTAACGGGACTTCAGTAAAATTTGACAAGCTCCGGTAATGTTATTACCGGAATGTAAAATTTCACTGAAAATCCGGTAAATCGGATTGCAGACGTTCAGCTGTTGAAAGTTCGGTAAAAAATTACCGAATACTGTAAAATTTTTCGTGTATGAACGAGTTCAGGTCAGGCAACATCTCCGCAATTTGTCGTTTGAAAACTTCTACTTCAATTCAGCTCTACTGTAATATCAGTAGCAAGTCTGCAACGACCTCCTTGGTGTGGAATGGTCATAGATGCAGATCTGTGTCGTAATCAAAAATGAGAATTGTTTTATCCGGTATTGGAGCCGTGCCTCTCAACGACACCTATGCGGCGCTCATGTGCATATAATGACTAAACTATAAAGAATGTCAATATGCGATGAGATTGTAAACATTTCAGTAAAATTACTTTTTATCACGAAAATAAGCGTTTCAGAGAGAGAAAAAAACTGAAAACAGTTGAAAACAGTTTTTGAAAAAGTAATGGAAAATATAGTAGAGAATGTGATGTGGAAATTATTGCAAATTACATGCTCCGTCATATAAAACGCAGCTGCCTTCTTGAATAGGTCGAGACGGAATCAGCTAAAGCAAAACAAAAACATAACCCCACACACATACTGGCGATATTTTCAAGAAACACTTTTGGGAGATTTGTTATAAAATCACCAAATACAATGAATTTTACTAGATGCAAATTCTCCTACCTCTGCCATTTAATTCTCTGCAAAATGATTTTAAACTCCGTAAATTAATGTACATGTTTGTAAACCGGTGAAACTAATACGAGAATCCTAACCAATTTCAGAATCACCATCGGTTCAATAGTTTGTAATTTCATACACAGAGTTCGCATTTGCCGCAATACACATAGACAAATGTGATTGTCAATTTTACCATTATTGGGGGTTAGGATGACTATTGCAGTATAGTGATTTTGAACCGACCAAGACCATGGTCAAAATTGAAAATAGTTGATTCAACATTTGCCATATTGTCGGATTAGTCCTTGTTACTATGGTTGTAGTCAAGAATGCCATGATCGTGGGGAATTCGACCATTTTCATGGTTATTGTAACCATTATATGCAATAGTCATCTGGACCATGATTTAATTGTCGGCAAAGGGCGAACACGAAATTATTGCGACACCGAAAATGTCATGCCAACTTTCTTATAATGTTTAGAATCAAACCAAAATTTTAGGGTAGTTTTATACATATATTTACTTCAAAAATCAAAAGAAAAGTTAATCGATGGAGCCTTGAGTGTAAAATTGAACGCATTTTCGCTTGATGCCCTCCATCCAAGTCTTTACAGTGTCATCCGGTACCAGTTTCTCAGTTTTTTTTTCCATTTTCTTAACATGTCCTTCTCGTCTTTGACGGTCTTCTTGCTCTTCCGAAGCTCCCGCTTCATCATTGCCCAGTACTCCCAGTGCTCCACCGGGCGCAGCTCCGGACAGTTTGGCGGATTCATGTCCTTTGGAACAAAATGGACAGAATTGGCCTCATACCACTCCAGGACACTTTTAGAATAGTGGCATGATGCCAAATCTGGCCAAAATAGCGGAGCTTCGTCGTGCTGCTGCAAGAACGGCAAAAGGCGCTTCTCGAGGCACTCAGATTTGTAGATCTCGCCATTTTCTGTGCCCTTTGTCACGAAAGGCTCACTCCTCAGTCCGCAAGAGCAGATGGCCTGCCAAATGAGATATTTGGAGGCGAACTTCGACATTTTTCTTCTTCTTAAATTTGTCGTCCACATAGAACTTGCTCTTGCCGGTGAAAAACTCCAACCCCGGAATTTGCTTAAAATCGGCTTTTATATACGTTTCGTCTTCCATCACACAGCAGCCATATTTTGTCAGCATCTTCTCGTAGAGCTTCCGTGCCCGAGTTTTAGCCGTCGATTGTTGCCGCTCATCGCGGTTTGGGAAGTTCTGTACCTTGTATGTATGTAGTCCAGCTCTCTTCTTTGCATTCTGGACGTAGCTCTGCGACATGCCGATCTTTTTAGCCAAATCACGGCTTGAGACGTTGGGATTTGCTTTAATCATCCGCTTCACCTTTCCCTCCGTCTTTTTGTTCTCCGGTCCCGGTTTTCTTCCAGCTCCTTTGCCGTGGTCCAACGTCAACCGCTCCTGGAACCGCTTCAACACTCTGGAGACGGTTGAATGGTGAATGTTCAACATTTTTCCCAACTGCCGGTGCGACAGGTCAGGAAATTCCAGGTGTTTGGAAAGAATTTGTTCTCTCGACTCGCGTTGGTTCACCTCCATTTTCGTTGAATCGAAAAACACGACTTCGAGTTTGACAGCATGTAAACAATACACATCAATGAGAAAGTGTGCAAAATTTGGTTGATTTTTACCCAATGGTAAAAAAGTTATGCCCCTGTTGAATGTGTCGCCAATACTATTTCGTGTTCGCTCTTTATAAGGATAGATAGGATTTTTTCAGACTAGTTTTACTGCAGGACGCCAATTGATTCTCCATTCTCCATAACATATCTAGAACATCGATCTGATTTAAGTCGGTGTCTTCGATATGTCGGTGTCTTAGATATGACCATGTTGACAATCCCAGTCACATTTACCCATATATGAGTGTCTCCACTTTTGGCGAAAGTGAGTGAAAAACGATTCAAAATTGAGTCAAATTGTCCCGCCGTGTGCATAGTTATATACACTGAGTAAAATTCCATGGTTGTACCGACAATTAAATAATGTTCAAGATGAGAATGGCATGTAATGGTTACAATAACCATGAAAATGGTCGAATTCCCCACGATCATGACATTCTTGACTATGTCATGGTAATAAGGACTATTCCGACCTTATAGTAAATGTTCAATCGACTGTTTTTGAAAGTTGTTTTGACCATGATAATAGTCGGTTGAAAATCACTATACTGTCATAGTCATCCTAACTCTCAAAAATGGTAAAATTGACCATAACATTTTTCTCAGAGTAGGAGAGCGCTGAAGGCAATGATTCTAGAACATCGATGGGCAAAGACAAGGCGCGAAAATGAAAGGAGGAAATGCAAATTGAATTGAATTTTTGAAACTGAATTGAATAAATAGGTGCAAAAGTTTGTCATAACAAAATTTTGTATTTCAGCGCCCCTGTGGCCTGGCGTCCCTGGCGGGAGCCACTGTCGCCACCGCCTCACTACAGGAAAGAATGTGCATGGTGTGGGATACACCCTAAGCATAGTTGATTGCACGCTATAACAAACCCCTAAGTTATCTGTCAATTGACGTTAATCGCCCTTAAAGAGTACTACATCTGCCAGCATTGCTCTCATCATTATTAGCTGAGCTTGGCGTCATTCCGCCTTTTTCTTCTATATCGAAAAGGAAAGACGTGGTTTGCGGTCCTTTAACGTTGACGTGGGACAATTCATGCAATTGGTGTACACATGGCATTTGATTTCAAGATACTCTATATCACGTAAGGGGCTATTCATAGACCACGTAGACTTTTCTGAGGAGAGGGACCAAAGTCTACGCTCCATTAAAAAATTCAAAAAAATGTATGGAGAAATGTCTACGAGGGGGAAGGGTGGGGGGGTCTAAGATTTTCAAAAATGAGTCCTCGTGGTTTATGCACAGAACATAATATAGGTTCAAGTATGAACGTGGCATAAAACTGGGTCCTCGTTGTTGTAAAAGCAACATGGATGTACTTTAACTACAATTTTGTTGCACCAATAACGCCTTAGCATCTCTGGATGAGTTCATTTTATTTTTTTCCTGTTATTTATTTTCCTTCTAAAATTGTATTTGTCATTATTGATGCCATATGTACATAACATCCTTTCATTATGATTGTTACGATCTATGATATGTTTTTACTTTTGACAGTGCGTACATTTTGCTAAATATTTTGCGTTTGGTATGACATTTTCACGCAATTTCCGTTATTCATTTTTGAATTATTTTGTTCAATCTTGAAACATTCAGTATTATCATTTACTGCGCGGTGTCATCGGTGATTTTTTGTGATTGTCTCTTATTTCAGTGGTTGAATGTAATAAAAGCTTGCGCAATCTATATAAATAAAAATGAGTTGGGGTTTCCATTGTCACGATTTAACTCGCGAGCGGAAGGACCGTTTGGCAAGATTTTTGCTTTATTGGATTCGTCTTGGACACCGAAATGTTCTTATGATGGTTTGAAACCCCTCCCTTCTCTGGAAAGGGGGGCTCCCATACAAGTGAAGCACACATTTCTGCATAACTCGAGAACTAATCAAGCAAATGGAACCAAATTTGGCGTGTGGGGTTTACTAGAGGAGAAAAATGTTTTTATGGTGGTTTGAGACCCCTCTCCTCTCCTAGAAGGGGTGGTGTCATACAAATGAAACTGTAATTTCTTCATAACTCCAGATCTAATAAAGCAAATGGAACCAAATTTGGCATGCGGGGGTTTTAAAGGCAATAAATGTTTCTACGATAGTTTGAGACCCCTCCACTCTCTCTCTCTTAGGTTGGGGGGTGGTGCTCCCATACAAATGAAACAAAAGCATCTACATAACTCGAGAGCTTATCAAGTAAATGGAACCAAATTTGGCAGGTAGAGGTTTTTGAAGGCAAGAAATGTTTCTAAGGTAAATCGAGATCTCTCCGCCCTCTGTAAGAGGGGGGCTCTCATACAAATGAAGCGCAAATTTGTGCATAACTCGAGAACTAATCAAGCATATGGAACCCAATTTGGCATGTGGAGGTTTTTGGAGGAGATAAATGTTTCTATGGAAGTTTGAGACTCCTCCGCCATCTGGAAGGGGGTGGGAGGGGGGTTTCCATACAAATGAAACACAAATTTCTGAATAACTCGAGAACTTATCAGGTTAATGGAACCAAATTTGGCATGTGGAGGTTTTCGAAGGCAAGAAATATTTCTAAGTTGACTCGAGCCCCTCCCTTCTCTGAAAGGAGGGCTCATATACAGATGAAACACAAATTTCTGAATAACTCGAGAACTTATTAAGTTAATGGAACCAAATTTGGCATGTGGAGGTTTTTGAAGGCAAGAAATGTTTCTATTGTGGTTTAAAACTCCTCCGCTCACTAAAAGAGGGGTCTCTTATACAAATAAAACACGAATTTCAGCATAACTTCAGAACAAATCAAGCAAATGGAACCAAATTTAGCATGTGGAGGTTTTTGAATGGTAGATTTCTATATACATAAAAATGAATTTCTGTCTGTCTGTCTGCCTGTCAGACCCTTATAGACTCGGAAATTTCTGAACCGACCAACGTGAAAATTTATATGAAGGGGTTTTTGGAGCTGGGGAAGGTTCTTATGATTGTTTGAGACCCCTACTCTCTCAGGAAGGGGGGAGGGCTCTGATACATATGAGACACAAATTTCTTCATAACTCGAAAACTAATCAAGCAAATTGAATCAAATTTGGCATTTGGGGGGTTTTGAAGGCAAGAATGTTTCTATGGTGGTTCAAGACCCCTCCCCTTTTTGAAAGGGCTGAAACTCAAATTTTTAATTATAATCGAAGAGCCCCGTGTACAGCATAGCAAATGGAACCAAATTTGGCATGTGGGGGGTTTTGAAGGCAATCATTGTATGGTGGTTTGAGAAACCACCCCCTCTGGAAGGGAGGTCTCCCATACAAATGAAACACAAATTTCTACCAAAAATGAGAATTATCCAGGATACTTAAATACAAAACGTGTATTTCTCGGGTAAGAAGCATGTTTTGATAGAAGTTTGAACCCCTGGTTGTTCAAGAAAAAAAAACTCATTCCGAAAAAAAAACCCATAAAAGTGCCAGTTACATTAAATTTTCCTTCATTTAGTTGCAACCGTAGCAGCGCACGCACCGGGCTCAGCTAGTTATAATATATTTTTTAATTTCTAGTGCCCATTGTTACAACGTAAATAACTTGAGTGATGTCAGACATTGCGAATCAAAACAAACCCAAAAAAGGAGAGAGTTCCTCTCCCTTGTGCGTATCAAAACAGAGTACGTACAGCATATCGCTAGTATAACTATCACAAACCCAAACGGCTTTCCAAACGTCATCTTTTGCCTGTTGAAGTGGCGGATTTGACCTACCCCGCAGTGGAATGTTAGGCAAAGGGTGACGTACTTCGTTCGAGTGCTACTGTACCCATGCCCTTTCGCTCAATTTTCAAACATCTGTTCTATTTCCAACGTACCCTACACTGACGGAACTTTCAACACTTTCTCTTCATATCTTTCATTCTAGCAAAAAACATTACTGTCTACTCTTGGTGCCTCACGGTGATGAGCAAACATCTCCTTCTACATCACTACATCGGAAATATTCGTTCTGTACATGATGTCCTAATCTACCTCACACCAACAAGCTCCCTTATTCCACAATTCAAGTGACATGAGGGGCCGGTTGTTATTAAATCACGTAAAAATAAATCAAAAAAATAATCAAAACACCCAAGGGATGCACAACAATGAAACACCGTGTAAAGCAATGATGACCGTAATAAGCAATTTGCCTTCAGAGAGTCCTGCTCTGCGATCTTTATGCGAAAAGTAATTTCAATTCCATTCTACCTTCATCCAATTTCAGTTATCTGGACCAAATCGCCATACTCAGTGTCAATTCTCCGGTACTGCAGTCTCCCAGCCGAGGGATACGAAAACTTTTATAATTCCCCATTCCACGGCGGCGGCTGTGGTGACGACAAGACACAGATCCCGAGGAGAGAACGGCGACGAATCGCTATAGTTTGGTCAGTCTGGCCTTGCGATGAATTACATTCTCTCGCCCACGCATCGTGATTTAATCTCATTTTTTTTGCCTCCTCAAACATTGGGGATTTTCCCAAGTTGCCATTACCACAAGGTCACTACCTACTTGTAAAAGATCAGTTGACGAGGGTTCGATGTGTGTCCTCGGCACTTTCGGTTGTCCTTCCGCTCTGAAAGAAAGTGAGTTTTGTTGAGATTTTCCTAGAGCGAGCCAATCAACTTCCGGTGTGTTTATGATTTTTTTTTCTACCAGTTGTTCGTGCTTGTGGACTGCTCTGGGGATGGGGAACTTTGACGATTGTTTGACAGGGGGTTGTTATGTTATGCCACCATCACAAGCAGGATGCGTAACATCTGTAAAATAAAATTCATTCATTTCCTGATCTTGATTGAAGACGACATAAACTCGTTAACAATAATTTAATAATTCAGTGTTCGTTCCACTAAAAACAGCAAAAGCGGGATGAAAATTTGATAGTTCTATCTGCGATTGAACAAATTTTGGAAAGTGAATTAATCTTGTAAGCATCTAAATTTATACATCCGGAGAGAGACAGCGAATAGCTCCTCGTTGCTTATCCGGCTATCTTTTTTCATGAACTTCCCTTCAAATATTCACCTGGGCCCTAGCTATTGTACACACTCCGAGAGCAATCAATCATCTTATATTTAGCAAAACACAGTTCCAAGTAATGCGATATACCTCTCGTAATAGCGTTAAACGAGCATTGTGACGTATGCCACAAAGTTGCCTGCGAGTCCGTCTCAATTGCCAATAAATAATAAACTCTGTTTGCCAATGTGGGGTAACTTCCGACGACCTATCCTTCGCCGGAGGCAAAATATCCTCATTTTGGGATCCATAATTAGGCTCTATTAAATTTTCTTTATCGCCCCCGTCATTATTAGCCTGATCAGCACGCAACCGTTCGTGAGCAGATGGAAACTTTTTGATTTAAGTTATGAAACTGATTAAAACTTTGCATTGGGCCGCTCTAGAAGGAAACGATGTGACAAGACCATAAACTTGGGTGTTCAAAAAACGCGACACTCATGGCATATGATTTCAACTGGAAACCGAAACTTTCAGTCGCAGATGGTTGTGCGAAACGGAAGAGGACCAAAATAAAGTTCGAAGCACCATCGTTTTTGCGCACTCCATCGTGTTCATGGCTTGCTGCAATAATCGAAACTGACAGCTACTGAAAATAGCGATTCGCTGCTCGTCAGGTTCTATTTATTGTACCGCATTATACTGCAGACCATTTGGTATGCGTTGCGTGATGTTCAGGCCATAATCGTTATAATATCCAATATGGAATCGAAAGAGATACCGTTGAGGAGCAACGGAAGATTCAATCTAGGACTATCATTTTGTTTGAGAGTAACGTGACTTGCTGGTTATTTCGCCATCCATTACCACTGCTGCTGTTTTATTTTTTACACAGTCGGGCTAAGGGTATTTTGGCTTTTTTTTACGGCAAGAGTACAGTGTGGTCTTGGGTTGACAAAATATATACTGAATTTGAAGTCCGTACGATGATGTTAGGTGGTTAAAGAGCTCAAAGGAATTGAAATATGGGTTAACTCTTACGAAGGTTTGTTTGCTTTCAAAGCAAGACAAACATTTTCAGAGGTTGAATTCAAGATATTTTTTTTGGTTAAAGAAGGAGTGGCCTAATAGAAAGGCTGTCTTTTTATCCACTGCGTATATGGGTTCAGTACCTATTTTTCAGCTAATACAGTTAGTATGACCAAGAAATTCAATTTTTTTTATTGCATAAAAAGTAAGTAAATTTCCCGTAGAGTACGCTCCTAAAACCTTTTTTCGAAAACTGAACTCCAATTGTTTCTTTTCATCATTTTTTGAACACGCATTTTTCGCGCGCGGCTGGTATAAAGAGACGCTTTTTCGATAATAAAAACTTTCAACGCGTTTTTCTCAAAACAGCATTTTTGGAGTTTATGCGGTGTTAACTCGAAAACTAATTATTCGATTAAGCTGAAACTCATAGCATTTTTTTAATTTTAGTATTACGTAATAGGTGAATTAAAAACTATTGTAATATTTTATTATTAAATATGGAAAAATGTGATAAAAAGGCGGAAAAAATGTGGATATTTTCAAAAAAGTTTCGCCAAGAGTGAAAAAATTTTTTTTAACTTTTTTTTCAGTTCATCTACTAAATGTCTATTTAATTGATGTAATTTATTTGGGTTAGCAGGTTTCAGATCAAAACTGCGGCCAAGAGAGCCGTCACAAGCAAAATACAACGACTTTTTCAACGCACTCTAACGGCCGTCATTTTGTTGAAAAAAAATTGAAAAATATATTTTTGTATACTACATGGGTACACTTATAATTGTTAAAAGTTTGAAATTATTTGAGTAAAAACTTCCCCTTGAAATGTTTTTTTTCAAAAATAAGTTTTTTTTTCGTTCTAACTGTATATCCCTCCTTAATATCGTTAAGTATGGCGGGTGTGTCTTACACAACTTTCTTGATTCTTAATATACAATTTTTTTTCCGTTCCCCTTCTATTTCGAAAGCTTCAACAACATAATTTGAAATCGGAAACCAACAGCAGAATAGAAGGTAAAATTTTAATGTTAGAGGCCCTTCTGTACAAATTTGGAACGGTTCTTTCTCTTTATCATCATACATTTTATCATAGTTATGAAGAAAAACTCATGACAGTAGTTAGGACTGAGATATCCAACACTGAAAAACTCAGGCAGAATTCACAAACTAGCTAATAGAAGTCATATTCTTATATGCATTGATTTTGAAGAACATGCCTGGCAACCGGGCCTCGTGTATATTGCCAAGGTTGCTGGTTTCTTATTTCTAAAAGCTCAACTGTCAAAAGTATACCTCAGTGTGCCCCACATGTGGTATCGATTGAAAATTTATTTTCCGCATCAATGTAACACATTCGTCTAATTTGTAAGACATCGTGGAAGACACACTGTTCTATGCGACTCACCCACACTGATCCCCGGGCACAAGAGTGTATGCACGATTCACGGCTAGATACTAGAAGAACAATTCAGACGCGGCATAGATGATAAATTGTACTTACTGAAATCAAAATACTGTCATTTCATTTTCTGTTAGGTTCTCGATATTTCAACATATTGTTGTATTCATATTACATATTGTAGTAAACCAACCATACCCTTGAGTAGCCCCGACAGCATTCTGTTGGTTTAAATTGGCTTTCAAATTCAATATTTTGAGGCATTCTTGTATTTCATTGAAATAAATCACTCGCATTTGTAAGTGGACCCACCAACTTCACTACTGTTGGTTTAAATTGGTTGTCAAACTCCAAATTTCAATGTATTTTTGTAATCTATTGAAATAATGCACTCCTATGAGTGGCCCCAACATCATTCTTCCTGGTGGTTTAAATCGGTGCCTTAACTTGAAAAATTTTGCTGTGCATCTCTGTACAGAGAATAAACCAGGAACATGGTAAAATATTTTATTTGCTGCCGACGTCAGTTGAATTCAGCACACCGTTTACCAAAACGGATCCTGCTGCAAACGCAACCATTTTATCCAACATCTCAGTGATTTCTCCTGGAAGTGCAGTGGATTCCTTCTAAGCGAGTGCCACGTCAACAATTTCCTACCCATTCCCTGCTTGACCGGCATTCGAACACGGCCGGGTCCGATATTGCCTATTATAACATTGATATTACCTGTTCTTATACATGGAAGCTGTATGTTAGTCCCAAACATCATCGGTTGGTTCTCTAAATAACAACAGATCTGGCAATAACGGGTGGTCAATCATGCTCATGATTATTGAAAAAAATCGTTGTTTGAGATCTGCAAATAATTTATTTAGAGGGCGTATTTTCGCAAAGTTTTGAAACGCTATGATTTAGAAATTGAAATATCTCGTAAAACGATTCTCTACGAAAGTATATTACCAGGAGCTCTATGATTTTGAAAAAAACTATTGAAATTTTACAACGTGATCGTTCGAAATTTTATCATGCAAATATTTGAGATTTGAAAATGCAACAAAAATTGATCTGCGAAGAAAACTGATTTCTGAAATTTCTTCAATCTGAAGTCATAATCAAATTTGTTGTTAAATTTTATAGTTTTGTGGAAAAAAAATTTCGTTTTTGAGTAATTATAAATTCCATGTTGATGTATGTTTTCGATCACGATTTTTTCAGTGAAATTTTTAGGGCTACAACTTGTTTTTATACAATTTTTCCATACATCCATCGGTTTTCAAGTTGTAAAATTTTAATTACACCTTATTTTAAAATGCATATTTGCCTTTTCAAAAATTATTCTTGAATCAACAATAGTAGAAAATATTCAATCTGCCAAATGTGCAAATAAAAAATAGTCCATTAAAATTTCACACACTTTCAGGTCACTCTGACTGGAACTGTTCTATTGAAGATCGCAGCAAGCCGCGGTTTTGAACTGACGTGTTTTAATTTTGCTCTCGAGCAGTATTTATTTTGCGAAAACAACCATTTTTTTCAGTATGCGATACCAAATATTCAAATCAAACATTGATTCATTGATTGGAAGTGAACCGGAAGTGACTGTGCGAAGAGCGATTCGCAGTGTTTCTTTACATTTGTTTTGGTTATGTGGCACTGTGCCACCAGGCTACCGTTCCAGAAGTTGTGTTGGAACGGAAATGCATTGGAAGCCAAATCAATTGCGACGCTGGTGTTCCACATGAGGAACCTAAAGATATTTGTCGAAAGGCGATTACCGACATCCTGCTCGAATGTAACGAAAGACGACATTTCAGCAGCTGTGATCTACAATTCGGATGAGCTCTTTCCATTATGTCATTCTGTTGATCATATTTAATTTGTTGCTTCTTAGGATGCAGCATGATTGTTCGTTTTGGTCAGGGTTTGTCTTCTGCGTCTTCTTAAGGTCGACACCAAATACTTCCTATCACCAACGGATGCAAGGGCGTGGCCAGGTGAGGCAATCGGGAAGCCAAGCCAAACATTGCATTAGGTCCTAAGTAACAACATAAACAAACTCTAGTTGAATACCGATTTGGATAGAAAGTCATCTATGATTCATTTTGTATGGTTTATGACAAAATGAAAATGAAAATACGACAAAACGTCCAGCGTCCCTTTCGTCTTATATCGCGCAGCTCTGTACATGGGACTTTTGTCAGCCGCTTGTCCATTGTGCAATGTTCTTCTAAAATTTTGACAGATTTACATGGGAACTACATTTTGTTTCCTTAAAACGCGTGATATGATTGTTCGAAGAATGAAAACTAGCAAAAAGTTCTAGGTTCAGAAGGCTAATATTCAACTTCTTTAAGGAACATTTGTGTCAAACCGAAATGAAAATTTAAATTTTTTTACTCACAGCGTAATTGCAACTCAAACGTGTAATCTTTAATTTGTGTATGGTTTTCAACGTAAAGAATCAACAAGATTATAAAGAAAATGTTGCCTTTGTTGTATACGGTGATTCTAGGCTTGTAGTTGATACATTTGTTACTTAGGACCTATTGCATTTGCATTTGTAGATTGGACCTAACAGATTGGTCTTTTGTCAAGTTAGAATGTATATTGGACCTTGATAATTGCGGTAAGCACTAGTAAAATTAGTTCTCTATTAGCTTTATTTTTGTGCTCGTGTACCCCTTAATTCTTACAATTAGCTAAAAAGTATATTTGAGTATATTTCTCCAACATCCTGCTACATACACACTTAGAAATTATGAATTTTACACGAGACCTAATCCATTAATGTAAATAGTCGGGGAACGTAAAGTAGGGGAACGTAATAGTCGGGGAACGTAAAGAAAGATTTCGTGTAAAATCATGTCTTCTGAAACTGACACATACGCAATTCGACAAAATATGTGTTCGGTTGAATTTATTTTCTCATCTCTTTCAACACATTCTTGTGTGCTAAAAGACGCTTGGATGTGTCGTTCTCAGGGACAGAAATTTAAACGAGATTTTGGTAGTGTGTATTTATTCAATCGGAAATCTCACAAATTCTCACAAATCTCAATCAATGAAAGACCAACGTGTCTTATATCCTAATTTAAGGCTTGTATGGATGCAGCAGGCATAAACATAACAATATCAGAAGCGTTGGTCCGTTATTGCACGGTGCTGCACGATAAGCTAGAAAATTTTATACATTTTTATACCTAATTTCAAACCTATTTGCTGGGTAAATTATAAACTATCGTTGCTTTGCACCCACTCATGTTATGTATGTGGCTCTAAAACTAGCATTTAGTCGTACAATTTCTATACTAACTCTATGTGGTCTTAACGTTTACGCTAAAGCACAAGTATTTCTCGTTACTAGTGCACCTTTTACAATAATCCGATTAAATAAATATGTAGCCAATTGTTGGGGTTCTCAAATGCAATGGTATTCATTCTAATTGAGTTTTTCCTTATTGCAAAGATGAGGTGGTACAAGAGTACAACAATAAAGCTAGAAAGGAGTTAATGTGAATATTATTTAATCAGTCCTTAACGCAATCAAAAATATTCAATGTATATTCTAACTTTGTAAAAGACCACCCTAACATATTCAATCTACAAATGTTAATGCAATAGGTCCTTCGTAACAAGTGTATCAATTACAAAACTAAAATCATGGTAAACTTCAAAATCAATTTATTTTTGTAATACTGACGACTTGTTACGTTGAAATCCATGCAAATATTATTGCAAATATAACATGATTAAGTTGCAATTATGATTTATAAAACAAATTAAAAACTTTAATCCTATTTTTCTCGATTTGACACAAATGTTACAAAGGACCTTATTTGCAATGTTTGGACTGAAGTGTCTTCGTGAAGAAACGTATCAGTATCTGGTTCCGTTTCATAATGACATCCAATGTCTTCATCGAATTATTTCTCATCGCAACTCCAGCCACGAGGTGTGCAAACGTCAGTGCTAATGGTAATGCTAACTCTGACTGGAAATGCTCTATTCTAATGGAACTATCAATATTTTCTCTTCATATACTTCTCTAGCAACAAAAAAACATTCACAAAACCTCAAAGTGACACGTAATATATCCAAATATATCCTTCACTACAAGCTAGCAGAGTTTCAAATGAAGAAGGAGAAATGTCCAGATGATCGAACCTTTCAAAATTTTGTTGTTGTTGTTTAGCATAAATGTGATTTTTAGTCTGAGACCAATTTGTAATGCCAGGAAAACGACCGGAATCATGGGCGGGGACCAACGGCTTTATTAGACGTGATCAGAGATTTTTCGTATCAGAAAATCCCAAAAACACTGCCTGGAATTTATACCAAACAACCAGGCAATCACGGTCACCACTACATCAAAATGTAACAACGAAAGATTCGTATTTCAACTACAGTCAGTATCTTCGTTTTGAATACTTATCAAAATTAATTGATAGTAATTTAGTTCACAATTACTAGGTAAACGTGTTGAACTCTAGCTTATCAAATTTATAATGCGATGTGAAGGATTTAAACATTCCATCCTCATAATTTAACACTTAAGAAAAGTAGGGAAAATGAAGAACTTCTGAAACAAAAACTCCTTCATTATTCACGCTTTTAAGGGGATACAATGGATTTTCGCCTTTTTTCTACTCATTTTCATGACACTGAAATATGTGTAGAAAAAGGCGAAAATCCATTGTATCCCATTAAAAGCGTGAATAATGAAGGAACTTTTGTTTCAGAAGTTCATTTGGTGAGTTTGTTCCGATTGAAAATATTCTAGAAATTAATTGAATTTTTCATATAGAAACGTAGGATTACCGAACCTTCAACTGACATTTGCACATTCTTTTCTGGTCAATTTTCTTTTTTGCAATGAGTTAGTCATTCCCACCATAGTAGATAATTGTTTGACTCAAATTGATACAAAAAAAGTTATAATTGAATAAATAATACTTAAAAACAGACAGGATCTTTTGCCACTGAGTTATCCTCAGCACACGACACAATCATCTTGTTCTGTGTTGTGCTCAAACATGTATTCAACTACGATTAAACATTTTTGGTTGTAAAGAGCAATGAACATGGTTTTCCAGATCAATCTGTTCCCCATAGCCTGAGTCGAGAGTTCAACGAGAATGTTTGATGCCCTCTGACCCGACCTGCCCATTCCTCTGGTTCAACAAAACAATCCACTTGCCCATGTCAATCGAGATATATCAGTTGGTTAGCAGAGTAAAAACAAGCAAACAGGTACAGGGAAATGTCGTATCCAGTTTGTTAGATTGCTACTCACTTGATAAACATGTGAATCCCGGTAGTCTCCATCGCTCGACTGATGCCTTTCCACGAGGCCACCATGGTGTATTTCTGTTTGGCAGTGAGCGGCAACCGGCTGTCCGTTGGGGGCGGTCCACACGCGTCCAGACTCGGGACATTGTTACCTTTCGAGCCTCCGTTACTACTGGCTAATTTCGTTAGTTCACAACCCATGGCACTGTTGCTGTTGTTTTCCTGTTTGTGTTTGTGAGTGTGTCGGTGTTTGTGTGCTCTTGCCTGTGAGTGTGTAGAAGCTTCCACTGATAATCGATTAGTTTTGCGACCGACTGCAGCCCGAGCCTCGAAAGGAAGAATAAAACGTGAACACTATTTTCTCCACTTGGCTACTGGAAGCCTTCAAGAAACTCCATCCTGGCCTTCTGATGAACGCCAAGGCTTGTACACTATGAGGCAAACACCATCAACCGGGGACCATCCAGGAAAGAGTATCCTGTATCAAATCATGAAGGCAATTTATTTTCCCGGTCCAAGGTCCTGGCAACGACGATGCACACGCTCTCTAATTAATGCTCTCACTCTTTACCGGGTGCACTTATAGTAATTGGAAAATAACACTTTACACTTTGCTTTGGTACTCCCACAACTGATGCTGCTGTGGTGACCGGAATGAATCTCAGGACCCAAGCGGCTTCACTCACTCGCGTAATTCCGTACCGCTCAGAGGACGAAATTTGTCCCGTCGTTCGCCGCTCGGTGCCGTAGTTGACGTGTTTGGCGGATGAAATATATCAAAAACAGATTGTTTTCCTCCTAGTCGAGACGTACGTACGTACGTGTGCAACTCACAATTCTCACAGTTTTACTCTCTCACGTGCCCAGGAAATATTTTGCTTTTACACTTGATAGCACTTGCGATTCACCCAAACATTAAAAAAAAGAATTATACAAACATACACGGAAACCAGGGCAGCTGGTCGGGTTAACTAGTAGGTAGCTCGTCCGGGATCAGTTTACCACAAAAACAACAAGCGACGGAGCACACGTACGGTCTTTAAAAATTGATTAGCTAGCTGTCGTCGAGAAAAGCCACAGGGCAGAATCTATGAATGGAAGGCCCATTTCAGCAACGCACTCACTCACTGTCTCGGATTGGCAACCTACGGAAAGAAAAATAAAACCATTCGTCGTTGACGTCTCGATACCGTTCCGTTCCGTTCACTCTCGATTATGTATATGCATAGAACATAACTGACGACGCCTGGCAGTTTGCCATGCGATGGAACGATGAACTACCGTTGAGAGTTTCAAGCTCAATCTTCACTAGGCCCTGCATATGCGTATGTATAGAGACGTTTCCCAAGGGAATAGCACCATTTCGACACGAACAAGGCTGCCAGATGAGGCCTGAACCCGAGGCAGCTCAATGAAAGGCTTACTGATAAAACCTCTGGAGTTCCCGTTCTTTTCGCTCCTATTCTTCTTGGATTGCACAACTCGAGTAAACGAAGGCTTTTCAGCGCCTACTTCAACACTAGTCGACCGAAGCGAGCACTACTCTGATTCCTTCACTCACTCACTTTTTGCAAGCAAAAAAATGGCTCCGGGATGCCCTCGAGGACTGACAACACGTATCCAGGAATGCCACCAGCAGGAAATTGCTAAGGAACGCAAAAAATCTCAACAATCCGTACGTGCGATAAACAACGAATTCATTCACGAAAACCCCTTTTCTTCTCATCAATACTTTATTCTCGAGCGCGCGGGGCCTTCGAAATTGATTTTTCCGAACTTAATTTCCCTTCCAAGATCCGTACCTGAAACCTTTTCGTCTCCTCCTGCTTCGGGGGAGTTACTGTGCCACACGAAAGCAAAACTCCCGAAAGGGTCCCCTTCCTCTTTCACACTGCTGACGACCACTGCAACGTGTCCTTCCTAGCCATCCGTTAAACGGGACCCAAAATACACCATTCACCAAACCACCTTCCGACTGACTGACTGACTGTTTGACTGGCTGAGATGGAGATGGGGCACGCTTGCTACACGCAATCCGACGGATAGCTACCTGGTGATGTGACCGCGACCGTTGTTCATTCAACACTAACTCCCAGCTTCGAGTCCTGGCAACTTTGTATCCAACCGGCAGTCGCCTCTCACGCTCTTATAGATACGCGCATGTTCACCGCTCCATCGGTACACATCGGAATGAACTGTGAGTGCTGCTCCGGACTCGGCTTGTCAGTTCTAGATAAGCAACCTGGAGACGGAATGCTACATATATATCATGGCACAACCACCCACTCGCTCACATTCCGGGCTCTTGAGCGCTGCCAAGAACCATGTGACGGCTGTGGTGATGACGGAACCGAAGGAGACGCATGGTGGTTCAGTTGGCCCAGAACAGGTGGACAAGTTTTTTCCTCGCCGCGCCAATCTACTGATCTATCCCGATGATCACACTGAAATGAGACGAAATGAAAGGAAGAAATAGAAATGCATTAAATACTGTGACTATCGCGTTCGGTGCGATTGGCAACGATGGAGACGGAATCGTGACAGTCATAAATTTCCCGAACGATATGGGGAAGATAGGCATATGGGAGGGGGGGTGCGTGCCGGCATGTGTAGGCATTTGGATGAAGCCGTGTAATACGTGCTCCGACGCGCACACATGATGAACGTTTAGTACTGAATCATTTTTAAAGATCATCGATTGATTCCGATCACGCACGAATCGAATTATCGTTCCTAGATGGCTAATGGACGTCAAACGAGATGCGGTGATAGGGGAACCCATTGTTTGTTGATGATTAGTCAAGCTCCTAACAGAGTGGAGCTTCCGATTTCGGGTTCCCCATGTAGTGTGCAGGCGTGGATCGGTCTTTTGAATCTTTTTTCGATACATACCAATATGGCATGCTGGCGTTAAGTCCAATTGCACAATTAGCCAACGCACCTTAAAAAGGATAGGTTTAATTATACTCCGGACCAAACAACGGCAATCGGCATCGGAGTGCAGCTTCGGTGAATAGACTCAGTGAGGCGCTAGTCACAGTGTAATGTTTTTGAAGTTCGATTAGGAGGTTGCTTATCTATCAATTTTAATAACGATCAACAAAACACTAAGTTGAGCTTGAAATTAGTTTTAAATATTAAGAATGGAAAAAAGAATTAATAAAAAGCATGTTGATTTAAGTCTACTTGGACGCATATAAAAGGAGACCGAAATTTGCGTCTGTTCTTAAATTTACAAGACTATAAAAACTCGAAATATTAACTTACATGACTGACGTTTAACTAAAATAAGGTACATAAAACGGTGTTTTCCAAATTCTGCTACTGTTATTGCAAATATAAATGTTTCTTGATGCCAGTTATTTCAAGGATCTATTTCAAGGAATTGCCAATTTTTATGGGATTACCTTCACCCGCACTGACGAAACTACACGCTTAGAAATTTTGAATTTTACACGAGACGTAATTAATGTTTGTAAAAAGTCGGGGAACGTAAAGAGAGATTTCGTGTAAAATTATGTCTCCTAAAACTGATACATACGCAATTCAACAAAAGATGTGTTTGATTGAATTTATTTTCTCGTCTCTTTCAACTCATTCCTATGTGCTAAAGGACACTTGCATGTGTCGGTCTGAGGGGACAGAAATTTACACGTCATTTTGGTAGTGTGTACTCAAGCTGCATCAATCATAGTAACCCATGGATAAACAGACAAAATTTGACAGCTCGATCAGTCGAACTCCAACCGTGATGGAAAAAACAGTGAAGCAACTCCGTTCAAAAGTGTGCGCGTTCAAAGAACGGCACCCCGCCGCGTCAAAAATCGACTTTGTGCGGCACTTTGTGGACGCCGGATACGCTCGTTCCAGTATCTACAACATCATGGCACTATTAGACACCAATCAGAGCATCGAAAGAAAGCCCAGTTCCGGACGGCCGACGACCCTGAGCGACAAGAAGCTCCAAAAGATGCTAAAGAGGAAGACCGAGGGAAAACTGGGAGGTCAATTCAACCGGCCAAACAGTGAAAAAGTACCTGGCGAACATGAACATACATGTCAAAAAGTGTAAATCGCTTCCATTGGTTTCGGAGCTGCTGGCAATGACGCAGCGGCAGCGGCTGAAAAAGACGGTCAACTCGATCTTCCCGGCGAATCGCGACGTGGCGGTGGTCTGGCAGGGTACTTCGTATTTTACTTACCCTACGAAGGAAATGAGCTCCGAGGTGAAGCTCATTTCACACACCAAGTTACTCAAGATGGTGCTACTGTGGCTGACAATCAGCGAGAAAGGGATGTCAAAGCCGCTCTTCGTTTGGCTCCGGATTGGCCGTGAACGGGTAAATTTGTAGTACGAAATGCCTGCCAGAAATTGCGTCGTTCATCAAGAAATATTTACCATAAGGGCGAAGACCTGGTGTTCTGGCAGGATGTGGCGTCGGCCCACTACTCGAAGCGATCGTTGGAGGAGATGGAACGGCTAAATATCGATGTGGTACCCAAGTTGTAGTCATTTTGTAAATGGTTTTGGAGATAAGAATAAGAAGATTATTAATTATCTTGACAGATAAGCGTATTTCGTCTACAATGTGCAGGCTTCTTCAGTGTCATGTACTAATACTTGACTGGACATTGTAGACGAAATACGCGTTTCTGTCCTGGTAAGCAATAAAGGTAGTTTGA